>JAHHUM010002018.1:1297500-1682135 GCA_036173005.1 Crenichthys baileyi | reverse complement strand
ATTACCTATTCTAATGCTCCGTTTGAACTAAAGAGACTCGTCTTCATCATTACTAAATGCATTGTGTTGCTGCATATGTGTTGGCTAATACACCATTTGTAATAACTAGCAATTGAACAGGTGTACCTAATAAAGCAGCCATTAGGTGTATATAACGTGATTCCTGTCCCATATTGATAACAGGCCAGATATCACTTCTTTAATCTTTTTTTGAGAACATGTACATGATTTAAGCATTTCAGCTACAGTTCTTTCCAAACAGAGATTTGTGGTTTATTTTGCTGGAGCAAATAACATGTGGATCGGCATGTATATCATCTCATATCCCTCCTGGACGAGGACCCTGATTTGGGTGGATGGAAGCAGTCTGAGCTATAGGTAAAACTGACTGACAGTGTATTGTCCTTGTATATATTGCTTTCAGACACTTAGTGAAATTGTGTTGAAGTTCTATGGACCCACTAACATTGTTTGTTTTCAACAAAAATTTATCCTGGTCTGACTTTTTAAAATTACTTATAGGATTATATTTCTGTTGACAAAGATGTGCTTTTCATAACATTTCCTATGGTCATAAGGTATTTACTGAACTCACAACAAGGCTTATAAACTAGTTAGTGTGATCCCACACATCTGAAAATCCAAATATGCCTAAGAATGCCATAGAAACTTTTTGCTGATAATATTTAAGCATAAGCTGTATTGTTATTATTTTTACTATTTTTTTTTGTTGCAGTCCTAATTCTCATCTTCCTACTGGGACCAGTGACTATAAGGATTGTGTTCACATTAAGTCAAGTCTGCCTTGCATGAACAATTGGTCATTTGGCAACTGCAACCAACGCTACCATTGGATCTGTGAGAAAAAGTAACACACTAGTTACTTTTTTTTCCCAAATAAGTAAAAATGTGCTTAACATGTTTGTCAAGAAATCTTTGTTTAAATCTTTTCACTCTTTAAGCTTTTCAAATTAAAATTCATGTAGAGACTTATTCAAACTCGTTCCTTAACTACAATCATTTCTTGACAGTGAAATGCCAGTTTAATTAATCTGCTTGTTTTAGGGACCAGAGGAGCTGTATATTTTTTTAAATTCCTTTGTTCAATTGTTCCAAATTCAATTGTTGAGTCTGCTGTATTTTTTCTGAATTAGAAACAAAACTGTGCTTCCAAAGTTCACAATAGCTCATAAAACTACGATATAGGGAGAGGGCAAGTAAAAAGTTGACGCAACCAACCATTTGTCTATTTTTTATTTTAAACCACTGGATTGTACATCAGAGCAGAAATTCTTCCTGATATGTAATCTTGAAATACCTGACCTGCTGCTTCCACAAGGTTCCCACAAAATCTAAAGCAAAAAATCCAATCTGGCTGTTTCAATAATAGGTAATCGCTGGTCCGTTACTATTATAAAATATTTGGTAGAAAACGGAAAAGGCCGTTTATCAACAAATTTACTTTTTTGATGAAAACAATCTCTTTAGTGCTTTCCAGTCAGGCTTTAGACCACAGCACTGAGAATACATTGGTGATTGTTTTAAATTACATATGTCTTAACAGCGTCTAAACCTCCTGTGGTCATATTACTGTATGTCAGTGCTGCATACGACACAGCTCAACGTAATATAGTGATTCATGGATGATAAAAGTGACTGTAATTGTCTGTTGCTGTGCTGACAGGCAACATATTGCGTATATTTGGTAACTATAAATCTGAGTGAACAAATATTATACAATATCGTAACATGTGGGATTGCTCAAGGTTCTAATCTCAGGTCACTTTTATTTAGTAGCTACACCCCAATTTCAAATTAGGGTATAGCTACCACAACAATTTTTACCATGCAAAGGTCAATGTCATTCAAATTCAAAAATACTTTATTAATCCCAGAGGGAAATTAAATGTTGTTGTACCTCATTATGTAGGTTTCTTCAAAGACCCGTTGTAGATGCTGATGGCTGTGGGCAGGAAGGATCTCCTGTAGTGGTCCGTCTTGCAGCACATCTGAAGAAGCCTCTGACTGAAGACACTGTTGTAGGACAGTCTCATGAAGAGGATGCTCAGGGTTCTCCATAATGTTCTTCATTTTATGAAGAATCCTTTTTTGCACAATGATCTCCAGAGGTTCCAGAGGAGTCCCCAGAACAGAACCAGCCTTCTTTATCAGCTTGTTGAGCTTTTTTAAGACCCTGGCTCTGATGCTGCTTCCCCAGCAGATGATGACAGAAGAGATCACACTCTCCACAGCACACTTATAGAAGATCTGCAGCATCTTGCTGCAAACACCGAAGGACCTAAGCTTCCTCAAGAAGTACAATCTGCTCTCTCCCTTCTTGTAGATTGCTTCACAGTTGCATCTCCACTCCAGTCTGTTGTCCAGGTGAACACTGAGGTATTTATACTCCTCCACCACCTCCACCTCTTCTCCTGTGATGGAAATAGTTTTTGACTTTTTCCTGTTTCTCCTAAAATCTACAATCATCTCCTTTGTTTTAGTCACGTTCAAGATGAGATGATTGTTTTCACACCATCCCACAAAGCGGTCCACCACCTTCCTGTACTCAGCTTCTTGTCCATCTCTGATCCACCCCACAACTGCAGAATCATCCGAGTATTTCTGCAGATGACAGGAGTCTGTCTTGTACTGGAAGTCTGAGGTGTACAGAGTGAAGAGGAATGGTGAGAGTACAGTTCCCTGTGGTGCTCCTGTGCTGCTGACTACCTGGTTAGGCACACAACCCTTCAGTCTCACAAACTGTGCTCTGCTTGTCAGGTAATCTTTGATCCAGGAGATTGTTGAGGCCTCCACCTGAGTCTTCTGGAGTTTCTGACAAAGCAAATCAGGTTGAATTGTGCTAAATGGTCTGGAGAAATCAAAGAACATGATCCTCACAGTGCTGCTGGCTTTGTCCAGATGACAGTGGGTTTGTTGAAGCAGGTGTATGATGGCATCTTCAACTCCAACTTCACAGCGATAAGCAAACTGAAGGGGGTCCTGATAGCTTATTGTTTGCTTACTCAGGTGGGCCAACAGGAGTCTCTCTAGGACCTTCATGATGTGGGATGTCAGGGCAACAGGTCTATAGTCATTGAGGACTGATGGGTGAGTTTTCTTTGGTACTGGAACAAGACAGGAGGTCTTCCACAACACTGGAACCTTCTTCTGGGCCAGGCTAAAATTGAAGAGGTGCTGCAGAAACCCACATAGCTGCTCTCCACAGCCCTTCAGGACTCTAGGGTTGACACGATCTGGACCTGCAGTCTTATTCCGATTCAGTCTTTCCAGTTGCATCTTCACCTGACTTCTTGAGACACACAGGTGGAAGGCAGAGGCAAAGGGAGCATCAGCATCTTCTGATTTGGTTGAAGGCAAACATGTAGAAGCAGAATGGTCTAGGGCTGAGGTGGAAGATAAAACATTTGAGGTGGCTCTGCCCAGACCTCCATCAGTCTGATCATCCTTCTGCCTGAAGCCTGTGATCTTCTTCATCCCTGACCAAACATCTCTGATATTGTTTTGCTGGAGCTTCCTCTCCAGCTTCCTCCTGTACACCTCCTTGCTGTCTCTTATCTTGACTTTAAGTTGCTTCTGTATACTCCTCAATAATTCCCTGTCTCCCTCTCTGAAGGCTCTTTTTTTCTTGTTAAGCAGGCCCTTCAGTTCACTGGTAATCCATTTTTTCTCATTTTCTACCGCTTATTCCATAGTGGGTTGTGGGGGAGCTGGTGCCTATCTCCAGCAGTCTATGGGCGAGAGGCGGGGTACACCCTGGACAGGTCGCCAGTCCATCGCAGGGCAAAAACACAAACAAAACCCCCTCATTCATACCCCTAAGGGCAATTTTTGAGTGACCAGTTAACCTAACAGGACGTCTTTTGGACTGTGGGAGGAAGCCGGAGTACCCGGTGAGAACCCACGCATGCACAGGGAGAACATGCAAACTCCATGCAGAAAGACCCCCGGCCGGGAATGGAACCCAGGACCTTCTTGCTGCAAGGCAACAGTGCTACCAACTGTGTCACCGTTAAGCAGGTCCTTCAGGTCACTGGTGATCCAGGGTTTGTTATTGTAGAAGCATCTCACGGTTCTGGTGGGGATGGTGTTATCCACACAGAGGTTTATATAGTTGGTTACACACTCAGTCATGGCATTGATGTCCTCTCCATGTGGCTGGCAGAGTGCGTCCCAGTCTGTAGCCTCAAAGCAACCTCGCAGGGCTTCTTCAGCTTCCTGTGACCATTTTCTCACAGTGCTCTTTATTACAGGTTGTCTCTGAACAAGGGGCTTATATTTCGCGCAGACAAAAACAAGATTGTGATCTGATTTGCCTAGATGAGGTCTTGCTGTAGAGCTGTATGAGTCCTTGACATTTGCATAAAACAAATCCAACGTTTTTTTTCTCTGGTAGAGCAGCTGACAAACTGTTGAAACGTTGGAAGTGTAGCAGAGAGTGAAGCATGGTTAAAATCACCAGATATTGCCACAAACACACTGGGGTGTTGTGTCTGTAGCTTAGCAAAACAATTAGCTGATGGCCCCATCACATACAGTGATGTAAAAACAGCGGAAAGTGAAACCCAAACTTTTTTCCCCGGTTAAGTTCTCTGGGGTAATGTGGCCGAAAAATTGCTGCCTAACAGTTCAATATTTTTTAGGCAGAGACGCACTTTTCGCAGTAACATGTCCTGGATGACACCCCCATCTTCTGGTTTCACAAGTACTGCCAGTCGACCTCCTTTACATTTGCCGCTCCTATTTAAAAAACTCTGTCTGCTCGTATGGTTAAAAAGCCCGGCAGAGAGACGCGGGAGTTGGGGATATGATCCTGCAGCCATGTCTCAGTAAAACACATAATACGGCATCCCCGGGTACTCTGGCTGGGCCCTTGGTAGGTTTGGAGTTTTCCCCAACCCCCCTTTTTTCCCAACGATCTCACATTGCCCATCATAATCGACGGAAGAGATGGTTTGAACTTCCTCCTTCTCTCTCTTCTCTTTGCTCCTGCTTTGCATCAACGGCGTCTCCTTTTCTACTCATCAGGGATTTGGGGTTGTAGTGGAAGTATTATTTGAGCTTTTGAGATAATAATCAGCTGCTCCCGGTTGTAAGAAACAACCATTGCCATGGCAATGCATTATAACAAATGTCCAAAAGTAGAAAAGTATTAGGAAAAATCCTCCCAGCTGCACAGCATCTGACACCGAAGAGGACAGTCGTCCAAAAAAAATCAACTGTATACACCACAAGAGGAATTTGAGTTCCAAAAAAGGATCAGTCAGAATGAAAAGTAACAGAGCCACATGAAAATGGTTACTTACAGTCATTCATCCCCTGTTATTTATCTTTCTGTGAAGGTCTTTTAATACATTTTGTCTGGGGCTATACAAATAAATTTGGCTTGCTTTGCCTTACCTGACTCCAGTGTTGAAAACACATTACCACTGTGATGTGAATGTATGTATGTATGTATTGCTGCCAGACTCCCTTTATAAAGACCTTCCAAATATGTGCCAAATTTAATATCTTAAATGCAAATTAGTAGGGGTTAACAGTTTTAACGTGCTGTGTTAATTACTGATTACCACTAGAGGGTGGTATTGCTTATTTTGTCTTCATATTTCAATGACAGGGATCTGCAACCTGCAAAACTGCAAGCGGCTTTTTGGACCTTCCACAATGGCTAAAAGGTGCAGGACATTGGCCCTCGAGCACTGAAGTTTAACAGCTGTGGCCTAATGCATATTTTAGCGGCACTGAGGCTCTATTCAACCTTGAGCATTCTGCAAAGAAGACAAGAGAGTTTTCAGATGTGCAAAGCAGAGACTTTCCCTAAAAAGCTTGAGGCTGCAATTGCAGCAAAAGGAAGCGGACAGGGTAGCTAAAAAAGGTGGGGACGAGGTGGTCAGATTCCAAGGTTAATGATACAGCTCAAGATTCAATACAATATATCTCAGTAAAGTTTAGTAACATTAACAGTGCTTGTTGTTCATTGCAACATTCAATATATTTTATGTTTAAATTAATATCCAGTGAATAAGACTTAATCCACAATAGTGACAAGAGATTTATAAGCAACATCTACCTAAGCTGAAAAGTAGTAGGTTTAGCAGACAACAGAAAAGGCTCTGGATGATTTAGCTGCTACATCCACACATTCGTACTCTTGTTCTTTTCACGATTCTTAAAGAACTGGCTCTGTTAATTCTGCAGCAGATCAGGAGCAAATGGCACCTCTCAGAACCAGATCAACAAAACATCAGAGTTGCAATTTATTTGTGAAAAGGAAAAAAGGTAAATGAAATCAATTTTTAACAAATCAACATCATGGAACTCCAAGTTATGAAAAAGAGAAAACTCTCTTTCTTGGCAACAATGACAGGTGTTAATAATATAATTAGTGCTTTTATGTTTTAATGTTTTAGTTTTTAGTAAAACTATGCCCTGGTTATCTAACTCTAGACTGGAATTCCTGGAGAAAAAGTGATTCCAGTGAATAGTTACTGTTTTCTTTTTTTTCGTCTTTACTCTCACATGGATTTTCTTTTCTTTCCAAACAATTTAAGCATTTAGTTGTGAGCTTATCAGAGCCACTTTAACAACTGTCTCAGGAGAGTGAGAACTAATTGAGTTAAACAGAATACAATCTGCTTTTCTTAAACTGTGAAAGCCACCACTGTCTGACTGGTATGTACAACTCACAAAACAGTCCTTTTCTCAGTTTAACCATTTAGCTGACACTCTCCTTCAGGGCCATTCTCACTAAAGACATATGAAAGTTCCACTTCTAAGATTGCAAATATCACAAATTGCAGAAATAAATCAAGCAAGCTGCATTTTACTAGAGTTTTGATGTATGCTTTCTATCAACACAAACATGCTGAATCTGCCAATTTGTCCTTGTATACTAACATGAGACCTAGACTTTATATATATATATGTATATATATATATATATATATATATATATATATATTAGGATTAGGATTAGGATTATCTTATTCTTGAGTAAAATTCACACCTTCTTTTTCCTTTTCAAGTATTTATATTTTGCAATCATCATGCAATGTTGAAGAGGCGTGTCAACCATGACAGCCCCACAACATCCAGAGATTTGAGGTACTCAGGGCGGATCTCATCCACCCCCGAAGCCTTGCCACCGCGGAGCTTTTTAACCACCTCGGTGACTTCATCCTGGGTGATGAAAGAGTCCAACCCCGAGTCCCCAGCCTCAGTTTCCACCAGGGAATGCGTGATGGCAGGATTGAGGAGATCCTCGAAGTACTCCTTCCACCGCCTGATAATGTCCTCAGTCGAGGTCAGCAGCCTCCCACCCCCACTATAAACAGTGTTGGCGAAGCACTGCTTCCCCCTCCTGAGGCGCCGGACAGTTTGCCAGAATCGCTTCGAGGCCGACCAGTAGTCCTTCTCCATGGCCTCACCGAACTCCTCCCAGGCCCGAGTTTTTGCCTCTGCCACAGCCCGGGCCGCAGCACGCTTGGCCTCACGGTACCCGTCAGCCGCCTCAGGAGTCCCACAAGCCAGCCACAGCCGATAGGACTCCTTCTTCAGCTTGACAGCATCCCTTACTGCCGGTGTCCACCACCGGGTTCTGGGATTGCCGCCGCGACAGGCACCGCAGACCTTACGGCCGCAGCTACGGGCAGCAGCATCGACAATGGATACAGAGAACATGGTCCACTCGGACTCTATGTCTCCAACATCCCCCGGAATCTGGTCAAAGCTCTCCCGGAGGTGGGAGTTGAATACATCCCTGGCCAAGGGCTCCGCCAGGCGTTCCCAGCAGACCCTCACTATGCGCTTGGGCCTGCCAAGTCTGTCGGGCTTTCTCCTCCTCCAGCGGATCCAACTCACCACTAGGTGGTGAACAGTGGACAGCTCAGCCCCTCTCTCCACCCGAGTGTCCAAAACATGCGGCTGAAGGTCTGATGATACGACAACAAAGTCGATCATTGACCTCCTGCCTAGGGTGTCCTGGTGCCAAGTGCACTGATGGACACCCTTATGCTTGAACATGGTGTTCATTATGGACAATCCGTGACTAGCACAGAAGTCCAATAACAAAACACTACTCGGATTCAGATCGGGGAGGCCATTCCTCCCGATCACGCCTCTCCAGGTGTCACTGTGGTTTCCCATGTGGGCGTTGAAGTCCCCCAGCAGAATAATGGAGTCCCCGGGAGGGGCACTATCCAGCACCCCCGACAGGGACACCACGAAGGCCGGGTACTCTGCACTACCGCTCGGCCAGTAGGCCGAAACGACAGTCAGAGACCGATCCCCAACCCGAAGGCGCAGGGATGCGACCCTCTCATCCACCGGGGTAAACCCCAACACAAGACGGCTGAGCTGGGGGGCAACAAGCAAACCCACCCCAGCCCGCCGCCTCTACCCGTGGGCCACTCCAGAGTAGAAGAGAGTCCAGCCCCTCTCAAGGAGATGGGATCCAGAGCCCACGCTGTGCGTGGAGGCGAGCCCGACTATTTCTAGTCGATATCTCTCGACCTCCCGCACAAGCTCAGGCTCCTTCCCCCCCAGTGAGGTAACATTCCACGTCCCTAGAGCCAGCCTAAGCATCCGGGGATCTGGCCGCTGAGGTCTCCACCTTCGTCCGCCACCCAATCCTCTTTGCACCGGTCCCTCACGGTTCCCCCTGCAGGTGGTGGACCCACTGGGGGATGGCCACGCGTCTCTCGATTGGGCTTGGCCCGGCCGGGTCCCACGAGGAGCAACCCGGCCACCAGGCGCTCTCCGGCGAGTCCCGACCCCAGGCCTGGCTCCAGGGTGGAGCCACGTGCCTAGATTTAATGGTCCTCATGAAGGATTCTTGAACCGCTCTTTGTCTGACCCATCACCTAGAGCCTGTTTGGCATGGGAGACCCTACCAGGGGCATTTAAGCCCCAGACAACATAGCCTCTAGGATCATTTGAACACTCAAACCCCTCCAGCACGTTAAGGTCGCGGTTCAAGGATATTCATCATTCATTTGAACTCAAATGGTACTTGAGTTACCCAGGTAATGTGTTATTGTTTTCAAACTATTATCCATCCATCCATCCGCCCACTCGCTCGCCTGTCCGTCCATCCACCCACCCACTCACCCGTCCGCCTGTCCGCGTCCGTCTGTCCGTCCTTCCGTTCGTCCTTCCGTCCATCCATCCATCCATCCATCCATCCATCCATTCATCATAGCAGAATCTATTTACTAAATTAATAATTACCGATTTAGATAAAGATAAGAGTTAATTTATCCCTGCATTACAAACATGCACTTTGGGCCTTTAATAGAATTCAGTAAATTGAGAAAAAACATGCACATTGTCATAAAATACTGTTCATGATGGGTAAAAGAAAACATGACAAGTATGTAGTATACTGAAATGAGGAGCACTACCACCTAATGAGACTTAAAACTATAAACCAACACATAACTTTATAAGCTAACCATCATGCCCCTCTTCTTATTAGGAATTTGTCTCTGCGATTGCACATGCTCTCATAGATAAGGTAGTGGACAGTCCTAATGGCTGAGGCCTTTTTAAGGGACATGCTTCTAAGCATCTGGATTGTTTGAGCACCCCTATTAGCATCTGCCCTTCAGGTGTGAAGGCACATGATGTTGGTTATGCAACCTGTAAAAAGTCACCTCAGGCTCCTGTCTTTCAGTCTCTGAGCACTCAGTGCTATTTCCTCTGATGTGCGCAGGGAATGAAAGTTAAATATAAAAGAGTTACCAAACAATGCAAACAAGGGGGCCCACTTCTTCAGGAATCTACTCCATTCTTCTTTATAGTTGGAGTTATTAGGATTCTGTGTTTATTTTGCTTGTCCTGCCCCTCAGTATATCAAGTCTGTTATATAAGTATGAAATGCAGTGAAGCAAATGTATAAGCAAATATATAATTGATAAGCATAATTACATAAAGATCATTTCAAATGTTTTCACCATGAATCCCTAGACAGTTGAGTTTTGATAAAACCAAATATAAAGATAAAATTCACATTCATTTAAATTTAAAATAATTTAGGTATGAAAAAACAAAGAATATGCAGCATATTTGGGCTTAAAAATAAGATTCTTGTAAAATTAATCCAAGAGCTGCATCTAATTCAGAGAGAAAATAACAATTGAATAAACAATTTCTTTCAAAAGAAAAACCTTAAATACACACAAACTAACCAGTCCTTTGCAACCAAGAAGCCAAAATGTTGTCCACATAGTACTTCACTGAATCAGTCAGGTTATATAAATTATATGTGCTCTTTTCCAGTCCAGTGCTCTGAACATGTTTATTGTGTTAATGTTTGAATCAGCATGATTCAATCAACTTAGAAGTAACACATAAAAAGGAATTTATTATATTTTCTTAATAATTGCAGGACATGGTGTCACATCAGTCTCCTCACATGCACACAAGACCCTTATTCAGTTACCAGGAAGTTCACATGAAAGAATTTCCATTTTCCAAACCAAGATGATGTAAATGTGTTCTTTTGTGAGGTTTATTCCATCTGCTCTTGTTGTTACATTCAAAGTTAAAGGAAAAAAACAAACTGTCGAGAAGTTTAAA
The DNA here is from genome assembly GCA_036173005.1 of Crenichthys baileyi. NCBI lineage: Eukaryota > Metazoa > Chordata > Actinopteri > Cyprinodontiformes > Goodeidae > Crenichthys > Crenichthys baileyi. The sequence goes on along the minus strand of JAHHUM010002018.1, from coordinate 1,671,539 downwards.
CTGGTGGATGACTGAAACAAAAGGTTGGGAATATTAAATTAGCAAATAACAGTCAGCACCCTCCCACTACAACTTTTCACCTTTGGGTCAGGGTAAGCAATATACAATGAGAACTTGTTATCAAGGCCATTTCTGGTTTCCTTTTATTCTAATTTAACTCCAGTCCCTGCAGTTGGGGTGAGAGAAAAAAAAAAAACTTGGTTCCTTTAAAAATGTTGCTGTAGGGAAACGTGTCTTCTAAAGAATTTTTCTTTGTATTTTCATAAATAGAAATTATATTTCTGAAAATTCAAAAGTAGCGTCATCAATACATAGTCCCCCCACTAGCCTGGGGGCCCTAAGCAGCAGCAGCAGCAGCAGTTTGGTTTGCTTTTGTCAGTATTACTTTACACACAACAATTAGCTTTCTCTAAACAGTGTGGTTTACTTTGTGACTTTGTTGAATCATGACTTTTCTTCAAATGAGCATCTAGTGACAAATGTAGTTATTGGAGACTTTTTGAGTCTATTACATCCTGTATTGTTTTTACCCATCTAAATGAGCTGCAGGTGCTGCCATCAATCCCAGCCCCCACTTTCTTTCCTGAAGGACTTAAAGGCAGCCCTTGGGCCACTTTTGCTGGACCCAAAAAGAAGAAGGATTGCACTTAATTTTCTTAATATGTTCAGAATGGGTTTTATGATATTTTTGCCTGCATGCTACCTTATTCCTCTATCCTACAGTATCCATTACAGTTACATGCATAAGGCAAAATATTAATGTTATGTGTCTCCCATCCCATGCATGAAGCTGTTGAAGAACCTAGGTGCACAAATGAGTGTTGTCGCAGGCCCTTCCTCCCAGTAAATGTTAGACTTTTCAACCATCACTGCTCCCAACAAACTCAAACTTAGTACATTGTTTTCATCCCTGCTATTATTTTGCACAGTTTTTCCATAATGTTGTAAATAGCAGTTGGTTGTTTATTTTTTATGCAGGAATATTCTGGCACATTTCACACATATCTTAAATTATCACCTAGAATAGGTGATAATTTAAGATAGAATAGGTGATAATTTAGTATCCTACTTAGTTTACATTTCTTTGAATCTGGGTACGCTATTTCTAATAATTATGTTATTTTCCTTACTGTAAATTTGCCCTTGCTGTAAGTCTCTATTTTTTATTTATTTATTTTTTACCTTCTGTCACTTTGCTGCTGAAACACCTGTATTTCCCTATTAAGGACAATAAAGAATATTTCTATTCAATTCTATTTAAACCAAGCGGACTGCCAATAACCACTTTCCATACTGAGGAATTGGCAACACTGTGCTGTAAAATGAAACTAGCCCGTAACAGACGAGTTGCTCTTAAAATATCAGCTTAGGTTTGAGAACAGGATTTTAAAGAATTTGGGAGGATTTTAGGGATAGTGATTATATGCTTGTAGTTATTTCAGCGCGCAGAGGCACTGATTACCCCTCATACAGTCCGCTGCCTCGCTGTAAGGGGGCGGTCCCGGTCCGAAGCGGAGCTCTCCGGTCAACTCATCTCATTATCTCTGTGCGGAGGGAGAGCAGAGCAGAGACGAATGAGACGCTGCTGTGCGGTTAGACGGACAGAAACAAAGATGTCCCTCCATTAAAATCGTTTATTTTAGGTTAACGAAGCGGTGATCGCAGCTGGTGGCGGCCGGCTGAGGCAGATGAGTCTGCAGCGTCTCTGGTGGCTCTGACGACTCTTTGTTCGGCTGTGGCATCTCTCCTTCACCTCATGGACCGTTCAGAGATGGAGCACAGGTCAGACGACGAGGCTGACTATGAGGACGAGGAGGTGGACCCCAGAATACAGGTGTCTTCCTTTTCCTTGCTTTTATTTATTTAATTTCATGGGTTAATATTTGGCATCTGTGTCCCCAGCAGCTGCCTGCAAAATCCAAGATTAAATCAACCTCTAAGTCAGCGTATTTATTTGTTTTAATGTGTTAAATATGTGCAGTGTTTCGGTTTTAATTTCTAAATTGAGGGTCAGTTTACGTATAGGATGTAATTTATTGTTCAAAGATATTACAGCTGGTTCGTGAGCAAAACTTAATAAATAAATTTAAGAATAAACAAGATGATTAAAGACACAGAAACTTCCCCCGAAGCAGAATGAGCTATACTTGTATTTCAATAGACAGTCTTGATGGAAAAGTCAAGCTTACAGAAATAAAGCAATAATACTGTAGTGTTTTTATAATAATACTGGGCTCCAGGCAGGCGCAGAAAGAAGGTCTTGGGTTCTAATCCAGGCCTGGAGTTTGCATGTTCTGTATGCATGTGTTCTCTCTGGGTACTCCAGCTTCCTCTCACAGTCCAAAGACGTGCATGTTAGCTGGCTGGTCTCTCTAAATTGCCCTTAGTTGTCAGTGGTTGTTTGTCTTGTGTGTCTTTGCATTGTCCTTTGTTCGACTGGGGACCTGTCCTGTATGTTTTCCACCCAGTGACCACTGGAGATCCATCTAGCCAGGAACAGTGTGTATGTTTAGCCATCAGTTAGTCTGTCAGTCCATCCATCTGTTTATCCATCATCCTTGCATCCTGTAAGTTTTGCAGGTTTCATATTTAAAGCTTGGGTATTTGTCATACATTCATACTAAACTTTACTGTTTATGGTTTTTAAAAAGGCAGAGGACTTTGCAAATCCAAGTTTGGAAAACTACGAAATTATGAAATTATGTTGGACAAACAACCATGGCTTTCTTGCTAACGGGAATGAAAAGAAGAGATATTGAATGATGTTCTGGATACGATAATGTTTCTGTTACATTCTTAAAACTGCAACCTACAAAAGAAAATAAAAAGCTATTTTTGAGGGGAAAGCACAGCCAGTAGCATCATCACCAATCAAGCAATTACCATGCATATATTATAGACCGAGAAGATTGGTGAGATGGATAATTTTATTTCAAAATACCCATCCTTGAATTCCATATTTAGCAACTACCTATTGTATTTTTTTCATATAAACTGTTCCTTTGCTTTTCATTATTATTGTGCACTAGAACTGCACAATATGTCAATTTGCAATAGTCATATCAGCATCTATATGTGTTAATAAAAAATTTGTAAAAAACTGGAAATCTGGAATTGGCCAGAAAGTCTGATTGGTGCATCTCTAGTAGGCAGTTCTGCTTTGTCATGGTGGACCAGAGCTTTAATACTGAACATTCATACAATACCCACCTTTGTTATTTATATGATTCTATGGCAGTGAGTTGACCAGATTTTTCTGCCTTAAATTGAGCTTTGTGGTTGTATCAGAATACCATAATTTCTCCTGTTTTTTGTTAGCTGTTGTCCTATCTGTCTTTTTTTCTTTGCTTCCAGGTATTTAAATCCGTTTCCACTCTGCAGTTTGCTTATGGTCTCTTATCTCTTTTAGGGGGAGCTGGAGAAACTAAACCAATCCACCGACGACATCAACAGATGTGAGACGGAGCTTGAGGTCAGTTCATTGACGTGCACAGAGCCACAAATGCTGCAGGTTTTTGGCTAAAAGTGGATGTGACTGTGTTTACCTTCACTTCTCATCAGCTAAGGCTTTGTTTCTGCAGCTCAAGGCCAGAGGTTTGACAGTTTACGGGAACTCTCTGAGCTGGTCCCTTCAGAGATGTGTTGTCCCTAAAAGTCCAACTGCTGGTCCACAGAGCAGTTTTCTTATGTTGAATAACGGCTTGACCTTTGCTCTGTCATCAGGGCAAGCTGTAAAGTTAGAGTTTTATTTTGTGTCAGCAGGTTTACAAATTTGTGTTGTGTTGTGAACTAGGGTATGTTGTTGTGGGTTTTGGTAACCCACTATTTTTTTTAGAGGAAGCAAAAACAAGCTTTCAGAAACTGCACTTAATTGAATAGTAGGCTAAAGAACAAAATAAACCAGCAGGGTTAACAGAATGTAACTATAAAGTAGAAACAGTCACAACTTCAGCATAGTGTGGGACACATCATTCCAAGAACAATTAGAGATAGACATAAACAACCTTCATTACTTAGAGCAGACTGTGTGGTCAAACGGTACCAGTATTGGGTTGTTTTTTTTTATGGTCGTGTACAACCACAGGCGAGCTCATAGGTGTGGATGTGATGATGTTACGGTTCAGGTGTTGAGAGCATGACCTTTGACTATATAGTGTCAGGGGATATCTTATTGATATCTTGTAGGGGTTCATACACTTTTTCTGCAAATTGTAATTTGAGCAGTCAGCTGTATTCTTGTCATTTTGTAATTAATAAACTGGCAAATTCTAACTTGTGTGTCTGTGACTATTGCAGAAAAAGTTTGAGTCTTGTGGAGATTGAACCAAAATCTGCATTGCAGACACAAACTCTTTATTGGACCAAAGGGCCTTTTAACAAGAATGCATCACTGATCTTTGAATCCCATTAAATCCTGGTAAAAGCTTGTGACTTAACTTTTTTGTAGGTCAGTAACATTGTGCACAGGGATAAAAGTTCAAACTTAGCGCAGTATGTGGCATTTCTCATGCAGCTAAGAGAACTTTGAGTTTGTATATTTTCAGGGTTCTGCTTTGAATGATTTGTAGAGTTTTACTTTGACCGTTTGATTGGATTGCAGCAAGTCTGGCAAAAGGACAAATAACAAAGATTAAAGTTGTATTATATGTGCAACTATTTTGTGATTGTGATGCTACACAATATGGGAAGAAAAATTAGTGAATCTGACAGAGAACAGAAACAGGAATGAGCTTCTTTTGTTTTTTAACGCAACGTGATTATATCTGAATTCTATATTAGCATCTTAAGTTTGCAATGCTGGCAAGTTGCTAAAGTTATTACAATTTTTTTGTCTAAATCCTCCATGTTAAAAGATAAATGAAATCAATGGACACTTGTTACTTATAAATGAGACTGATGTGCTTTAGCTTTCGATCATGATGTGAATAAAAGTTAGCCGAAGATGTTTGATCACAACAGAAACCAAAAATCGGAGAATGTTTAGGGTATTAGCTTAGAATGTGAAAAATGTTTAACTGAAAGCTTCATGTTAAATCCTGTGAATTGATGATCTGCTGGATCTTTCAGGAGACACTAATCATACTTAGCTGTTTCTTTTACCTCCCAATAGTAACGTGCTGATACTTAGCAGAGGGTCCCATTGTTGTTCCCATGATTCCCATTCACATGCAGGTTGGGCATTCTTTCATCTTTGTGACCACCAGCTATTTGAATGTATAGTTTGTTTGTTGTCTCATTTTTGAGCATTTAGCCTCCGGGATATTTTAGAATTCATTGCGACACAGTTATTTACATTTACAGGGCTGCCAAAAATCCAGGGGATTTAGAACAAATGTGTCCTCGACTTTATTTTTGGGTATTTAATTTCCGAGATGTCACCGAACCTGGGGAATAACATGACAGCAAACATGACAGAAACAAAAGTTCCCCCGGGAACTTTACAAAAACTTACATTGATTTTTATGTCCATTATGACACATCCTCTGCTGCAGTGTTGTATTTCTGTTGGTATCAGCACCTTGTGAACCTGGAGAAGATTTACAGTAATGGAATTGCAGACATAAATTATTATAGTGTTACACTGATGACACTGTTTTCTTATGCATTTCAACAGTAACAGGCAAACAACATCAGATCCCTACTCTTTAAATGACTACTGTGCTGTTAGTGATGTGAATTAAGGTTATAGTTTCTTCCCAAATGTAAATAATGATTTTTAGAAAATCATAGAATTGATGCTTGCTCTACCCTCTGTAGAAAGATGAAGTAGGTAGAGTCAAAGGAGCCATGAGCCGATGCAGAAAAAATTGTTGTGCTCCTAAAAAGCTTGCTAAAGGCTATATTATCCAGTATATATGTTTAGCATCGCTTCTTTATGCGATATTATAATAAATTAAGGACAATGATCATTCTCAGTCCATTCCTGTTAGATTTGTAATTATAAATACCACTGCTGCTCCAGAAGACCCCATGCTATTTGTTTACATTAACAAACAGCATGGGGTTTGAGGCGACTGGCTTAGTGGGAAGAGTAGTTGTCTTGCAATCCAAAAGTTGTGGGTTCAATTCCAGCTCAAGTTGCCTACTGATCTGCATATCGGTGCATGAATGTGTGAGTGTTTGTGAGTGCGACTGGGTGAATGTAGCTCTAGTGTAAAGCACTTTGAGTGGTAGGTATGACTGGACAGGTGTAATGTAACTTAGGTTCATTTACCATTAACATGTCGATTAAAAAAATTATCAATTAAAATAATAATGAAGTCCCAAAACATAAAGACATCACAGAAAATACATTGCCCTTCTGAAAACCTACAAAATGTTCATCTCATATAATAACTTTTCTACAAATAACAGCGCATCTGCAATACGACTCAACAACCAAAAGTAGCAGAGCTTTCTATCTCAGGCTTTGAATGTTTGAAAGCTGAAATGAGTCACAGTTCCAGTATCTGAATCCTGCGGAGAGACAAGTACTCTTCTCTGCAAGCTGCATTGATCTTAGATAAATCGTACAGTTAGTGAGTTACAGAGGTTAAAACGACAATGCTGTTTGTTAATACCTAATTGAATGTTGTTTGTTTGCTTGTTGCTATATTAACTTGTTTTTGGTTTATGTAGTTTTCTCTTGCAATTCCTCTTTTAGATCAATCATTTTAAAGCACCTTAAAGTTCTTTCTAAATAGATATGTTGTTTCTCATGCACCTTACAGTGCAATGTTTTTCTGACTCTGTACTCCACCCTTTTGGGTTAATGGTTAATCAGACGTTGAAGTGCTGACTTGTACTTTTTAATTAAAAGCTGTAGAGTTTCACTTTTAACCCAGATATTGTTGAAATTGCATTCCCTTTTTCTGTGGATGACCAAGGTTAAAAACGGTCACAATTCCTTTTTCTTACTGTTAGGTCAGCACTTTACCCTCTCTTAGTCACTGTTTCGCTGGAAATCCTGTCAAGTAGAGTCCAAAACCAATGCGCCATAGTGTACCTAAGAGCTTTAAGTAGACCTTTTTAGGTAGTTTTTGTTCTGACAAATTTATTTAAAGACATTTAACTTTCATTCGATTTACACAGCAAATCATTCTTTAAAACTTAAAATTTTCTTTATTTTTTTATACTCTGTTAATGTACACTCACTGGGCACTTTATTAGATACACTTGCTTGTTAACACATTTTGGCTTTTAAATGTGGTCACAACAAGCATCAGAATAGAAACGGGATTTAAGTCACATTGAATGTAGCATGATCTTGGTACCAGGTTGGCTGGTCTGAGTATTTGAGACAGTGGTGATCTACTGGGATTTGCTTGAACATCCATCTCTGGGGTTTCCAGACAATGGTCTGGGACAGAGAAAATATCTACTTAGCAGCTGTTGTCTGGACCAAAATGCCTTGATGTCAGAACAGAAAGGGCAGACTGATTTGAGATGACAGAAAGACAGCGATTGCTAAAATAACCACTCGTTACAACCAAAGTATGCAGAATACCATCTCTGAATGTAAAACATGTTAAACATTGAAGGAGATGGGCTACACCAGCAAAAGACCACTCCGAGTGCCACTTTGGTCAACTAAGAACAGGAAAATAAAGCTACCGTTCATGCAGGCTCTTTAAATGTGGACGATAACAAATAGAGGATTAAAACAACATTGTGTGGTCTCCCGAGTCTTGATCTTTAGGTTGCGACACTCAGATGGTAGGCCCAGAATTTAGAAATTAACAACTTGAAAGCATAGGTCTGTCAATGGATCAGGCTCCTTTTGGAGGTTTAATGGTGCGGGATATATTTTCTTGACACCGAACTTACGGCAGTATTGTTAACTTTTATGACCACAGCAGTATAATGTCATACTCGTACTTGTACTCATACTCATACTCGTAGTTGTCGTGTTCTGCTTTATCTGGGACACCCAGTTGTCCCTCTCCCCAGACACCTCCTCCAGCTCCTCCGGGGGGAGCCCAAAGCGTTACCAGGTCAGCTGAGAGACATATGATTTGTATGTCCATTATGACACATCCTCTGCTGCAGTGTTATATTTCTGTCAGTATCAGCACCTTGTGAACCCGGGGAGAAGAGTTACAGTAATGGGATTGCAGACATAAATGATTATAGTGTTACACTGATGACGCAGTCTTATGCAGTTCAACAGTAACAGGCGACATCAGATCCCAACTCTATAAATGACTACTGTGCTGTTAGTGATGTGAATCAAGGTTATAGTTTCTTCCCAAATGTAAATAATGATTTTTAGCAAATCATCTCTTTTTTTTTTTCAATTCAGTTCAATTCAGTCTTATTTATATAGCGCTAATTCACAAAGCATGTTGTCTTAAGGCACTTCACAAAAGTCAGGTACATACATTCCAATCAGTCCTAACCATTGAACAGTGCAGTCAGAGTTAGTTATTTATTCAAATTGGATAAAAAGTTTGTCTATCTAAGGAAACCCAGCAGATTGCATCCAGTCAGTGACTTGCAGCATTCACTCCTCCCGGATGAGCATGTAGAGACAGTGGACAGTCACTGGCGTTGACTTTGCAGCAATCCCTCATACTGAGCATGCATGTAGCGACAGTGGAGAGGAAAAACTCACTTTTAACACGAAGAAACCTCCAGCAGAACCAGGCTCAGTGTGAGCGGCCATCTGCCACGACCGACTGGGGGTTAGAGAGAACAGAGCAGAGACACAAAGAGAACAAAGAAGCACTGATCCAGGAGTAATTTCTATGGGAAGGAAAAGTAAATGTTAATGGATGTAGCTCCTTTAGTCATTTCACCTAGAAAGAAAGAACATATAAACTCTGAGCCAGTTTTCAAGGTTAGAGTCTGAAAGAGAGCACATATAATTAGTTACAGTAAAAGCTCAGTCAATCGCCATGTCTAGGAGAGAGAAAGGGTTAAACACTAAAAGACAGGGCCATGTGGATCATCGGTAGAGGGTGAGCATTAAGTTGTTGCCAGCGGAAGCTCCAGAAAGGTGTCACAGGTAGACACAGAGTCAGGCCAGGTGTAGCTTCTAGGAAGAGAAAAGAGAGAGAACAAAGTTAACAGCTGAAATAACAGCAAATAATGCAAAATTGGAGAGTAGTGTGAGAATGTAGCGAAGAAGGTGAAAGTGGTCATTATGTCCTCCAGCAGCCTAAGCCTATAGCAGCATGACTACACAGAAGTTTCAGTTCATATTATTTAGTTAAACAGCGCTTATTTTCAATCATGTCGTTTCAAGGCACCCCACAAAAGGTCCCACTGATGGTCATTGTTATACTAAAAACCAAAAGGATTGGGATACCTCCCTCTGTCAGACTGATTATAACCATTGGAAAAGAGAAGGGGTCATACAGGTAGCAGAATTTTACATGATGCAAACAAAATAAATATTAAAGGTTTTTACCAATAAATATTTGTCACCACAGCAGGAATATAAATGACGGGAAAAATGGAATGAAAAGGTATAAAGATATTTTTATCAATGTGGGAGGACAGAAAGACAGCGATTGCTAAAATAACCATTCATTACAACCAAGGTATGCAGAATACCATCTCTGAATGTAAAACATGTTAAACCTTGAAGGAGATGGGCTACACCAGCAAAAGACCACTCGGAATGCCACTTTGGTCAACCAAGAACAGGAAAATGAAGCTACCGTTCATCTCTTTAAATGTGGACAGTAACAAATAGAGAATTAAAACAACATTGTGTGGTCTCCCGAGTCTTTAGCTGAGACACTCAGATGGTAGGCTCAGAATTTATAAATTAACAACTTGAAAGCATAGATCTGTCAGTGGATCAGGCTACTTTTGGAGGTTTAATGGTGCGAGTTATATTTTCTTGACACCGAACTTACGGGAGTATTGTTACTGAGTTGGTCCAATAATGTCGTACGCGTACTCGTACTCATCGTCTTCCGCTTTATCCGGGACCGGGTCGTGGGGTCAGTAGACTCAGTAGAGACTACCAAGCCAGCTGAGAGACATAGTCCCTCCAGCGTGTCCTGGGTCATCCCCTGGGCATGGAGGAGCAGCGGCTCTGCTCCGAGCCCCTCCTGGATGGCCGAGCTCCTCACCCTATCTCTAAGGGAGTGCCCGGCCACCCTATGGAGGAAGCTCATTTCAGGGGCTTGTATCCGGGATTTTGTTCTTTCGGTCATGACCCAAAGTTCATGGCCATAGGTGAGGGTAGGAACGTAGACTGATCGGTAAATCGAGAGCTGCGCTTTTTGGCTCAGCTCTCTCTTCACCACAACGGACCAGCACAGTTCCCCGATTACTGCGGCAGCCACACCGATCCATTCTTCCCTCACTCGTGAACAAAACCCCGAGATACTTGAACTCCTTCACTTGAGGCAGGAACTCCCCTCCAACCTGTAGAGGACAAGCCACCCTTTTCCGGTCAAGACCATGGCCTCAGACTTGGAGGAGCTGATCTTCATCCTAGCCGCTTCACACTCGGCTGCGAACAACCCCAGTGCATGCTGTAGGTCTTTGTTAGAGGGGGCCAGCAGGACCACATCATTTGCAAAAAGAAGAGACAAAATCCACTGGTCCCCATACCAGACCCCCTCCGGCCCTTGGCTGCGCCTAGAAATCCTGTCCATAAAAGTTATGAACAGGACCGGTGACAAAGGGTAGCCCTGCCAGAGTCCATCATGCACTGGGAACAGGTCTGATTTTGTGCCGGCAATGTGGACCAAACTCCTGCTCCGCTTGTACAGAGACCGGATGGCCTCTAATAAAGGGCCCCCATCTCCGGACTCCTGGAGCACCCCCCACGAGGGACACAGTTGAATGCCTTCTCCAGGTCCACAGAACACATGTGGACCGGTTGGGTAAACTCCCATGAACCCTCGAGTACCCTGCAGAGAGTGTAGAGCTGGTCCAGTGTTCCACGGCTGGGACGAAAACCACACTGCTCCTCCTGAAGCCAAGGTTCGACTATCGGCCAGACTCTCCTCTCCAATACCCTGGCATAGGCCTTACCAGGGAGGCTGAGGAGTGTGATCCCCCTGTAGTTGGAACACACCCTCTGGTCACCCTTCTTATGAAGGGGGACCACCACCCCAGTCCGCCAGTCCAGAGGCACTGTCCCTGACCGCCATGCAATGTTGAAGAGGCGTGTCAACCATGACAGCCCCACAATGTCCAGAGACTTGAGGTACTCAGGGCAGATCTCATCCACCCCCGAACCCCTGCCACTGTGAAGCTTTTTAACCACCTCGGTGACTTCAGCCTGGGTGATGAAAGAGTCCAGCCCCGAGTCCCCAGCCTCTGCTTCCACCAGGAAATGCGTGACGGCAGGATTGAGAGACTGGTCAAAGCTCTCCCGGAGGTTGGAGTTGAATACATCCCTGGCCGAGGGCTTCGCCAGACGTTCCCAGCAGACCCTTACTATGTGCTTGGGCCTGCCAAGTCTGTCCAGCTTTCTCATCTTCCAGCGGATCCAACTTACCACCAGGTGGTGACAGTATAATTTCACAAAGTTTAAATCCTCTCAAATTGGTTGCTCGAACATGGCAGTGAGTTCACTGTACTCCTTTGGCTTCCACAGTCACCAGGTCCCCGTCCAACAGAAAACATTTAGGGTGTGATGGAATGGGAGATTATCATCATGGACATGTTTGTGACAAGTCTGCAACTGTGTGATCTTATCATGTCATTATGGATGGAAATCTGTGACAAATGTTGTTGAATCTATACCTCTAAGAATTTAGAGAGTTCTGAAGGCAAATACCATACCCAGCACTAACGAGTTGTACCAAAAACACATGGCAGGATGTGAGAAGGCTGCTGGTCTAAATGACTATATAGGATGTACATATCCTTACTTATGTGTGTCTTTGGTGAAATGTTGAAAAGCCCGTGGCTCCATTGTATGCTTAAAATGGCTGTACAATGGTTAAAACTAGGTCAGATTTTATGATTTTTTAAAATGCTTAAGCTAAACAGTATCACCTTGTAAATTTAAGTAGTCTTCAACCTCTTCCTCTTTTTATTACTCTATTTTGTGTGTGTTAGACCGCTCATTAGTGTTTATATCAACTGAACAACCATGAGGACATTTAAAAGATGAAAGCTTTAGACATTTCCATTAATGGATCATTTTTAACAAAGTACTTCATGATAGAAAACATTTCTTTCTTGTTTAAGGATGCTGGATCAATGACAGCTTTATTTTCAGACTGCTCACAACAAAATGGAGTTGGTCTGATTTTTATTTTAGTTTTCATGAAAACTGTCTCAGCTTTATCTGACACATAGTGTGATGATTCAGCCCACAGTAAATAAAAGTATTGTCTGAGCTAATGTTTTCACTGTATTATTTGAATATAGTTTTTCCACAGCTTAATTTTTAAATGGGTAGTTTTGGGTGCTTTGGTTTTTACTTGGTGTGACTAATGGAGGAGGCACCAATAAGGCCCAGTTTCATTCCCTCTCTAATAAATTTACAACCTGAACAGAATGGGGATTAAAGGTCAGTGGTGACATTTTCTTAAAAGATCTAGCAAGAGTCCACAGTTCTGAAACAGCTGTCGAGGCAGGAGTTTTTCTATTTTACCTTAAGAGGTTATTCCACTTCTGCAGCCACTCAGTTTTGGGGTTCCCCAAGGGCTCCATATTGGGCCCACTATCTTCTATATCTTGCCTTGTTGGCAGCATATACAAAAGGTTGTGTCTGTCTACTGGTTATAATCTGTTGAGACCATGATTACAATGTCTTAATTAAATGAGACCTTAATGAAAATAAATCAGGTAACTTGGTTTAGAAAGCATAAGCCTGATATAAAAAGCATAAAACTAACTTATTTTCGTTTTTTTTAAATGCTCTGGATCCATCTAGTTTTATGATATCTTCACCTTCGACACACCTTTTTAAAAGAATTGCAGTCAACCAGCCAGTGTCTCCTGGATTATCTGAGATTAAACCATAAATAGAATTTAACGGGCTTTCACTGTAACTTCCCCAAAATTCACAATAATAACAATCATAACAATAATAATAACAATCCACAATAATTTAAAAGAAACGCTTTGTTTTTTTTTTATTTGTTATGGTAAATCCATCTCTAGGGATTTCAGTCTTCTCAGCTGAAATCCCTAAAAGTTGTAATTCTTTCTTTTTCTCAGGATTCGAGGCAGAAGTTCCGCTCAGTGCTGGTGGAGGCGACGGTGAAGCTGGATGAGCTGGTGAAGAAGATCGGGAAACCAGTGGAGGAATCAAAGCCTTACTGGGAGGCCCGCAGATTGACCAGACAGGTGAGTAATTTAAAACTGCTACGTTTTTTGGGCATTTCCCTTTCCAAATAGCAAGTCCCTACACGGAAGCTGTAAACCTTCAACAAATTCTTCAGGTGAATGAGCAAACCTGGAAATCACCGTTGCATTGCATGAGATTTTTCAGCTACTCTTAATTTCACTGATGTAAAAAACATGTAAAAATCTATCCTTAACTTGCTGCCTCAATTTGTCTGCAGCTAATGCTGTGCAAGTTAATTTTACCATTGATAATGGTCCAATTTGTCTGTTTACTTTATCAGCTTGTCAGATTTATCTGACAAGCTGTTGCATTATAGTTGAACGTTTGCTAACACTTACCAGAACTGACAAAATAATAACAAGGCTTTCTACATTAAATTCTATAGAGAGTGTTTATTTTTCTCAAAAGCTTCAATACAGCAGAGGAACTGAAATGCCACGTCCATCAAACCTTTAGCAATAAGAGCCTCAGACGTGCAATTGTCTTAGTGTGGAGTAGATTGTGTGTTTATGCTAGACCAGTCAGCTCTTATTCATTTATTAGACAAAAGTAACCAAACATTTATAGGTATAAAATGAGTTGATGTCGTAAAACACAGTTTTCAGAAAAAAAGGGATAAAACTGAATTTGCAGAACAAATTCTTCAAATTTAGGGCCTGCATGTTTTCCAACTAGAATGGCTGTTTATTTTTAAACTTATTACATGTTTAAAAAACTCAAGTGAAGTCTCCAAACAGATATTTACTGATATAAAAGTGGCTCTATATTACAGCAATTAACTACACGTTTCTTTAGATAATTAATCAGGGGAGTGGTCCCTTTAGTTGAGCTGCAGAGTACACAACTAGTTTTCAAATTTCTGGCTAACAAACAGCCCTAAGGACAGTTTTAGCTCATTCAATTCTCCTCTACCCTTTTGCCTTTAACTGTTTCTTGCTGAACTGAAACCACATCCTTCGTTGTGATGGTTCACTAAAATTCTCTATACTCAGGTAGTGATGTGGCTGAACTGATAATTTTAAACAAAGTACTACTTCCCTTTTCAGTGTGTGTGTGTATAATTTATGTAAATAAAAGGGAAGAAGCCACCTGCCTTTCTCGATAAGAGCCCATGCAGGTGGCGCTCTGTCATGGGAATTGACTGACGTTTAAAGGTTTTGTTGTGCAGTTTCTTAGTTCTCCTTTCCAGAAACGTTCCATTTTGGTAAGTTATCAGCATTATCCATGTTTTCAATTGGAGCTACACGATCATTCTGAATATGGGTGCTCATTTTCAGCAGTGTGCTGAAATACAGGCAGTGGTGAAACCGTTTCTGTGAAGAAACGAGCGAATTAACTTCCCTCTTTTCTGCCTTCGTGCCTCCTTTTATCCTGTGAAACAAACTCCTCTGAGTGCATGTCTACCACCATTAGGAATAAAATACACATTTCAGTGTTAAATGACTAGTTATCATGTTTCTGGGCAGCAATAATTTTAGTAGAGGAATACTAATGCTTCTCAAGGCTTAAAGTTCAAACACATGGCTCACTTGCATTCCTAATTCCTCCATCATTTATTGGTATTGTATAAATAACAGCTAAATAAAAGTAACATTTCCTACTCATTGTGCATGAAGTGCTTCCTTGATAGACTTTTTAAAATGAGAAATTCTTCCCAGTTTCTCAACAGGACACACGTGTCATTTTTCCTTCTCACCTGTTGGGTCACCTGCTGTCCCAGTTTTATTTTGGTTTGGTTTCCATATTTATTTTCCCTCTTTAGATGTTCATATAGAGCATCAACTTCAGCAGGAAAGAACATTTTGCATAACTGCAGCTTAGAAAGGAGTTGAGTTGGATGAGAATGCAAAAGTTAGAGGTTCCAAGAGTAGAACATATTTGCGATTTGCCCTTGAAAGAACACACATTGGAGAGCATTAGAACTTTCTGATGCAAACAAAACTTGGCTCATGATGACCCAATTTGCACCATGCATAGTGTCCGTGTGTATTGTATAGAGAATATAAAATCTAAACTTAAGACCTATTTATTCGAGAAGGCTTTTGACATTTGATTTTTAGTGTTTTAATAATTTTAACGTGGTTATGTCTAGTTTTTACTTGACACAAGTTTTTGTTTTATTGTGCTCTGTAGTTATTAGTTTTATTTTGAAAAGCTCCCTGGCCAATGCAAGGTGTTGTTGGTTGATTGATCATTAATCTTTATCTTAACTCTGAGATTTTCAGTCTGCCACCTGACAGACAGAAATTAAAAGCTCAAAAGAAAAAAAAACTGAGCAACTTCATTCAGCCTTCCTGTTATCCGCGTTACTTTACATACATGTTCAAGAAGAACAGATTTCTTATAAATAGTTTCTTGCATCTATTTGTATCCTTTGACCTCATCTTAAGCACCACACTGGCCTGAAAATAGCCAAGTTTCTAGACTAAAAAGCATTGTTATAAGTACAACCTGGTGGCTTTTAAGTATGATGAGTTCACTGATTGGCAAAAGATTGGATTTCTGAGTTTCTGACTGGCCTCTCGCTGTTCAAGGTAAAAATCGACCGGTTCCTGTAAACAGCAAGTTTCTTAGTGTATGTCTAATGTGAAGTACTGTTTTGTCGTCATTCTCCTTACTTTCCCTCCTCTGAATTTTGATGTCACCACAACACGTGTTTGTATAAAACTTGCTGTTTACCAGGCTTAGCTTAGATCAATTAAAGAATCAACTGGCTGACTCAATGTCCACCAGAGAAGACTTTTTCTGGGGGGAAGGTCCAAAGCAAAGTTATTTTTGCAGCAACATTAATGAAAGGAGCGTGACCAATGAAATGCTTGTAGTTTAGAAAATCAATAAAAGAAGTCTCATCGCCCTAATGATCGTATTTGTGTTGATATGGTTTGTTGCTGCTGATCCTCATCATCGCTTTGTTTCTCCTGCATTTTACTCATTTTTACCACGTTTGACTTAATTGTTTTTTAGTTAAAAAGGTACTTTTGTGTCTCTATGCAAACATGTTTGGGGGATTAAAACAAACACCACTTGAAAGTCTCTTTTTATTTTCACTTTTGTATACACATTTAAACCCAGGAGTAAAAGAATTCACTGGCTTTTCAGAATATTAAACATCCCATAAGATTAGTTTTAACCTCTAAATATCAAGCTTTATTCCTGCATAAAATAACATGAAATTTCTTCATTTGTTCCCTTAATCCAGTTGTGTTCTCCACTTGCATGTTTTCATCTAGGCATCCCTGTTCTGACTTCTCTGGATTTTGTCTTCTTCTCTCATGGCCAACATCTGAAGTGGAGCTTTTAAATTTTAATCAGATCTCTACTCTGCACCCAACCATATAAGGCAAACTTTCTACTTGCAATGAACAGGTGTAACCGATTCTTGCTGCACTCCAAAGTCTCAGAGCAGACCAAATAACCCCTCAACTATGCGTTGTGTGATTTTTTTTTTTTTTTTTTTTTGCAAAGGAAGACAAGGAGTTTCTGGTCGATCAGGCATTTTATTTCCTCTGGAGCAGCTTTCACAGACTGGCCATTACTAAAACAAAATTTACAATGTACAATAAAGAATATAATGATAAATGGTGTACCTGCATGAGAACATAACGGGTTCGTATCAGTGCAATCGGCTTCAGCTTCGCACAGCACACTACAACAGAGCTTCATGTTAGCATTTAGCTTTAGCATGCAGAGTGTCTTTCTGTATTAAACAAACTGAAAGTGCAAAAACTGGTGTCAAGTACACATCCAGTATGCACCCACCACACTCAATGTGTGTAAATTCATAAAGACATGTTTTATGGATTGCTAATGTTTTTCTATACTCTGTGCTGAAAAATGCAACTCATCTCTGGTGCAGCTTTCACAGACTGGCGCAGATTACCGGAGCCAGCAGCATATAACCAGCCACACCGAGAGGGGGCGCTATTTCCCCATTGCACTTATACATAAAGCAAGTGGAATTTTACAATTTAACCACTGTTACACAGGTATAAATTTAAAAAAAAAAAAATGTGTGTGTGTGTATATATATATTATATATTATATATATATATATAAAATATATATAATATAATATATATATATATATATATATATATATATATATATATATATATATATATATATACTGTCCACATGTCTAATGCAAATGTCTAATCAGCCAATCACATGGCAGCAACTCAATGCATTTAGGCATGTAGACATGGTCAAGACAATCTACTGCAGTTCAAACCAAGCATCAGAATGGGGAAGAAAGGTGATTTAAGTGACTTTGAACGTGGCATAGTTGTTGGTGCCAGACGGGCTGGTCTGAGTATTTCAGAAACCGCTGTGATCTACTGGGATTTTCACACACTACCATCTCTAGGGTTTACAGAGAATGGTCCGAAAAAGAGAAAATATCCAGTGTGCGGCAGTTCAGTCGGCCCAAATGCCTTGTTGATGCCAGAGGTCAGAGGAGAATGGCCAGACTGATCCGAGCTGATAGAAAGGCAACAGTAACTCAAATAACCACTCGTTACAACCAAGGCATGCAGAAGAGCATCTCTGAACGCACAACACGTTGAACCTTGAGTCGGATGGGCTACAGCAGCAGAAGACCACACCAGGTGCCACTCCTGTCAGCTAAGAACAGGAAACTGAGGCTACAATTCACACAGGCTCACCAAAATTGGACAATAGAAGATTGGAAAAACGTTGCCTGATCTGATGAGTCTCGATTTATGCTGCGACATTTGGATGGTAGGGTCAGAATTTGGTGTCAACAACATGAAAGCATGGATCCATCCTGCCTTGTATCAACGGTTTGGGCTGGTGGTGGTGGTGTTAATGGTGTGGGGGATATTTTCTTGGCACACTTTGGGCCCCTTAGTACCAATTGAGCATCGTGTCAACGCTACAGCCTACCTGAGTATTGTATGTTGAGTATGCTGAGTATGTTGCTGACCATGTCCATTCCTTTATGACCACAGTGTACCCATCTTCTGATGGTTACTTCCAGCAGGATAACACGCCATGTCATAAAGCACGAATGATCTCAGACTGGTTTCTTGAACATGACAATGAGTTCACTGGACTCAAATGGCCGCCACAGTCACCAGATCTCAATCCAATAGAGCACCTTTGGGATGTGTTGGAACAGGAGATTCGCATCATGGATGTGCAGCCGACAAATCTGCAGCGTCTGTGTGATGCTATCATGTCAATATGGACCAAACTTTCTAAAGAATGTTTGCAGTACCTTGTTGAACAGAACTACCTGGTTCTATAAAAACACTGCAGCTGCTAACATGGATCTGTGAGTCACTGAATGTTAGCCGGACTTTCCTTTGTTTAGGAGACAAGGTGGGATCAAGATGGAAGGTGGAGTAAATATAGTTGTGCCTACGTTTACCTGCGTTCTTACCTAAAAGAAGACTTCCTGTGTGACAGGAAGTAGATTCCTGGGACACTTTCTCCAGAGAACACTGACCGCGTCTAACAGCAGCTATGTGTTGTTGGGTCAAAACGTATTTTGTTTTCTCAATAAGTGACAAATTTCCTTTATGAAACTGCTTCAAGTTTGAAAATCCTGGAAATGGGTCAGGTCACAGTTGGACAAAACTAAACCCAGTTCTGTTGTTGTCACGTACTTAAATGATTGCAGAACTAAAAATAGAGTAAAGAACAGTAACTCTGTCGTGGTTCCCCTTTAGCTCTTCTCTCACACTTTACTCATTTCACAGTTAAGCAGAGTGTGATGTTTTGGTTCTGCTTCTCAGCTTTGTGGTTGCCTTCTGAGAGGTCCAGTGATGGAGCTGCTGTTTTACGTTCACTTTGTTTTGTTTTTGACCATAGGAACCAAAAGCTTGACTAATCTGACTTTTTTTAATCATGCTAATTTTGTATCTCTTTTTCTCAGCCAGTTCTCCCTTTGTTTTGGAGAATTTGACAGACTTCCTTCCTGTAGTGCTTATCATTCACTGCTTTACCTTTTCAATTTTATCCACTTGTGTACTTACCTAACCCAGATGATTTTTTTTCTTTAGTCCTGTGTTGTCTCTTTTTGTTCTTTTTCCTCTTTAATTTCATTTCAACTTTGTCTTATCTCCATCTTTGATATATGCACACAGACAGTGTTATATTTGTTCACCCTTTTTAGTTACTAAGAAGCTAAATAGCTGCAGATAGATGACAGTCACCCCCCCAGAGTCACAGTGGTGGAAATAAGCTGCCAGTCTGACCTTGATTCTAGATGGAAGATAAAAACAAAGACACAAGAGGGCTGGATATTATCAGATTTCTTTTTTTTTTCTTTTATTGGGCCATGTTGTAGCCAGATTTGTGTATGAATCATTAGGCAGTTGTGCAAATAATATATATATCCCTAATACATGCAGAGCTTTTATTATTTATTCTAAAGCCTGGGGAGTTTCAGATGCTTTTTAATGATGCTTAATTAAAACCTTAAGCAAAGAAACTCATTTGTTAATTTGGACATCTTAAATGCACTTGTTTGCTTAATGGGTATAACAAAAAATATGAACTTGTCATTGTGGGCTTTCATTAAAGTGGATTACAAGAGAGATGTAATTACCAACTAATCAATAAAAATGAAGTGTTTTCAAAGCTAAAAAAATGTTTATAGAGATTTATCTACAGCTTTTCTAAATATTTAAACTGTTGTCAAGCCAATTCCAGCCCTAAACTACTAAACTACTTTGCGAGTGCAAATTGAGGTGGGGGCCCTGAATTTTTTGTCTTTTTTTTGTCAGTTTGCTTGTTTCCTATTGCTTTTCCAGTAATATGCAGACTTGTTCTGAATCACTGTGGTTGTAATTCTCCACCTTGATATCTTGATCGCAGTAAACCATTATCCTGCCATGTAACCTCTAGGGGTATGTTCCCCACCATGTCGTGTGTTGTGGTGACCTTAGGCACGTGTTCAGCCATTGTCATACATCATATTTCAGTTCTGTATTTTGACACCACTGGACCAACTGCTTAACAAGTGTCAAGGTCTATGACTAAAAGTAAACAAAACATTGATAAGGGATGCATAGTGGTAAGGGCAAACCTTCAATAAAAATTTGAATTAGTTCTTGAAAAACATGAATTGTTATTTATTTTGGGATCACCCACCAGAGCAGAAGTTGGTCAATGTGTTTGTATAGAACTGAACCAATAGGTACCAATCCCAACTAAGTTGTTAAACACAATCAGCCTCATAAGATCAGCAGGTTGTGTTAATGCCGGTGATGCAGAGATTAGTAAAAGGGTTTGTGTAGTTAAACACCTTGCACATTGATCATCTATAAAAATTCAAAATAAAGCCGTGGGGGAACAAAACACTTAAAAGGGTTTTTTTTATAGATCCAGTGATGAGGTTTCAATCAATTAGCTGTGGAAAGCTATTTTCCAGAACCAGTTAAAGGTAAGCACTAGAACAACTCTGCTGGAAAAACCCTGCATTGTAACGGTAACTGATGATAGTCTGAATGCTACCATCAATGTGCTGCAGCGATCGGGCAACTTTTTTTTTTTATGGTCTTTTTGGGTCAAACTAATACATTTCCAATGAATCAAGCTTATCACCTTTCCAGAGAAATAAACTGTCTCCACATATTAAGGTAAACTGCTCTGAGCTCGATGTCTTCCATTTGATTGCACTGACGAAAGTTACTGAGGTTGTCCAAAGGGGAGGGGTGTTGGTGCACTTGTAGGTAATTTGATTAATCATGATGAAATTGGGTCAGGGCAGCAAAGCTCTAAAGTTTGCTGAGTGTGTGCATGTGTTTTAAATGCTGAGTTTGTGAAATCTCAGTTTAAACATTCAGTAGAAGAGTTTTTTTTTTTTTGCAAACATAATGAAATATATATGGGACTCGGTATTCCAACTCCATTCTCACGAGTCACTTTAGGATGAAAATTAGGCACTTCCTGCAGCAAATATAGAATGTAAAGTTAAAAATGTTCATCTTTTCCTGCCTGTTCAGTGCTTAAACCAATTTTTTAACGTTTCTCTCCGTTGCCTCTATATTATGGGTGTTTTTGTAGTCACACCTCCTGCCCCTGCTGCTTATATTATGGCTGTGAAAGCGATTGAATGGAGATGCAGTGAATTAGCTGGTGTTCTGGGTTATTAAGGCTTAGATTTCCTGGCTGAGAACGACTCAGCCACTCTTCATGAATCTTACCATGGAGAAATCCGACTGAAGTCAGCCGCCCACTCAGTCGTGCTGCCTCACACAGTGAGTCTACAGGTTTTGTTTATATCTTTTTAGAGATACTTGGAGTAGGATCATTTTGAAGACATCTGTCAGTGAGAGTCTGGTTCTCCATTTGGCAGAAGAAAGGTGTCAACAAACATGCAAATCTACTGAAATCCTACCCCTATTTAGTATGATAAAGTACTTTTTTTATCATACATTATGTCCACTGCATCTCGGCCTGTCAGTTTGTCAGAGGTTGGGTATCCACAGGAATCATTCCTCGGATCTGGGACCTCAGCAGATATACTATTAAAAATGTTGAAGTGAAGTTTGAAAGAACAGACTAAGGTTTAAACTTAAGGAGACTGCGTGGAATTTTTGGATATGGAGATTTTCCTCAGCTTCGCAAGAACATAGAAAATAAAAATGCAAGAAGATAAACTGGGAAAGAAAGGGCAGAAAAGTCAGGCTTAGTTTGAATTGCTTTGACTCTGTCAGTGAGGAGCAGTGAATCAGGCTAGTTAGAATGGTAGGGGTCCAATTAGAAACTGGGTGAGCTAGATACTAAACGAAAAACTACACTTCTCGAAGTCCAGTTGGACATTGATTGGATGTATTTTTAACAAATAAAAAAATTCATCAGTGGGATTAGTCTCCAATAGTAGAAATTTAAACAAAGGTTCAGTTGAAGTAGATGTTTGGAGTTGGGCTCAAGGCTGAACTGATGCCTATTTCCAGGTATTTCCAGGCATGTTAATTTTAACATGAATTCTCAGGAGTTTTTGTTTACAAATGAAAAGGTGCTTGATTTTAATTTGGTCATTTCCTAAAGTGCAAATTTTTAGTTTACATTTTTATTTGTGGTGAAAAATCAAAACCAATGTGAAAACAAAATTTGAGAGTGGAAATGTTAAAGCACCACCTCAAAACAACATACAGGATGTGAAATCTGGGCTTAGATGAATTCTCAAAATGGACAATGGCCCTGAACATACCACTTAGTTACTGTAGTTATAAAGTGGCTTAAGGACAACATAATCAAAGTTTTGAAGTTGCCTTCATAAAACCCTGATCTTAGCTCCATAGATCATTTATGGGCAGAGCTGAAATGTTTTGTGTGAGCAAGGCGGCCTACAAACTTGACCCAGTCGCATCAGTTCTATTGGAAGGAATGGGTCAAAATTCCAGCAAACTATTGTCAGAAGCCTTTAGATGTAAACCATAAAGTCATATGGTTTTAAAATGCAATTCTAATAAATACTGAGGTAATGTATGTAAACCTCTGAATCTGAAGAAAGTAAAAATGTTATTTTGCTCATTATATATAATATAATGAGCAATATATATAATATTATATATAATATTATGAAAACTATACTATAAATGCAGCATCACACACATAAACATTTTCGTAAACAATTAATTAAGGAATCCAGCAGCAGCAGCGGTTCATGTGTGCTAGGTAGTTTTAACCATCGTGACTTTTGTTAACATGGTTTCAGAAAAAACTGTTGAAAGCTTTAGAAGGACGAATAAAATGCTGCATAGGTATTATTTGATGGAAGATTGAATTAAAGAACTTGAGTATTTTTAATTTCTTACATAAGAGACCAAGTGAAACTTAAAAGTTAACTCCTACATGGTGGTCTTGTTTAAAACGATGCACCCTGTAAATCCTCATCCTTTGTCTCCTTTAATTTAGCAGCCCACTTTCCTTCCTCTCCTCCTCCCTGTTTATTACCATCCCTCCTCTGCTGTTGAAGATTTTCTGGCAGTGCCGATGTACATGAGAGTGATGATGGATGGAGTGAAACGAATGAATAAATGGATGGATGGATGCAATGACAGAGGGTTTTGAAAGTTTATGGGAGGGGCCGGACAAAGCTGAAGGTCAGAGCCATCTGCTCTTCCACTGACCTCCTGGGATGGTGCATTAACATGTTTGGAGTGTCCATGTTCTGTATTGGTGCATCAGAGACCTGGCAGCAACCCTAAAGCGGTTAAACATTAGGGAAATGAAGTTCATTGTTAGCAAACCCACTGACAGTGTCTGTTTTATTGCAGCCATTGGAGTTGTGGTGGGGTTTTGTGCTGGCTGTGAGCAAAATCAACTGCTTTAATGTTTTCCTTTGAACTTACAATTGCAGCACTCCCACCTCTCCCAATTGCAGCACTCCCACCTCTGAGCTCGAACATACATCTGTGTTAATTTGGTGTTTAAAGAGCATGAAGTGGACTTCAGAAGCAGAGGCAGCCCTCCCTGCTGCTGAATTCAGCAGCTTCTTCATACCCAGAGCGCTCACAGATCGAGGCCAATAGCAGTTTTATTCGGTTTCATGTTGGAATAAGCACTGCGTTTGAAATTATTTTTGCTGTGGTTAGTGAGTGGTATGAGGGCAGAGAGGCAGTATTTTTAGCACTGGCCTTCAGCTGATGTGTTGAACTGAATTTTCTCTTGTTGAGCTGCTTCTTCAGAGGAAATAAATTCCCACATTCGATTGAGGACACGGATGAAGATAATCAAATTTACTATGAAATGGGCCAGTTCAGGTCGCTTTGGAAACAAGTGTCCTAGCCTACACTGCAGCACTCTCCCAGCCCTTATTGCCCTGATTATTTATTACAAACATTTATTTGTCCTAATATTTTTAGCCAGTTGTTTTGGTCCAAGCTCTAAAATATGTGTCCTCATCACACTGGTGCCGGATCTGTTGGATCTGGATTGGGTTGCATTTTGGAACCATAAATATTTGCACCTCTGATTTGGTCTGTGCTTTTCTTAGACCAGTTAATCTATAGTTTGTGAAAAATAGCCGCATCATATATTAATTATTTAGTCTTCCATGTTATGCTCATTTTCGAAATGTGTGTGTATTTTGAGTGATTGAGACACTTTTAGAGACAAAAACAAAAAAACTAAACTTTTGCGATGGGAACGGGTGGATGAAAGTGTAGTAATACTGAAAAACAAAGAAGGGAAGCAGAGGGGAGCATTTAACATAAATGTAGGAGGAGAAACAGAATTAGGCATCAAATGTCAGATTATTTTTAAAGGAAGATAAATTGGGATGTAAATTGGAAGTGACGGATCAAGAGAGAATCACTAAGGACAGAAATTATTGTCACAAAGTAGTGCAGTATTGAACACTATCTCACTGTTTAAAACGAGAACCGATCTGCTGTGGTAACAACACCTTTGTAGGAGAAATAGAGCCTGAAAGGAAGTAGCAGTGCTTGTTTTACATTTGAAGCCTTACTGAAGTTAGTTAAAGGAACATGAGAAATGTTCGACAATTTGTTGTATTTCTTGGTACGTATTGAAATTCCTTTGGACCATTTATTTAGGATTTGGACCCGTTTTACTCCTGTTGAACTTTTCATGTGTGTTGGCACAGTCAAAAAGTATGATACCGGATTTTCGCTGGTTTTGGGCTACTGTGGTTGACTTAATCTTAGGACATTGTAAAATGGGTCATGTTTATAGTCGTCTGTAAAAAGTTTTTGCTTCTTTCTTCTAGATCTTTTTGTTGTCTCCTATTTACTGCTTCTTCTTTCATTTTCCTATTCTTTCCTTAGCGTCCCACTTAGTGAGTGTAGTCTTTGAACACTTGCTGCTGGTGACAGCATTGATGTTTCTCTTGCCTCTGGCTGCCTTGTTGACACTGTAGGTTTTATTTGTTGCAACAATTGTATGAAATTATCCAACACTTCAAACCGAACGAACTATAAATCAACGAAAAGTACGAACAAAGGTTTCATTGTGTTATTGCAAGGGCCAATAATAGATCATTTGTTTATATGGAGTGTGATTGGGCATTTGCTTTTTTCCTACAGTAAAAGTGTGTTTTTCATGTCTGTGCTGACAGAATGAGGGAGGCAGCAGATGGGACGGATGTCGACATGACACATAAACATAAAAGATGAGTTTATTGTGGACAATGTGGCAACAGAGCAGGACGCAGAGAGGGATTACAAGACTACATTTCTTTTAGCTCTATTATTTGACACCCAAAAAATAACTTTTGGCAGCAAGGCGAATGTGTTACAACTACAGGTAAAAGGAAAATTAAAAATTATACAATCTGAAGCCAATTGGAAAATCACAAGTTTTCAATTATAAATTTCATCCATGTTTCAAACATTAGTCTAATTGAGGTCAACAAAAAAAAAACAAAAAGAAATCTCATTTAAATAAAAATCAAAGAGCTCTCAATTCAAATTCAGTTAACTGAATCAATTCGTTCTAGTCACAAGTCATTCACTTTTAATCTAATATAAGGCAACTCTAGACAACTTTATTTAGAAAAATCATAAAATGCCAGTGTTAATGAAAATATTTTTTCCCACAACAACAGTCATTAAAATATTATCTAAGGAAGCCAGCAGATTGCATTGAACTGAGCTCAGTGACGTGAAGCTTGGTGTTCCTCATGGTTCTGTTCTGGATTTATTTAACTATTGATTTGTTGAATAATTTTTTGCTCCCTCCATAACTACACACTTTTTGTTTAAATAAATATGATTAGATTGGAAAAAGTGGAATTCAGAGAAACAAAAATGGGTACAGTGTAATTTAGGAAAAAATGAAACAAAATTTGGAAAATATTAAAACTGTTTTTAATAGGGCCCTACATATTTGTATGTAAATAAAGGCTATAAACTAAAGCTCCCAGAACATTTTATAGTTATTGCACCTCCCTACCTTCCCATCTGTGTAATGTGGACTCAATTGACATGATTTAAGATGCAAGTAAAGACATCCATTTTTATTATACCCATTTGTTTTTCCTAAGTTTCAGCCAGAGTAAATACGATGGACAGTTTGTATATTATAAGACATTATAGTGGTTTGGAAACAAGTGATTTAAACACTTCATTATCTCAGAAAGCTTTTTGTCAGGCCATCTGCCTCTAACATGGCACTTATTTGTCTTAGATTCCATTCCGCATATAATTACATATATATATGTAACCCGTAACCCTGTCTGAAATCTATCTTCTAACAGGCATTAATAACCCATAATGCAGAAATGGATATACACTTAAAATTGCATTCTTTAGAAATTAGAACAGTGACCCAGTCTTATTGACTTGTGTAAGATGTGGCTGTGGGTGCAAAACAAAGCTAGGTCCATGACTGCAACAAGGGGGGGGTTGTTTGGATCTGGCTGTGCTGGCGTGACGATGCCTGTAGATAATGAAATTACAGTGAGCATGTGGTGATGTCAGCTTGTCTGCAGAGTTCAACTGAGCGAGCTGTTGTGAGGCTCAGAATCTATGGATGTTGACAGTTGGGGAAGGAAATATTCTTGGAAATATGGTTTCCTGTGACTGCATCAGATTCCAGTAAACAAAACAATAAAATGATCAACTACATGCATACTAGTGCTATAAGTATGGGATTGGAATAATTGGATTTGGAGAGATTTCCATGAAATCGTTAAAAGATTGCAGTGCCAAGTTACAGATTTGTTTTTCAGGCAAAATCTTACAGGAGTTAAATAACTGCATGACCTGCATCTGGTCTAAACTTGTTTACAAGTCTTTACTGATACAGCAGAGTTTCTTCTGTTTCACAAAGGAGGTCAGTCGAGTCATTTTCTGACCCGACGTTCACCAAAGTGTTTATACATGCATGCTTTGCTTAAAGGCCTGAAAGAGCATCGGAGATAACACCAGTTTTCTACCTTCAACATGAACAGTTTTCCTGCTTCAGCGTAGAGAAAGTACATTTCCTTGCAGTGTCACTGCAGAGTAAACTCAAACTTTTTTTATGAGCCAGATAAGGCAGGATTCTTTGCAGCACATCAGTGATGATTCAGCACATTAACATCATGTACTTTCTTTATATCTGCGGACACAGCATGCTCTGCTTGTTCCTGTTTTTTGTTGCATGCGGTCCTTTTTGGCCACTAATTTATGCTGAATTAAAGTCAACGTTATCTGCATTATTCACCATATTAACTAGAAGTGATTATCTTTTGTTCACAATGTAGTCAGAGTACCATGTATTGTTCAGAAGTTTGAAATGTTCCTGTCTTTTTGTTCAGAAAGTTGCAGAATGGTGCTGAGTTATTATCTAGACTGTTTTCTTGTTCTACCTTTAGAGCTTCTAACATAAAACACAAGTAAAGTTGCCAACACAAAAAGCGATGCTATCTTTTCTTTAAATTGGCAATTTATGAACA
This sequence comes from Crenichthys baileyi, assembly GCA_036173005.1. Taxonomy (NCBI): domain Eukaryota; kingdom Metazoa; phylum Chordata; class Actinopteri; order Cyprinodontiformes; family Goodeidae; genus Crenichthys; species Crenichthys baileyi. Next base: position 1,643,910 of record JAHHUM010002018.1, on the reverse strand, counting down.
CATTATCTGTGCAATTTCACCAGTGGCATGGAGTGATTGTTACAGATCCACATGAAACCTTCTCGGCCTGTGAATCCACAGGATGGCAGGACGCTGTGACTGATGAGGCTACCTTTCACCCTGGGAGAATGACAGCCATCTTGCCTTGTGTTTGTAACTGCAGCATGAAAACCAATGGCTTTACAGCTTCGCATGAAACACAAGAGGGAAGTCAGTGGCGTTTTATGCAACATGTGTAAATAAGGCAACAAAGAGCTTTGAATTTGAGCAACTTTTGTTAGTTCAGAATCAGAATCAGCTTTATTGCCAAGTTTGTACATACAAACAAGGAATTTGAGTCCGGTACACTTTGCTCTTTGGTTTTTGTTTTTGCACTACAGAATATACATATTTACAATGCACAATATACACATATATAAATAAAAAAAGGTGCTTTTTGCAACAACTGTATGTTTTGTTTTGTTTTTTATTGAATTTTCAAAAAAAAGAAACAGCCTCGGGGGAAGAAACTGTCTCTGTGGCGGCTGGTTTTTTTGGGGGAACAGGGCTCTGTAGCGTCGCCCTGAAGGCAGAACTTTAAACATTTTTTGGCAGGGTGTGGGGGTCTGCAGAGATTTTAGCAGCTCTTTTTGACCCTAGACCTTTTATAAGTCCTGGGGGGAGGGAAGGTCAGCCCTGATGATTCTCTCTGCAGACCTGATTGTTCGTTGCAGTCGGCCCCTGTCCTGTTTTGTAGATGAACCCAAAACCCACACTGAGATGGATGAAGACAGGGGCAGACTGAATGATGGCAGTGGAGAAGATGACCAGCAGCTCCTGTGGAAGGTTGTATTCTTAAGTTGCCTCAGGAAGAAGTCCTGCTGGGCCTCCTTTCGAACAGTGTCTATGTGTGAAGACCATCTCAGGTCCTCAGAGATGGTGGTTCCTAAAAACCTGAAGTGATCCACAGCCGACACGGTGTTTTTTGAGGAGGGTGAGGGGGGTGTATGGAGGGGGTGTTTCCCCAAAGTCCACCACCATCTCCACAGTCTTGAGGGGTTTAGCTCCCGGCAGTTCTGACTACACCAGTGTACGACCGATCCCCCTCCAGTCTGTATGCAGACTCATCACCGTCCTGGATCAATCCAAAAAAGTGGTGTCATCTGCAAACTTCAGAAGTTTCACGGACGAGTCCGCTGAGGTGCAGTCATTTGTGTACAGGGAGAAGAGGAGTGGGGATAGAACACACCCCTGGGGGGCACCAGTACTTATTGATCTGTTAGTTGTACATAATTATATAGTTTTTACACAAAAAAAATCTGATATCAGAGGTATCTCTGTGCATTACAGTCATTTAAAGTTTCTAAGCTCAATAGAGCTTTAACATTTTGTGTAGCAATCTCTAGCAAAACATAAACGTTCATGAATGTGGAAGTTATTCATGGGGTGGTTACAGTATTGCATGCATATTCACTGTGTGTTCATACAGATGTTGTAAAGTCAATGTCCCAACATGCTGCAAAGACTCAATGCAATCTGCTTAGCCTCCTTAGATAACCTTTTACCAGTCGACACTATGAACTGAATTTAACTGTATAGTTTTATAATGGGATTCATATTGGAATGTACGCAGTTGAATTTGAATCTGTCTGTATGATTGGACCGCATTGGGTTGATCTGATTCTTTATTTCTGGACTTGAATCAGACAGGCTTGTCTTCTAAGGTACCTTTAGATGACATTTGTCTGTGTTTAATAAACAGACTAAATTAAGCAGAATTTTCGTCCGTTGATATGAAATTAAAATTATTGACTGTATGACTCCCAACTGTTGGTGAAAATACTTGTAGCTGTTTAAAATGTCCTATATGTGTAATTTACCCAGGATGTGATGATACAATAAATTGTGTAAAGTTTGCTTTAGTGTCAACAATAAACTCAGCTACTTCATGATAACAAAAAGGTTTTTAAATAAGTTTGATATTAGACAGACAGAAATATATTAGAGTTCTCCCTGTTTGTCCCTAAGGCCCAGCTCGAGGCCCAGAAGGCGACTCATGACTTCCATCGAGCCACTGAGGTTCTGCGGGCAGCGAAGGAAACCATCTCCCTGGCTGAGGAGAGGCTGCTGGAGGAGGACCACCGGCAGTTCGACTCTGCCTGGCAGGAGATGCTGAACCATGCCACACAGCGGGTGAGAAGCATAGACCGTTGGGCTTTGATTTTGAGAACATATTGTCTTGGTTTTAGCCAGATTAATGAACATCAAATTTGGAGAACACCATGCAGTTTAAAAACAATTTTTTGTGGATTTCAGTCCTGCAACACAGATTTCTGTCGCCGGTCTTTAAAGGTTTTTAGAAAAAATGTCAGATCAATATCTTAAGATATTAATACAGATGAATGGTTAACAGTGAGTTCTGATTGACTCTTGCAGGTGATGGAGGCGGAGCACACCAAGACAAAAAGTGAGCTCTTACACAAGGAGACGGCGGGTAAATATACAGCAGCCGTCGCCGGCATGAAGCAACTGGAGAAGAAAATGAAAAGAACCATCAGCAAGTCCAAGTAAGAGCTTCAGTCTGCAGCTTTGGAAACACATTAAATTCTGACAGTTATGATACTCTGATGGCAACGTTTAACAAGGCCTGGCCTTCATACACCAAAGAGCTTTAGATGGTCTAAAAAGAATCCAGATGTTCTGTCCTTTCTTTCTGTTTTTGTTTTGCAAACGATCTAGAATTAAACCAGCGGCTCCTCAGAGGAACAGTTAACATGAAATTCTGTAACGAAACACAACACCAATACTAAAATGTTGTCAGAAATAGATTTGTAACTATGAAAATTTTGTATTCTGATTTTATCCATCCATTGTCTATACCCAGTTTTCCTTGCTGGGTCTCAGGGGGAACTGGTGCTTATCTCCAGCTCTTATTGGGCGAGAGGCAGGGTACATCCTGCTAGTCCATCACAGGGCAATACAGGAACACACAGGACAACCACGCACACACTCATACCTAAAAGCATTTTAGAGTAGCCAGTTACCCCAGTAGTCATATATTTTGGACTGTGGAACGAAGCCGGAGTACCCGGAGAGAACCCATGCCTGCATGAGGAGAAAATGCAACCGCAACACTGTGCCACCCCAGCCATTAGATTCAAACAGACCAATGTTGCTCTTTTTAGTCCACAACATTTTTCTTCATTTCTCTTTAGGCCGGTCAGTGAATTCTTTCACAAATTGTAACCCCTTTAGCTCATATCGCAATGGGACTTAGCAGGGGGTCCTTGTTAACAGCTTTTCTTCACATAGACGTCATCTAATTGTTACAGTACTCACAGGTAACTGTAGACCTTCTTTGATCACCCTGGAGCGAATCAGTATTTGGTCCGCTCCAGGGACCAAATATGCCTGGTATTACTTGTATTACTGTCAGTAATACAAGTTCTTTCACTAGCAGTGAAGGTGCCAACATAAATGTAATTATTACTATGATTATTATGATCAGTAGTCTTTAGTTATATTATTTATTTTAACGCTTTTGAGAAATATTCCTTATCATTAAAACCAGTAATTATTTCATCCCTTATCAGAAGTAAGTCAAGTTATTCCCCCTGATTCGTTATAGTGCTTTCAGTGCAATTCTACTAAAACTCTATGTCTTTATATTGAATTTATTTAACTAATGGTGCTATGATTTCAGCACTATGAAATTAGTGGTGGCAGTAATGATTTTATTTGGAAAACTAGATGAAGGCTTTGCAGGAATTTAAAGGGAATGCTTATTATTTTCTGAACTCCGGTTTGTCACAGTCCCACAGTGGTATTTTCAGATGGGTCTAGCCTGAATGTACTCTGGCAGCTTGTCGTTTGCTGGTCCAGCATGTGGACACAGCATGGTGCTGAGCTGCAGAGCCTCCAAGCAGACTGTCAGTGCACGGCTTTACTGCTTGAGGTTGATTTTGGCCAAATGTTCTGCTGAAAACAAAGAACAAGCCATAAATCTGTTCTCCTTGTCTGCCCTATCAATACATCAGAACCAGTTTTAGTCTTCTAGTGAGACACTTAAGGGCTTAATGTGAAATATTGTAATGATGGTAATGGGACAAAGCAGAACCAGATGTAAGCAGTTTGAGTTTTCTATGTTTGGTTTGAGGTTATATTGTGCTTCTCTTTTATGCTGAAAGTGGTTAATCTTAAAACAGTAAAATCTTGTCAGCCCAAACCCCATGGAAGCAGCCCGGTGGTTGTAAACAGGTGTTTAAAAAGAGGAAGTTCGACTAAATGTGGTGCAGTCACAAGTTGCAACAAACTACCAAATCACATGAGAGGAAATGTCATAGCATAAAAAATCTCATTGCTGTGTGACGTTTCATGGAAATGTCCGAAGGACCAGTTCTGTCAGTAAAGACTTTATTGTTCATGGGACAAAGGTGATGGACAAGAACAAATTTATACAGATTTTTGCTGGCATGATTAAATGTCGAAAATTTTAAATTCAAATTTCAAAATTGTATTTTAAATCAAAAAATATTAAAATGTAGAACTAGCAGCAGCAAACCTTGTTTTGTATCCTAAAATCTTGCTTTTCTTGTTGCATCTCTGGAGTAATATAGGCGATCAGACCTGAAACTCTTGGCGTCTTAACAACTGATCCTGATTAAGCCTGAAATGTTGCATAGGACCCTCTGTTGTGTCCTCTATCTTCATCACATAGTTGAGAGTGAGGAGGAGGGTGTATGAGCCTCCCCTCACAATGCATCAGGTTCGCGACATGCAGGACATGTCTGGACAAGCACTGTGTAGTTACTTTTTCATGCATCGGAGCAGTTAAAGTGCAGCGCTGCATTTAATAAAGCAGGTAGTTTCCCATCTCGGGTTTGCATTTATAAGAGATCATTCACCAATTTGCTCCAAAATCCAAACTTAATGTATAAACAAATGAAATATGAATATTTTTCTTAAAGAAAAATTGCTGTATTGCTAAATAGCTAAATAGGGTAGACGATGTGGAAATTAAACATTTTCCCCAAAAAGGAACATTTTTGATTGATATTTAACGTTTAAAAACATTTAGCAGATATTACTCATTTTTACTCAGAATTAAAGCCAAATATTTATGTGTGGTTTATTTTTCATGGATCCAGACTATCTGTTTTAGAAGCTGCAGCATTGCTGTGAGTTGCCTCGGAAGGGTGTTAATTTGTTTGCATTGCTTGCTCATCCAACATCACAGTGGCTTTGTCTGCTTCTCCTCCAGCAGGTTGCCATGGTGATGATGTGGGTACCACTTTTTACTGGAATCACTCTGTATATTTACCCCCTTCTAATCTACTCTCCCCTGACCTCTCCTCCACAGGCCCTACTTTGAGATGAAGGCAAAGTACTACCTGCAGCTGGAGGTACGTGATGTTAAATTTTAATACACTCATAAATGTTACTCCTAAGTTTGGGTGACGTTTCTTCTAGATTCAATAACTTGGCCAGAATTTTAGGCGATTTTTTTAGTTTTTAATGGACATTTACATAAAATCAAACCTTAAAACCAAAGATCAGCATTTTGTGGTTGATTTTTGAGTTTTGGAAAGCTTTTACCTGCAGACACAGATTTTTGATGATTTCATTTTGTATGAAGTTAATAGAAAAGTTTTCAAAATATTTATCTAACCTTCCGGCCACGAGTGCTCATTATTAATTTATATGTATATTCTATCCTAACCCCAAGATTTCCAAAGAGACTACCAACATTTCCAAATTTATTGTTTTCTATGACTGAGTTTAAAAACCCAAAGGGATAACTTTGCTGTGCTCTGTTCAGCCTTCCTGTTATCTGTTCAAAAAGCTTAGTTTTCTCTCAAAGCCCAAATGAATGGTAGGCATGTGTCGACATGTACAACATAATTTCCTATTAAATAGCTTCTTACATACCTGGGCAGAATATCCAACTTGTTCATATCTAATTTTGGACAAATTTATCTTAAATTTCACTCTAAAATACTTTGTTACACAGAGGAGTTGGCAGTAAAAACAAGACTAAGGTCTTTGTGTTGTTTTGTTTTCTGTTACCAAAAGTAGTGTTGTTGTTAAAGCAACCTGGTAGCATCTAGGTATGGTGTGTTCACTGATCACATAAAGATTGTATTTTTGAGTTCCCAACCAGCCAATTGCTGTTCATGAACGGTCAAGCTGAAAAATAACCCGATTACGGTTGCAGGTCATTGCTCTGTTTGATTTAGGTCTACAGAAGAGAAGCACAAAGTACTGTTTTCAGCTAAAGGGAAATAAATTCTACAGTCTTTGCATTGTAGAAGCAAGTGACATCATGAAATGGTGACTAGTTTCAGGAACATTTTCATGTCTATTTAAATCTATCCTGTATAATGCTAAACTTTCAAAAAGTAGTTCTGTAATGTATTTGTTCCAAGCAACACAAGAAAGGTTTGCCATTTTCACTCATAATGATCTGATCCTAAGTCTGTCCACAGGACATTTCAGAGATGAGCATTTCTGTTCTGTACCCTCATTTATAAGTTTCCTCTTCCTCGTCTTTTCACCTCCAGAACCTAAAAAAGAACGTGGATGAACGACAAGCCAAACTGTCTCAGGTCAAAGGAGAGTACAGGACAGCTCTGAAGAACCTAGAGATGATCTCTGATGAAATCCATGAGCGCCGCAGGAGCTCCACGATTGGACCTCGCAGACCGGGAGTTGGGGCTGAAGGGGACAGCAGTTCTGGGGATGACATCTCCAGCTTCAAGATGGAGTCAGATGGAATATCCAGTGAGTGCATCATCAGGTTTTGAAAGAAATGTTTGAGGAGTTAAGGTGTAAATGTCCTCTCACTACTTTCTGTAAAACCAGTTTGATCAGTAAAGGTTAAACCTTCCTTCCTCCTGCCCCAACCGCTGCTTCAGCCGAAGCTCACTTGTTGGCTTTTTAAATGTCAGACCTAACTGAACAAGGAATATAAAGTTAATTTTGTGCATGCTACAGAAATCCAATTTGTAGAGATGTTTTTCTATGAGATGGCCTGAATCTTTTCCATGAATGGCCTGCAGACAGATTCTTATTACAGGCAGTGATTCAGCCCTTCTAAAGACGTTGGTATCATTTTTTCAACATCTGATAAGGGTCTAAGAAACATAAGAGCTTAACATAGAAAAACAGCTTAAAAGAGCAACTTTCTTTGTCAGGGCTTGCTCTCATAAAGACACAGAACACATGTCCTGACCCAAAATATCACAACTACATGAAAAACAAAATGCTATCTAACAAACTAAGCATTCATTACTACAACGGCAGTACAAATTAAGAGTTAAAAGGAAAATCTTCTCAACAAAAGAAAAAAAAAATAAAAAATCAAACTAAATAGGCATCCTTTCTTTAGACTATGGATTATTTTGGTCACCGGAACAATAAACATATTGCGTACTGAGTTACATTGTTATAAGAAAAATATCCTCAGGGACTTCACTGTCATTTCTGTTGATGCTAAAGATGAATTCTGGGGTTAATGATTTAAGTCTCTACAGAATTTACAGTATATGAGAAAAGCCACTGAGACAGTAGCAACTTGTAAATCTACCCAGTGGCATTTGAAGGTAAACATTGTAAAATTAGTTGTAGCAGTAAAACCTCCACCACCTTTAATGGTCCATTCATGTTTAGATGGAATCCCACCGAACCCTTCGGGCTCAATCTTAGCCCTACTTCTGTAAGCAGTGGGGCATCCCAGTTGTTTCTGGGGAAGGTAAAACGACTCGGCCTTTAGGAGAGCATATGGATGACCCTAGGAAATTGGATTCAGCCCAAATCTAGAAAAAAAAAATACATTTTCTGATAAGCCAAGAATATTTCAGCTGAGGTTCATCCAAGATGCAGAGAAACTTAAACTCAGCAGTAGAGTTATCAGGGGATGCCCAAAAAATGCTCCCTCCTCTTCAGAGACCAGTGGACAAAAATTGTAAAGCCTGTTTCAGATCACATGGTTTGGAAAAATTGCCCACAGAATGTGAATATTCCTCTTGCATCCCATCAGTGTGGCCTTTAGATTTGCGTGTTACCATGGTAACAGGAGCCCAGTTTAAGAAGACACTGATTACAGGTTAAGAGGAATGTGAGGCTTAAAATAAGCTGGGACTCTGACTGTGCATTCATGTGCTTTTGATTTATGTGGGGAAAATGAGACGCCTCATCTGGACGGGATGTGACAGCTCTCACATCTATTTATAGCAGCTTTCTTTTTCTTGTTGTCGTGTCCTTCCTCCACTTCCCCCCTGCAGTGGCCTCGGAGTGTTTCGACGATGAACCATGCGGGGGGAGCAGCATCATGTCAGAGGAAGACTCGGAGACTCGCTCCACCGGCAGCCTCGGTTCAACCCCCAGCAGCCCTCAGGAGCTCCTGTCACCATGCACCTTTGCCAGTTCCTCATCCTCCTCTGGAACATCTTCATCTGACTCTCCATCACCCACACCCTCCTCGTCTTCCTCCACGTCTTCCCCAGCTCTTGTGTCCCGGCCCTGCAGTCTGGACCTTCCCAGCACCGTGTCGCTATCGGACTTCGGCCTGATCTCACCGGTGCTCGGGCCTCGCAGTGAGTGCAGCGGGGCTTCGTCACCCGAGTGTGACCTGGAAAGAGGTGAGTGACAGGGAGAATAAACCCATATATAGTTTAATTTTCTGGAAAAGTGTCTTAAAGTATTAATAGAAACTATTGGATTCAATTTATGTCAGTGCAGTTTATTTCTATAGAGCCAGTCGTTCAGTTTGTTTGAATAAAGATATCTGAGCTGCGGTGCCACTTGTCCAGTTTCTTAAAAACTGCAAAGAGAAAAACTTAAGCTTTAGGCCTGGGCTGGTCTGAGATTCTCACAGTATGAAAAGCAGGAGGAAGAATACCAGTTATACCAGTTTTACATTTTTACAGTCTTTACACCAGAATTTTACAGAAAAACTTGTAAAATCAAATAGCCTCCTTTGGGCTCACCTAATTTGCTTTTAATATTACAGTTATGTTTTTTATTCTAGAAAATGTATTGATAATCTAAAATATGCAAGTAAAAATATGAAACACCTTTGAAATTAAGTTTAAGTGCTCATTGCACAGAATATTGCCAATGAGCAGACGTAGTGGGTTCGATTCTAGCTTCCTCCTACCACATGTCGATGTGCCCCTGGGCAAGGCATTTAACCTCAAGTTGCCTACCAATCTGCGTATCGGTTTATGAATGTGGCTCTAGTGTAAGGCACTTTGAGTGGTCAAAATGACTGGACAAGTACTATATAAGTTCAGTCCATTTGCCATTTATAACAAGCTGATATTAGCTAACAGCTGCATATTAGTCAGGCTATCTGTTCAGGTAGCCTGACTGTGCCAGATTTGTTTTTCTTGTAGCAGGTGAAAAGTTTAGCAGTCTTCTTTTAGCCAGCTGATTTAGCAGTGCACAGCAACAGATGGGAGAGGGGAGCGTTTGGCTGCTTTGTGCTCCATACACTGTAGCGGCTCAAACCTCCAGTTACTCCCGCACGTTTTCTGGCATGTTGCTTAAAATAATTCAAACCAGAAAATAAGCATGTTTGTTGATTAAAGTAGAACTTTATAAAATGTCTGATTCCAGGATTAGTAAATTTCTTGAATTATTTCTGATGTTTCTTTGAAAATCATCTACTAAAGCTTTCTTTCCTTTATCATTAAACCTTGATGTAGCCATTTCAAAGCTGACTTTTTTTCTTTACTGCAGGCGACAGAGCTGAAGGTGCAGAGGGAGATCTGGACAATGCTCCGACTGGAAACGTCATCTCAACTATAAACGCCAAGAAGAACTTTAGCCTTGAGGCACGCTTCAGCTTCCTCAACCTGCGACGTCCTCGAGTTGGTAACACCAAAAACAAGGAGAGCTGTCCCCAGAAGACTGGTCCGAGGCAAACGGATGTTCTCGTCAAAGGAGTCTGAGGAACAAAAGGAGAACATGTCAGAGGGACTGTGGTTATGCAGCGACTATTTCTGAACTAAAAACTACTGGAACTCCTCTGGGCTTTCTATAAGATACCTTTCACTTCTGTAGTCCACCTCCACACTTCATGGTCAAACAGAAATTTGAAATATTTGGTGTAAATTAAGCTTCTTTACAGCCTTGACACACTCATGGACTTCCATACCAGAGACGTAGCAAACTCTGGTAAATGACATAATAAAAAAAATTAAAGTTAAATTCTTCTCCATTTTATGTTACAAAGCAACAAACCAACTCCCTGCAGATAACTTTAGACCTGACCAGTCAGCTCTTTAATTATATATAGCAGTTACTACAGTTGAATGGCACACAGAAGGCTGCTTAGCTCAGCGTTTAAAGAAAGTTGGGATGCCTTTAGTCTTGTACCCTACGATGCTCCTGTTTTATAAGACAATGTTGTGTTACGATGTTATGGGTTTGATGTTTAAATGTAAAAAACAGTTTATGGGACAAACTGCAGATCAGGAAAATGAAAGCTTCAGCTTCTTATTTGTATTTTACCCCTCTTCGTGGTCTAGATTTCTCAGTGCACAAGAAACTGGTAAAGATGTCTACTTTAATCACAAATTGTGCAATTTACCTTGAATAAAGAAAGAAGTTGACAAGTTGGAAATGTTTATTCTATATGTGATAGATATATTTGTATATATCACAAAAGAGAGAAGAGAATGTAGTGGGCAATATAAAAACCTCCCCAGCAAAGGAGTAATGTCCCCAGAAAACCTACCCTGCTTCCTGGAAAGTTGCCGCAGTAGAAGCATGAACATTATCCTATGATTGAAGAGTCTGGATATAATCTAAATTAACTGAACAAAAAGTTTCACTAAATGTTTCTCCCAGAGTTCAGACAATGGTGCAAACATTTTAGTTTTCCTTTCACAATTTAAACCTACAAGTGAATTTCTTTCAGTAAATCAATTCAAAAAGTGAAAATGAGCTAGAGTGATACATTTGAAGAATTTACTTCTGTTAAAACCCAAAGTCAGTTTATCAGAAATGTTTTTTCATGGCCAACACTATGGTGAAGAATGCTGACTTCACAGTCATGCACAAATTTACCGAAACCGCTCCACCACGCATGTAAGGCACAAAAGGTTTTCTCTAAATAGGCTGGCTGTTCCAAGCATATTAATGGAACGTTAAGTGGAAGGAAAAAGTGTGGCCACTCATAAAACATGACAGCATCACAAACATCTTACGTAGACTAAGAAAAAAAATTAAGAATTGTACTTTTGCTCAGTGGTCCTCTGTGCAGATGATGGTAACTTTTTCATTTTCATTTTGAGACCCAGAGTCTGGAGGTAGCATCCATGCCATGCGACATTGATGCAGTAATTCAAGCAAAAAGGAGCCCCTACCAAGTACTAAGTGTTTACTCATTAACAAATTAAAGGCTAATTAAGTTTGAGCTTCTCTTAAATTAGTTTCATTTTCAGAATCTTTCCTGTGAGCAAGAACTTTCCAAGAAACCTTTCTGTTAAATTAAGTCCTTTTCTTTGATTATTTAAAGGGTAGAAGACAGTCAGCCAGCATATGGCACTGGTTTAGAGAAGCTCCAACTATTTTAGTTGGAAAACTAAATTTTAGACCCCCAACACAAAAAGCTTTTTTGTTCCAGCTGCAGCTCTGCTCTAAACAGATTCAGACTGCTTTTTATAAACCCTGGACAAAAACACGGCAAGAAAATAGTCAAGGATGCAGATGTGCATTCAAGCTTTCACTCATTCAAATAAATGTGATTACACCGAATAGAGGCTCCGTTTTACAAACCTTTGAAATAACTTTGACAAACGATTGAGATGTGAACCAAAACTGTGTCAAATGTCCAAGCTACTATTTTTATTGCCCCGTTTAAGAAAACTGGCATAATAGATTTATTCAATTCTATCCACATGTCAGCAGATTAAACTGTTTCTATTTCCAAGAAATGTGTCTCAGAGCACAATCAGCTCTTCGCTGTCTTGGTTATTTAAGTTGACCTTTGGGTTTCTGTTGTTGGCATCAAAGGCTGCCAAAATTAAATTAACCCTTCCTTTGTGCCTGGCCTCCGGCAGCCAAACAGCTGTAATTTGATTTTATTTACGAAGAAAATACAGTGCTATGCATGTTTAGTTTAAAGGGTTAAAACATAGTATATGGGGTGTTTGTGTCTACAAACATTAGGTTCAGTGAATTGCAGCTTGGTGCTCTGACATGATGCCACGTGTGCAATTTGTCCACTTGTACAATTTCCTCACTACTAAATAATCCAATCAGCTGTTATTAGTATATTAAAGTGGAAGTGACTGAGCAGCAGACATGAAGTGGTAGGCCTGATGAAAATCACGGGACGAGGGTTTGCAGATGCTGAGTCCCCCAGTTTCTGCAGAGTCAAAGCAACAGATCTCCAGAGGCCCTCGAGAACAGTGTAGTGTTTCACTGAATGGGTTCCAAGCGTCACATACAGTTGTGTAAAAACAAGCCGCCACTGGGGTGTAGAGCAATGGAAATGTGACATCTGCAGTGAGGAATCATGCCTTTCGGTCTGGAAATTCAATGGATGAGTCTGGGTTTGGCCGTTGCCAGGAGAACGACACTTGCCTGACAGCATTGTGTGGGAATAAGATGATTATAGTGTGGAGCGCCTTAGCTCGAATGAAAGGAACTTTTAATATCTCAGCTCCCAGATAAGCTGTCATAGCTGACATTTTATAAAACCTGTGGATGAAGAATGAGATATCCCTCAAGTTAACACACATCTATCTATAAAACTTTTGGGAGTCTTTGGTTTCTGACGGTTAACACACACAGAAGGAAGTGCATTCAGTCAAACCATTTGGAGAAACTTTTATAACATTTCTATCAACAAACAGAACTTACTGCAGATGAAATATTATCAAGCAGTGCACTAAACATGCCAGAAAAAAAAAAAAAAATCATGAACTTACCCAACAGCATTTACGTCAGCATGTGAAATAAGCTGATTAAACTCGAAACTTCCATTATGCTGTCAGGCTCCTCAGCTGCAACCACTTGATGTCAGCAGCTGTTTTATGGCATCTATAACTTTTATATCAACTAAAGCAAAAAAGGAAAATGGATTTTTAATTGCTTCACAGCTAGAAGTGAACATCTAAAGGTACAGAGGAAAGGAACACTACTGTTTTAACTGAATGTCAGCACAATTAGCTGTGATTTATTTGTGATATTTAAACTAAACTATGGGAGAATGTGGAAACAATCGAAACAGAGTACAGCAGGTGGCCTTTCTTTTGATGGGTCACAGGTGCAGCTAATCAGTTTCACTTGATTGACTAAACATCCGCGAGTGTGACCACCTCTTTAAAAACCAAGGTTTGTATCAGCTCAGTACCAAAGATTAGAGAATAATCCTCAAGAAGTGACCCATAGCCTTTTTAAAATTGAAGTCCACCATTCACCAGTTACTCACAAGTGGTTAATATTTAAGAAAAAGTTCAAACTTTTCCCAGATGTCTCAGCAAGAAATTGCAGACCCTCTGCAGCTCTCAGGTCGCTTGTTAATGTCTATGACAGGTAAATTTGTAAATGATTGAACACATATTAAAAGGGTACCAGCGGGAATGCCTCTTCTTTCTGAAAAGAACAAGTTAGCCTGGCTTTAGTTTGCAAAGTTGCAATCTGAAAACAACAGGACTTCTGTTAAAATGTGCTGTGATAGGATGAAACCACAGTGGAGATGTTTGGCCGTATTCCACATCACTTCATCTGGAGAAAATAAACTGACAGCATTTCAACACAAGCAGCTTACACCAACTTTCAAACATGAAAGTAGAGGGTTTTGTTTAGATGCCACAGACGCTGAGGACCTTAAGAGCTAGAAATTTTAACTTGTACATTCACCAAAGTATTCTACTGTAAAACATGAGATTATTGTCCGAAACTAAAGATGCACTAGCTAGACTAGGTCGTTTAATTTTAAGCGCCCAGTTGCATGTGGTAAAATCAGGACTGTTTCCAGTCTGCGAAACTGTAGATACGTCCTACCAGCTATACTAGAGGCACAGTAACAACATCCATCTTCGATGTGGATGTTGTTACTGTGCGAAGACTCAAAGTTAACCAGTTATTGGTTTGAGGATGACGTCAGAGGAAGCTTGAGTCAATGTAAAATGTGCAGACATACAGTGGGGAGAACAAGTATGTGACACACTGCAGAGTTTGCAGGTAATGAAATAGACAAAATTTGGTGGGTAAAAGCTTAACAAAACCTCTGAAGATCTGAAATCGTCCACAAAACTGGTTGACGCTTCTCTTTTTGAAACAAGATTATGTCATGCAGCAGGAGAATGAGCACATACATAGCAGGAGAACAACAGAATGACTAAAATCAAAATGATATCAACCTGATGTTGTGCTGGCATCCTAAAGGAGCTGTGGATGAGAAGCACCTGCTGAAGCTTACTGATCTAAAGCAATATTAAACATTTACAAATGAAACAAGTCTTTTAGTGATGTGGGAGGTTACATCAAGTAGACAGTAATATATTAAACAACTTAATGGATGTAATCTGTAAAGATTAACTTGGAGACAGAAACTGATATAATATATCCCTGTATTTAAACTCTAAGTACATCACATCAGTCTACCCAACAATTAGTGCAAGTTCTGCAAACATTCTATCAACATTCAAACAACAGGTTGGTACAAGATTGTCCTGCTGCATTTTTAAATCAGTTGGCTGGTGAAGAAATACAGTGACAGAGAAAAATAGTTTTCATGACAATAAATGATTTATCAACTGGTACACAGAAGTTCTGCGTAAATGATGATTCAAAGACACATTTTAAAAAGATCATTTTACCCTTTAACACACCAACCAACAGTTCATTTACTGCCAGCCTCCAGTAAATGTGTCATACCGCTGCACACGGTGGTACAGAGTACCGCGAGAGTCATTATGGGAAGAAATATGGGTTTAAATCTTCCAAACAGCTTGAATGCAAAGCTGCAGCAAATTGTGGTCAACAGAAATCAGTTTTTATGCTCAATAGTGAATAATATAGTCAACATTTGATGCACAGTGTTCAGTGTAATGTAATGAATCTGAATGGAAAGGAGTGCTTCATGCACACTAAAGATCATGTTGTTTCTCACCGTTAAACAAAAGGATGTGAAAATTTTGTGCAGAAACTGCTGAAATGTGATTGGTTGCTC
This sequence comes from Crenichthys baileyi, assembly GCA_036173005.1. Lineage (NCBI taxonomy): Eukaryota > Metazoa > Chordata > Actinopteri > Cyprinodontiformes > Goodeidae > Crenichthys > Crenichthys baileyi. The sequence continues at coordinate 1,628,741 of JAHHUM010002018.1, read as the reverse complement.
TGCATTTATAGCACTTTTATTTTAAATCTGGGGTTTTAATTGGCAATAAAAGCAAAGTCAAAGTATTACACAACAGGCGGTGATGATGTGATTCTTCAATTTTTCAAACATTTTCCTGAGTAAACAATAATCCCAAGTGTCTGATAATTTTCGGCTTTTTAACTTGAAAATGAAATGAAACCCAAATCCACTTAGAAGTATTGTTGGAGAATAAAACAATATGCTTTGCTGAAATGGAGCGAATGAGGCCATCTTAGTATGAACGCCACTGACTCCACAAAATCTTAGCAAACTAAGTTCACCCAAGTTTAGGAGGCAACAACTTGACCCAAATCCCAAGTTTACTGTTTTCAAAAGTTAAAAATAAAACTTCAGTGAGTTTAATAAGTGATACAGGTTGGCACGACTGACCATGTCTTGTAAATAGACTGAAAGCGGTTTAAATATTCACTCATTTATGAAGCTATCACTGTGTGAGATCTAGTAGCATCTTGTAGCACTGATCCAGCTCTTATTCAGCTGGTGTGCTGCAGATATTTATCTGACAGACTGCTGAAAGGTGACACCAAACACAAATCCTGAATTCAGATCAGCTGATTCTTGGGTTCAGAGAAAATTACATCTTAATTCCCTCCACTGTTGTAGTTTGATACAAACAGTGCAGCACAGTAAAAGTAAACAGAGTATGAGTACTTGGCAGTAAAGACGTTTCTTACTCAGCACCACACTGACAAATCATTCAGATGTCGCCATGCTGGATTCCCTGTGCTGCTCCTGAGTTTAAAAACCACCACAAGTTTTTGGGGCAGGTTTCCTGCCATGCGACCATCTTTCAATGTACTTGATATTGTTAGCAGCAGTTATCGACTGATTCGATAACTCATTCAAAGAAACATGTTTTGTTTATTCTGTGAAAGCAAAAATCGTTCAACCTCTTACTCACATGGTTCTGCACTAATGAGCTTCGGGAACATCAGAACCAAACTGGTGTTAGGACACATTCAGTAACTTGGCATCATTTAACACTTCTATTCAATGACAAATACTGCGACTTCCACGTTTATAGGCACCTCTGATACAGAAGTGAAAAATCCTTCATCTTTAATTGTAGGATAATCTCACACTGAAGGAAAATGCAACATTTTATCTGAGTAAATTTATTCAGTGGGAATTCCAAAACCTATTAAGTGTTAGGCATCATTGTCCTGCTGGAACATCCAGTCGTCTCTAGATATCAAGCATCTGTGCCAAACTTTAAGATGAAAAGAGGTTTTTTTAGAATGTTCAGGAACATCTGAAGAACCACCAAGACTTTGCTTTGGTTTAAAGGCTAGAAGATCGTGAAGTGAGTTTAATACCCCCTTAGACTGAGAGGGTACCGCCATAAAAGAAGCTTCTGCTTCAAAAAGGTCAACTTCAGGCTCAACTAGAAGCAGTTACCCACATGGTCAAGCCATCTGCAATCTTAACAAAGGTTCTTTGTTTAAATGAGACAAAGACTGAACTATCTGACCACAACCTAAGAACACTGTTCTAACTGTCAAACATGATGGTGGCAGCATTATGCCGAGGGTCAGTGATGCAGCTATTTTGCGCAAAGTGCCTAGATTAATGAAAACTTGATAAAAACTTTTTTTTTTTTATGACCTCAAATGGACAGCTAACCATTTAAAAATAGCACACAGATCAGTGTTCTAACAGGACAATGACCCCCAACACAAATCAGAACTGGTTTTGGAAAGGATAACACAAGCTAACAGTAACCTTTTGGGAAGACCACTGAACTTGTGCCAGGACCCCAACTGGGTTATTATGAGATCTACCTAATTTGATAAGAGGAGGGGTCTAAAATTCACTCAGAATTACGCCAGGACCTTGTTGGTGGCTAAAAATTTTTCGTAGTTTCTCTGAAACTTGCAAAGATTAAATTATCCAAATATTAGAAGGGATGTATGCATATATTGTAGCCTGTTTGGACTTGTCGTTATGGGTTTTCTTCCCAAACTCAGGTGCCTTTCAGCTATATTATCAATAACAATAGTTTATCAAAACATTATTTTTCACAGGCTTTTTTGGTTCAGTCACAGACCTTGATACCCACCATCTGTCCATTTAAATTTAGAGAGGTCGCACTGTGTGAAGGCATGGAAAGTGAAGTAGCAGTCACTTTCTGGTTACTTTGAGCTTTATGGAGCTTTCATTCCCTCATTCATACTCAAACTGGAGTCTAATGAAAATCCCATGATGCCTTCCTCACTTTAGTACCTTCCTGCCATTCTCTGTTTGGTATTTTGTCTTTTGCTCCATCTTCACTGGAGCTGGGAGACCTTGAGGGGTGAAGTGCTGCCAAAGTCCAAGAAGAAGGGTCCTTCCTGTTTGGGCAGGAAGGTGGTGGGGGTGACATTGTAGATGCCTGCTGGGACGTGGTCCAGCTCCATGTAGCAGAAACCGCATCTTTAAAACCACAGAAAGAAAAAACAGCCTTTTAATCAAATACTATAATTCAGATCAGTTTGCTGGGTGGCAACAAGGTGTTACACCCAAACTAGAGCTGCGTCTACATTTTTTGTGACATTATCTATGATTTCCTAGAGAGAGAAGTAGGAAACAGTGCCTGATGACTCATGCTGGAGCAATTAGTTCTCCTTTTCACGCCTATTTGTATTTAATGTCTCGTGGAAAAGGTCCAAACCGAGATTATCTTCTTGACTTGGTCAGGAACTTTGCTGATCCATTTCCGGAGCTCTTGGACAAGCCCATGACTAAATACACTGAGAGAAATGTTCCGTTTTTCCTTCTTATTTATTTTAACGTACTTATTCTTGGGACTCTGATAGAAAAAGTTTCTACAGAACTCAAAGTTCAGGTACAGCGTGTTTCCAGTCTTTGTAACCTCTGAACGTTTTCATGTTTTGTCACGCACAACCACAAACATTTTATTAGACCAACAAAGTATTCATTAACTGGAAGGAAATTTGTGGTTTCCAAAATCTTCTTTTCAACTATTTAGCCCCCTTCAGTCTGATACCCCCCAAATCAAGTCTAGTGCAACAAACTGCCTTCAGGCGCCACCTAGTTATGACATAGAGTCCATCAGTGTGTCATTTATTTAAAAAAAAACAGATATTCTGTGAAGGCCTCAAAGGTTTATTAGAGAACATTAGTGAACAAACAACACAACGAAGACCGAGGGAAACAGAGGATGTTTCAGACACGAAGATGTAGAGAAGTTTAAAGCAGAGTTTGGTTATTAATAAATATCTCCAAGCCTTGAAAATCTCACAGATCAATCCATTCTCTGAAACAGTGTGTGGCCACCCGCAAACCTACCAACCTTGATTCTTTTTCTTCAAGTTCATATTTTGGTTTGTTTCTATTGCACTTTTCTGTAAGTAAACATGATTCCATTGGTAGATGTTTTCTGTATGAGGCTTACTGTACCTGTAATCTCCACTGTTCTTCTTCTGGAAGGAAGCCGGTCCTGGATCCCCCACCGTCGACACGGCCACCATCTCAAACCCAACACTGTACTGCCTGCAGGCACGATGCAGGGAGAGTGAAAAATCACTAACTTCAACACATACTGATGGCATATATACAGTAAAAATATAAAAAACATTTTTATCAAATAGCAATATTTGACACATTAACCAAGTTTTTTTAATTGCAATAAAGTTTGGGATGGAAAATACTGAACTTTATTTTCTGAGTAGGGCTGATAAAACATCATTTTTATTTTAGAAGAGAGTTTATTTGATCCACCCAAACAGCCAAAAGGTTCTAGGTTATACAGACAATATTTTAGCTGACAAAAGATCTGTTTGTGCTGCTGTTAAACCTGTAACTGTCACTGGGTCTCCTTTATCGCTCTTCTATGTCTGGTAATCAACGTACTTTACGTTGTTCATCAACACTACAGAATTTTTACTACAATCTTTAAGCTGACGTGATAAAACATCACAAACCCAGATTAAGAGGTTAAAAAAAGAACAGGACAAATACTTTATGACTGTAGCAGCACAGATCATATCTTGAAGAGCAAAACATTACATTCAGTTGTGGTGAAAAACAAAGTCCTTAATCCTAACCAAGAGGGTTCAAAACCCCCAACAACATCTTAATTTTTTATACTGTTATTATTTACTAAAGAAAGATATGTGTGATAAAAAAAAAACAACTTCCTAACTTTTTAGGAAGGAAATTATCAAGCAGGTGCTGCTAATTTAAAGCACTTGATTTTTGATCATTTAAACTGAGCAACTCTGGGAAATCTTCCATTCTACCAGGAGAGGGCATCCCATCAAATTCAGCAAAAGGTCAAACAAAATGTCTCCTCGGTGATGCGTAAGACTGCTAAAGCTATTTCTACAAGCTACTGAACTGGATTTTCCTAATAAACAATAACAGTCTTGAATCAGCTGTGTGTTTTTCTACAATTATTCATTATGTTATAGAGATAAGATCTTCTGGTATGTGTCTGACCTGGATCCACGCAGCTCCACCAGCAGTGGGCCGGGCCGTTCCAGGTTTATTTGGTAGATGGGGTTGTTTTTGTATGAGTCCTTATAGTTTCCACAACCCCCAGCGCTGAGTCCTTTCCACTGACCGTTGATCTGAGGACAGAGTCACCAAGATAATCTGCTTTTTTAGACTGTCGGGTCGGCATCAGTAAAAATGTTGTCCATGCAAACAACACAGGCTGCATAACAAATCACAAACTACCAGACTGCATAAATAATATACCCTTTTAGTGTGGGTGAAGGGATTTGGGATCTTGGCGAAGGTGAATTTGCATCCAGAGTACACCTGCATGAAGAAAGAAAACCAATTACTGCAGTAAATGAAGTTACTTTGTGGTCGCTGCTGAGTATCTCACAGGAAGCAACAGACTGAACATACAAGAAAAACACAAGCTGCATGTTTCCTGATCTTTAACTTCTTAGGTTCTCAAGATTATGTGTGTTTATTCATAGTTTATTCATGAAGATTCTCTAAGAATCTCTAAGAACGTCTGCCTCGTTCTGCAAGAATATAATCTAAAGTGTCCTGCTTTGAAAACTCTTAAGAAGAGGGAGTTTAATCAGTTATCCTCTTACCGATGTGGAGCAGAAACTGATTGTGGCTGAAGGGAGTTGTTGTGGATAAAGTCTACTGTGAGTACAGCAGCTGTAACAGTGTAACATGCACTCACTAAAAGTAAGCAAATCTCATAGCAAACACGTCTTCTTGATGAGTTATTTCAGCACAAACAGATCTCCAAAGAGCATCTTGCAGCGAGAGAGCAAAGACCATTAATTATGGATGACTAGAAACATCTATGTGGGTCACGCGTGCACACCCACTCACCGGTGCGTGTTTGGCTGAATAATAGAAAAGGACCTAACCCTAACCCAGATGGAAGTGGGAAAAGGAGTCGCTGCTACTAATTTCCAGACAGGGTTCACCACTGTTCACTACAGTTTTAATTTGGCTGGTCTCCTGATGTGAGAGCCCCTGCTGCAGGCTTACATTCTGATAAGTTTGATTTAAGTTCATTAAATGGCAAGCCAGTGTAGCAAAATTCAAGTGTTTTGCCTTCTTTACGTCAGATTACTGCCATATTTCCATACGAGCTGGAAACCAGATTTGAGCAGAAAACGAATCTACTCAGACGTGCTGCTACGGTTCAGTCCATCTATACAAGCCTAGATGCCTGGAGACGTGCTAAAAGAGCATAGCAAAATCTAAACTGACATGTAACCATGGCTTATGCACCGAGTCGTTTTTTTTTTAGCATTTTTCAGTATCTAACAAAAGGTTTAAAAGGTAATTTTAAGTACACAAAATCTGGTTTTAAAGTTGGTTTTAATATTCCTATGCTGAGTTTTTCTGTAAATATTCATTTGAATTTATATACAAATCTTCAACATTCAAAAACACTGAACATTCTAAATCCATCAAGCAACACATATGAGATATTTTTACTTTGCAAATATGTTTGTACTGAATGGCAACAAGCCTTAGTATTAACCCTCAAAGCAAAGGTTCTCACCCGCAAAGTGTAGTTGATGGTGTTCTGCTTCTCATACTGAGAAACCACTAGTGTGAAGGTGTGTGTTCCTGCAGAGGTCAGCCTTATCTTGGTCAGATAGTGAGGACTGTTGATGCGGATACCATCGATGAAAGGAGGAGGGTCAGCTGCAGAGGGAAGGAAAGCGATCAATGATAAGAAACTGAACAGCACTCTGTCAATCATGGATATTTTCCCTAAATGTTATTGAAATTGGATTTGTGCTAATTAATTCTACTATTTGTGTCTATTTAAAAAGGTATGTTTAAAAAGGTGGTTTTCTCTAACAGACGAATGTTTCTAAAGACACCTGACTGTTTGACTTGAGGATACATGTAAAGTTGTAACTGATGAAAGTCTGCTGCCATTTATCTGCACATTATCACAGCTCAGCGGTGCAGGAAAAAAAAGCTTTCTACGAGTCCAATCAAACCTCACCCGGGTAGTAAACCTTCTTGCCATCTGTCTTGTAAACAACCAGAGTGATAAACTCCCTGTTTTGAGCAAAATCGTCCTGCAGAAACAAACAAAATTCATCAGCAAATACGTTCAAATAAAATACAAACATATCATTACGTTGCTCCGTGTTTACCTTGTCAGTGATGTGTCTGGTGAGCAGCACCCACACAGCGGCTCCCCCTGCTGGACACTGGACCTCCAACTTGTACTGAGGATTGTTTGCAAGACTGTAAACGTCCTTAACTGGTCCCTGCTTTCCATCCCAGCTACTACAGGTGGTAAAAAAAAAAGAGAGCTTTCACTTAAAGCAGATTTCTTTTGTCAAAATTGTGGCTCCTAATTTAAACAGGTTGTAGTCTAGAAAGCAAAGACAATACTTTTTAATTCTCGTTTTTTAAGTCCTCTGAGTAAAAAACCACTAAAGCAAAATACATCGGCCATCTTTGCATGCTGATGCTATATTTCGATGTCCCAACACGACATCTTTCACATGTTTTATATATGAAAATAGCCCCACTAGTTTTTCTTTGGTACCACTATCTTTACAGCTAACAAGACTGCAGACCAAAGTTTACTGACCATTACGATGAGGCTTTAGAATTCAATTCGACAGTTCAGAAGCATAAAAAGTCATAATTTTAAATGTTCTATTTAACATGTAAAGAGATTTATGTAGAAAAAACATAAGTATGATGTGTAAAGAACACACAATAATACCTGTGAATACAGGAGGACTCCTTAAACAGTCCGGGGCTCCAGCTTAGATAGATGACATCATAGTACTGACAAAGATCCTCCCATGCAATCCAGAAAACACCTGAAAACGAAACAGAAAAACTGGGTAAGAAGAATTTGTCAGTGGTTGTAAATTTAACAGGGATTACAGGGAAATAATGTTTCCCACTGCATCACTAAAGGCACATTTTATTATTTCTGCACATACAGTATACTGTCAAAAATATGGGGTCCCATGCCTTTACACACACATGAACTTTATAGTCTTCTCTTTAATAATCTATAGAATTGAATGATGTCAGGCCACCTTTTAGATCTATAAGAACTTTAACTCGCTTTCCACAAGGTTTACGAGTGGCTTTATGGGGAGTTCTCCCAGGAGAGACAGCATGGCTGACAGTCTCTGCTCTAATTCATCCTAGAGGTGCCCTGTTCTTCCACAGTAAAATCTTATCCATGTCTTTATGGTCTTTGCTTCGTGTCAGGAAGCGGCCTTTCACAAATGTTTCACATTCTTTCACAAATGCTTGCAGAAGCAGTCTGAAAGCCTAGATGCTGCATTTCATACACCTGTGATCATGAAAGGGATTGGAAAACCTGAATTCAATCATTTGTATGAGTGAGTGAATACATTTAGCAATTTTTGCTATGCTCCAGTAGAACTGGGAAATGGAAATTTCCCAGTTCATAGTTGTAAAATTCAACTGGAACTCCGACTACCCCTAGTTAGGATTTCAAGATGGCTGCTCCTCACATTTAGAGAAGTGTTTTTAGCAGTTCTTCATTTTTCTTTAACATTTAGTTAGTTGTACATGTACTAACATTCAGTGTGAAGAATACTGTATGAAACAGCGTTATTGTTATAACAGAGGCCATAGTGGTCACATACGAGCAATACAGAATACGAGCGTCCATGTTTGTTACGACTGTCCGACAAGCAGGAAACAGGATTGTTCTCAGCTTGGAGATGACGTTACTCCGGCTTCCCTGATTCCAGTTCCAAGCTAAATGGAAAGCAGCAGTAGGGTATATAATTTAATGGTATGAGCTCGTGTTGCCTTAGTTTTAGCATTTCTAAAGTAATTCTTCTTCAAGCTTGTCTCAGAAGCAAACTTTACTATTATGTGTTGAATAATGAACTATTTCTTTGAAATCTTCATAGTCTTATTATCAATATTATTATTACTATTATTTGTATTACTGTTTGCCTTTGAGTGTGTCTATAGTGGTTTAATGTCTGACCTTCTGTTTTAACCTCTGTAAACCACTTTGTGTCAAACATGGCTGTATTAAAGTGCTGTAAATAAACTTTATCTGACCATATAAAAACCTCCTGTTAGTTTCAAGGTGATAAAGGATGCTTCACATCCTGCAATGTTCCAGCCTGACATTTTCTTTTTTGACAGGTGACAATGCATTTCTATGTATGCAGTAACAGGAGCATACCATTGTCAAACTTCTGTGCTGTCTTGGGGTCAAAGTTGAGGTATTTAAGGAGCTCTGGCGTCCAGTTTTTCTCATCTCGCTCGCAGTAGCGCCCCTTCCACCGCAGATGACTCCATGGATTTTTCAGCTGCAGGAAACGCATTCTCTACGAGTGGAACAGAGACAATAAAGCACAGTTAATGTTTCTGTAGCTGCTGAGACACCATAAATGTTTTGTAGCCATGCAAGTTTATCTGTAGAACTTGATATGTTATAAAACTAAAATGTTCACTAGTGTCCTAAAACTCAATGCTCTCCATTCTCATCAATTTGTTAATGTGAAAATAATAAACTCATACTGCTAACCTTATACTCCCTGATGTCAAGAACTGCATAGGCATGTGTGGGCACTAAACCCCATCTCTCCCCTTCCTCCTCCGTCATCACTCCTGTTGCCGTGGTGATAAGAACATCACCCCTGTGAAATCTGGACGCAGAGGGAGCCATGCAACAAGAGAGGTAAGGTAAACAACAGAAGAGGAGGTGTTGCAGAAGTAAAACACAGAAGAAACTGTAGTGTGGCTGTGTAAGTTTGCGTGTTGTCACCTTTGGAAGAGCATGCGGAAGGTCTCTTCCTTGTTGAAAGACTGATTGTCAGAGTGCATTGCAATGCGCTCAGGGATCCAGCCAGTGAGTGCATGTAGATCAATATTCTATATAAAACAAAAATCTGACATGTTAGTCTTGAAAAACATACAATTTTAGTTAAAATTTGGAACGTTTGTGCACAGAGAGTGGAGGCATATAAGAAAAGATCCAACTAGAATACATAAAAACACCATTTCCATTTTAACAACACTTAACTATCAAGTGTAAGCATTTCATTTCAGCAGTTTGTGAGTTTTTCCGGTTTGATGCCCCAGTCCGTACTCCAGCCGCCCCACCCACTCACCGAGTTGGAGCCGGGGAAATCGTAGCCACCCATCACCTTCATGTAAGCCTTCTCTATCAGGGAAACCCAGAGCTCATTCCGGTTGCTGGAGTAGGAGCAGAGCAGCTCTCCGTTACGATCCACTGGCAGGTAGTCGTCTATAATCACCTAAACCAAAGATGAATGTCAGTTCAAGAAAAATCTGTGGAAGAATTTGAGTAATATGAAAATATTCATATATTATCTTTAACTTCGTGAATACCCTTTCAGTTGAGTACATTTTGATAGAAAGACACCAACAATTTGAGATTTAACTTTAGTAAACTGTTGGGCCCACAGCCATGGGCTACAACACGGATGAACATGGACTCTGAACTGTAAACACAAAGGCCGGTATAAACTATTCTACATCTTTCAACATCACACTAACCTATTCCTAACACAGCCCAGGAAGAGGAGGAGTCAGAGCTAGAATCTTTGACCCACGAGCACCTTCCTCCCTCCACTCGCCATCTCTAACGGAGAGACAAGTGCATCAGCTAAAGGCCTTTACACCCACGGGCGAGGATAAGGCTATTACTTTGAAGAATCCTTGGATCCAAAGTAACTACAAGTTAAGTAAGCTCACATAAGCTGCTCACATAATCCAGCATTCATACAAAAAGGAAGTGAGTAAGACTAGCATTGCTTGACTCTTCTTTAACTGAAGCAGCTTTCCCCTGCCTGAAAGAGGACAACGGGACTGCAGCATCACACGCCTTCCTGCGTGCCCGCCCAGGTAGCAAGAGCTACCCCCCCACACAGCAGACACTGAAGGAGCTGCAACGTGCCTCTGTCATACAGTTCAGCCGGGCCGGCTAAACAGCCAACCCCCCACAGCTACTGAGAGTAGCTGAATCCGCTAGCGGCGGTCAAGGCAGAGGTAACACCTGACTCTCCGCTATCTTATGAGTCCATTAAGAATCATTTATCCAGAAAGGTTGTTTTCAATCTAGGAAATAATTTTACCTTAATTTACCTAAATATTATTAATATTATTCCTTAATATTTCTTTACATATTATTGTACTAAATAAAGACAGCTAATTAAACACCATTGAGAATTACTCAACCAGAATGTTGTTTTTTATTCAGCAAGTCATTCTTTGAAATATTGTTTTATTAATATAATGTTTTGTCTGATCTTGCATTGTGAATGGTTGTTTTAAGGTATACCAATTATTACCCAAGTTAGGTCCAAGACTAACGTAACCTCATTTCCAGATTCTTGAAGATAATCCTTGGTTCTCAAACATAAATAACATTGAATGGTAATGTTGCATAACTTTACCAAAGTATTTAACCATCTATGATTTATTTGTTCATGCAGAGTTCATTGGTCTTATTTTTTTCATTTTGCTTGGTAGCTTTAGTTGATTGTTCTTGTATAGTAAAGAGTTTGTTAATTGAAATATGCTTGATGCTTTTTGTTAATAAATTTTTGTATTTTAAGAAATTATGTGAATTTATTCCATGTGTATGCAGAGTTTTGCTGTTCAGCAATGCCAGAGCTCATTTCACCGTTTTCTCCATTGTCCTAAAACCACCGCCTTATTGGGCTGATATTCACAGACCGAATTATTATTTAATTAACTGTTAAATATATAAGCATAATAATTATAACCAAACTGACGACTCTGATTTAAACCCGTTTTCACGCCTGGATTTAGGCTGTTTTACAGCTGCTGAAACAATCTATATATGTTCCTTTCAAGATACAGTAGAAGAACATTTACAATATGAACAGGAACAGTGAAAAATGATCTTTAAACCATGTGTACAGACTGCACAGCTGTATCAGTTTTACTGGAATCCCATCAGCTTGATATATGAAGAGTGTTCTTCCTTCATAGTGTTGTGTGAAACTGGATTGTTTGGGAGTCAAACCTTTCTGGGTACTCCATTGATGTGAAGTTTCACCATGTACTTTCCACAGGGGTTGTACTCCGGTACCCCTCGTCTGTTCTGAGGGTAGATTATGCTGCAGTAGACAACACAACTCATGAGTTCTGCACTCATATTTTATGTGAACTGAAAGCTATGGCGGTGAAAATTTGATGATCTGCTGTTTCAATGACAAGCGTTCACTACATTTGTACCTGGTGATGAGTTTCTTGTTGTAGCGCCTCTCGTAAGCTGCACTGATGGCCAGTGAGGCCACAAACGAACAGTCAGAGACAACCGTCTACATGAACACAGGTAATACAGGGAGAAATATGCAATTAACTGTATATAGCTATCAAATATCTCTTTTTATAAAGAAGCTGTGTAAGTTTTTCATTTGTTCTCAGTACAACCAAAACCTATTTCAGTGGGGCACATTAAACTGTGCTTTGTCTTTTAAAACTTTGGTTCTGTTCTGCCATAAAGATGTCTACTTGTGATGGTGTTGAACCACCTACTGGTTGAATTTGGACATTACATATAAAAAAATTGACGCTATAACAAAGAAATAAAACAAGGCGAGGGACTTAGATTTCTATACTAACAATGTAACAGTTAATGTTGACTCAGCTGCGATTCGGACCTGTTTGATGCTGAAGCTGGACACAGACATGATCATGGTGGGATTATTGCAGATCTCATCAGGTCGAACCCAGCGAGAGAAGATGGCTTTCTGTTTGGGTGACAGAGCGAGTTTCCCAGTTTTGTCCCTGTGAAAAATGTTTAGTTCAGTTAAAATGAAACAGATGCAAAAAGCTTTGTTCAACAAACCAACCAAAATGAACATTCTGAATAGTTAAAGTAGCCCAAAGCTTCTGATTCTACATATATGGCATCCAGGTATCCTGTTTAGTGTTTACGGATAATTTTAGTCTCAGCAACAGTCAGTCTGTAATTTAAAGCAAAGCACATCTTTTGTCTCCTGCAGCACATTTGCTGGTTTTTAGCAAGTCATAATTCATTAATCTAGAAACATGTGTGTTTTTATAAACTCAAAGATATTTTTCTCTCTACTAAATTATATGATTTTAACTATATTAAGGTAACCATTTCACTAATAAAATGACTGAACCCACACAGTTTTACGTATACATCCCAGATGTTTCAGATGACAGGCTGGTGACTCAATGAATCCTTCGAATGGTAGTTTTTTTTGCCTACAGTGTGCTTTATTTTGCGTGTCAGACATTGGTTTAAATGTTTCGTTTTCTCTTATCAGAGAAATATCTTTATGTGGAGAAACCGGCTGAGTCAGAGGATTGGCTTTTTTTGCTCGTCATACAGAAACTGTTTTCAGTTTTAGTTTGCTGGTATAAAGTTTTACACTGTAGACCAGATGACTAGACATCTAAAAGGCTGCTGCTATATTTAAACAGGTGAAAATAAGCATTAAAACTCACGAGAAAGGTACAGGGAAGGCAAATCGCTCCTTTAGGTCCACACTCATGAAGGGCACATAGGCAATACCATTGATTGTCGATGTACTCCTGCAGAGGTAAGCAGAACAGTCACTAAAACTGATTGCAGAAATTATATCATAATTCATATCCATTCATTGGATTCAGCTCCTTCCTGAACCTAGAGTTTTAGGCTTCAGATAGCACCAATTACAAATGAATACGCATTAAAAGCCTGAATGACACATTAGGAGTGGGCATTTAACATATCGTTTAGCGTTATTATAAAACATTACTTATTAGAAGTATTTTGATTCATCATGACAATGATAAATTCCAATTAATGATGTTTGAAAACTCCAAAAACAGTCAATAAATATCTAAAACATTTGAAAATGAGATTAAATTGAGTGATAAAAACACACTTCTTTATGTAACTGATGTCCTAAAGAAGCGTATTTTAAAGGTATGTTTTCAACAGCAGTATTTGTCTTTGTGGCGCTATGATTTCTGTGCCATGCACCCACAGCCACACATATGTGACTGTAAAAAATTAATAAATAGTTTTTATCACCACTTTTATCATTATCACAATAGTACCACAAAATATCGCAATAAAATTTGAAGTCCATATTGCCCACCCTATGAGACTTAATATTTGGTTACTTTACCTCATAATACTTAGATGCAAAAGAGCACTTCCAGTTAAATTAACTATCGCACCTGAGGACCTCGATCTCCTCAGCTGTGTACCGCTGACCCTGGGGCTCACTAGACTGGACCGCCCTGATTGGTTGAGGCTGTGGTCGGTCGTGGAGGGAGAAGTCTGGCCCAAGAGGGAAAAACTGACGAACCGGTCCACCAGAACCAGCACCACAGCTGGACTTTGTTCCTGGAGGCTCTGTTCTGTCCTGAGACTGTGCTGAGTCCGATTTGGACTGCAACTCTTTAAGACCTTCAGCTCTGCAAAAGAATATAGAAAACACAGAGACAGACCCCCAGTCAACAACCCTTAGTGTTTGTTTTCCTTGTTCAAAACTAATCTAACTTAATAAATCCTTATTTTTAGCAAAGTTAATTTGTGCAAAGATTCATAAGCAGAAAAGAGGCTGAAAGCAAGTTTAAGGTGACTCAAACAACCAACATAAACACAAATTGAATTTTAAATATCTATCATACTTTTGTTAAACATTTTGAAAGACTTCTGGCTAACTTAGAGCAACAGCTCTGAAGGTGCCACAACATTTAAGCTTAGGAGATATCAGCACCAGAACTGACCTGTCCAAAGCTTGGCGAGCCAGCTGCTTCAGCTTCGTCTGAAGAGTTTGGTCTGATGAGTCATTTGACTAATGGGAAAAAAACAAAAAAGGAAGGAATATATAAGGTAAGAAAAGTTTGACCTTTGACTGGGAGAAGAACAAACATTTATATAAAAGGAGAAATACCGTCTTAATGCACAGCTCCACAGCCTGAGTGTAGAGTTCTATAGCTTCATCATCATTCCCTTTCTCATCTTCCTCAAAGGCCTGGGTAACCAGGAAGTGGGCGCGCTCCAGATCCACCTGGTGGCGGGATTTCAGCGGGTCACTCTTCTGGGACTGGACTAGGGTTAAAGTTCAATGTAAGTAAAGATCAGGAAGTTGTAACTAGACTGGTTGGACTGGTGTCCAACTAAAGGGAAAGTATAGTGTTTAAGGTCCATTTTTTTATCATTTGTAGTGTTTGATAAAAATCTTGAAGGCATTTGACAAAAAAAGGGTTTAGAAAAAGATTTTACTGAAGTTCACAGGAAACTTGCATAAACATCTAACAGCTATACACACAACTAAACTCTGTTCAGTAGTTGTCCAAGAAGATGGATACTCCAGCAGTCTGTGGTCACACTCATGTGAACACAGACCCCCCCCACTGGGGATGGACAGTTGTGGAAAAATACAGTCAAACGTCTAATGCCAGAGCATTTCTTTAGCCCAGAAAGTATTAGTCCATAACAGTTTTATACCTATTACAAATAAACTAGCATCTCAGTGTAGACTAAAATTAATGAAACTATGATGAGAAAAATAGAAGAAAAAATACAAAGAGGAACAAAGAGACACAAGAAAAGCTGTTAATGTTAAACTGGCAGGTATAAGGCTAAACAAAATTAGTATATTTGACCAAACTTAATAAATCTAAAACAACCTGCACATTTAATGAACTCTGAGACTGGATGAATGGTCAAACCTGACACATTGTTTGTAAATTTTAAGGGTTTAAAGTCAATGAATATAAAGCTGTGAATACATTACTAGGAAACAGTAGACGTGGATATGCACAGTGCTTTAAAATAGTATTCATACTTTTACTTAGCACCTGATACACTGATACCCATAAATAAAATCTAGTGCAACCAGTTATCTGTGTGCTATTTTATTGTAGTATAAATACTGCTGTTCTCTGAAGGCCTCAGAGGTTTGTTGGAGAACATTAGTTAATAAAGATGTGGAGAAGTTTAAAGCAGAGTTTGGTTATGGTGTTACAGACCATTTATTAGAGACACAGACAAGACGCCCGTGGTGACTCTGGAGGAGCCGCACATATTCACAGCTCGGGTGGGGGAATCACTAAACAGAAAAACTATTAGTTGCGCATTCTACCGATCTGGCTTATATGGAAGAGTGGATAGAGGAATCATAAGCAATAAAAAGTCTAATTTGCAGTTTCAACAAGAACTGTAGGGGACACTGCAAGCATTAATGAAGGGGCTCTGGTCAGATCAAAATGGACCTGTTGGCCAACATTCAAATCATTATGTGAGGTGGAAAACTAACATTGCACATCTTCTTGAACACATCGTCCTCAAAGGGATGGTTTTTTGGCAGGGAAAGGGAAGATCAGCTCATTTGTATAAAACCTACTAGAGGCAGCAAAATAATTGAGACAGGGGCAGACTTTCACCTACCAGGCGGACAATGACCCTAAAAATGTGACCAGGGCAACAGAACGGTTTAATTCAAATGATATCATGTGTTTGATTAGCAACGTCTACGACCTATAACTAACTGAAAATCTGTGGCAAGAACTAAAATTTGATGTTCCCCACATGCTCTGCATCCAATCAGACTGAGCTTGAGCAGTTTTGAAAAGAAAACCGGGGAAAATTTTCTCGATATGCATTATTCAGTTAATACCCAAAAAGACTTAAAGCTGTGATTGCAGAAAAAAAGGTGGTTCTACAAAATATTAAATATTAGGGGCAACAAATACAAATGCAAATACATGTCACACTTTTCATTTTTGTATTTGTTAAACTAATACACAAAATACCAATAGAATCCACTGAGGTTTGTTGTTGTAATGTGTCAAAATATGAAAATGTTTAAGGGTATGAAAACGAGGGAGTGTACATGGAGAGCAAAACAATCCACTGGTTTGGTGAACAGGGGGAAATAACAGAAAAGCACCATGTTTGACACTTTTCAGGTGAATTTACCTGCATTGTGTAGGGCTTGAACCCGGTCCAAGTATTCATTCACTTTGTCCTGCAGCCCTTCCAGTTTGGACCCTGCCATGCCAGCATAGATCAGAGCCTGAGCTGCCTCCTATAGCACACAAATCACAAGAGAAAAGGTGGTTTATACAAAAAAAAATAAAGTAAATGACAGCGTGCAAGAACAACATTAATACTATTGAAAATATTTACCACAACATGACAAATAAATAACTGAAACTTAATTGATTCTTAAATGTAATTATGACTCGAGTGTATCAGTGGAAGTGGACTTTTATCTCCAGGAAAAATGAAGCTAAATGCTAACCATGACAAGCAGCAGCTGTTTAGGTGAAAACAATGGCCACCTACCTTATAATAAAACACAGCCTCGTTATATTTGGCATTCTGGTCATAGGTGACAGCAGTTTTGGCAAATGTGACGGCATCGCGTTCCAGCGCCGTACAATCCATGCTGAACCAAACTTTAATGATAGAGTAACGAGCTCTCTACTAGCCAGCGAACAGGACAGCTAACCACTGTTTTAAGTCTTATGTTCGCCTTCATTCAACACACGGTTGCCTTTATCAGCTCGGACTCTGCATACTGAATGTTATTCTGCGTGTCCTTCCCACTAAAACACAGGAAAAAGACTAGTTAAAAGTTCTAGCTTATGACAAATGACTACACAAACCGACATCAAAACAACCGAGGAGTTTCCGGGAAGAACAGTTTGCGCAGTCGCAATAGAGGTCTCAGGCTCGGCGGTATCTTGCTGCGTTTAACTCAAGTGGGAAAAATTGACATCTCAATTTTGTTCTTTTTTTGTCAGTACATTTTAACACAATTTATAGTTGTATTATTAAGAAATTATTTTAGTGATTAGAAAAACATATGAATAAAAATTCTATTTACTATATTGGAAAATTAATCGCGCCCAAGAGCAGATCTTTGTTTAGGTAAATTGCGTTCAGGGACACCGCAAAAACAAGGACTGGAGACAGTTTCAGAACAAGGTCAATCACTAGATTTGACTGAATATTTGGACAAATTCTCCTGACGAGAGGTCGTAAATTTTGAACATTTTACCATCAGCTTTAAGACAGTCTTAACATTCACTCATTAAGGCTAATCTTTAACAGAATATGTGAAGGAACATAAAATATATGAACACTTTTAAGCGGTGATTCTTCATTCTTTTATTTTAACTGAAATGTCTGTTTTGGGTAATTTTTTCTTGGTTGTTGATGGCTTTAATGTGTATTTTATTTTCTTTTTCTTTTAGGGTTTTATCACATTACCTAATGTGCATTGTCACTTTTAAATAAAACTGATTCATTGTTCTTTCACTTGGCAGTTTTTATCATTAACAGGTAACATTACCACTTAGTAATGACTTTGTAAAACAAAATCAAAAGCATAGAATGAATGATCAGATCAGTTTACTGTATTAAATTTGTTTGCATGTATTTTGATAAACCACAGTGGAATATTGACTAGGATTTTAAATCAGTTGTAAAAGTGATAGGGAAACTTGTGAAGCATGTTTCTGTTTTTATCCTGAGTTCAACATCAGCTTCACAGTGCTTTTATATAAAGGCCAAAAAGGGAAACTGTGTGGTAAAACGCTGCTGAAGATTCGAATAGGAGCAGATTTTTCTTTTGAGTTTAAAATGTGACATTTGGGTTGTTGTCAAGACATGCTATAAGAAGTTTTTATTTTGTTGATGTGTGTACTAATCAGCCCTGAAAAAAAGACCATCCACATAATTTAACCTATATCTATCTCCGATCAGACCATGGGTTAGCGAAGCAACCTCTGGGGTCTGTGCATATGAATTAGGCTTACTTCCCACAGATAGCTGTGTTTCTCATCAGGCTGGTATTTATAGAGACCCAATTAACATTTCTGTCATGTTCTCTAGTTCTTACCTTAGCTGTTTCTGTAGCTCCTCCTGCTCAGGAATAAATGCTGTGAAGATGAGTGGATGATGAGTGTTACTGATCTGCAAAAATGTTCAGTTGGGGATCAAGTTTTTAGTATTTTCAATTAGGGTATTATTACTGCAACTACACAGGAAATATAAGACTTACAGTGGCTTGTAAAAGTATTCACACCCCTTGAACTTTTACACATATTGTCACATTACAGCCACAGACAAAAAAATATTTTATTGGAATTTTATGTGAAAGACCAACACAAAGTGGTATACAATTGTGAAGTGGAACAAAAATTATACATGATTTAAAAAAAAAATTTCCAAATAAAAAACTGAAAAGTGCGGTGTGCAAAAGTATTCAGTCCCCTTTACTCTGAGTGCTATCAATTGCCTATAAAAGTTGCCTGATGATTGCTAATGACTAACCAGAGTCCACCTGTGTGTAATCTAATCTCAGTGCAAATACAGCTGCTCTGTGATGGCAACAGAGGTTGGTTAAGGGAATACTGGGGAGCAAACAGCATCATAAAGTCCAAAGAACACACCAGAATGGTCCAGGATAAAGTTGTGGAGAAGTTTAAAGCAGGCTTAGGCTATAAAAAGCTTTCCCAACCTTTGAACATCACACAGAGCACTGTTCAATCCATCATCTGAAAATGGAAAGAGTATGGCACCACTGTAAACCTACCAAGACAAGGCTGTCCACCTAAACATACAGGCTGAACAAGCAGAGCACTGATCAGTGATGCAGCCAAGAGGCCCATGGTGACTCTGGACGAACTGCAGAGATCCACAGCTCAGGTGGGGGAATCTGTCCACAGGACAATTATTAGTTGTGCACTGGACAAATGTGGTGTTTATGAAAGAGTGGCAAGAAGAAAGCCATTGTTAAAAGAAAACCATGATAAGTCCCTTTGCAGTTTGCCAGAAGCCATGTAGGGGACACAGTAAACATGTGGAAGAAGGTGCTTTGGTCAGACGAGACCAAAATTGAACTTTTGGCCAAAATGCAAAACGTTATGTGTGGCGGAGAACTAACACTGTGCATCACTCTGAAAACACAATCCCCACTGTCAAATATGGTGGTGGCAGCATCATGCTCTGGGGGTGCTTCTCTTCAGCAGGGACAGGGAAGGTGGTTGATGGGAAGACATACTGAGCCAAATACAGGGAAATCTTGGAAGAAAAGCTGTTTGAGTCTTTAAAAGACTTGAGACTGAGGCGGAGGTTCACCTTCCAGCAGGACAACGACCGTAAACATAAAGCCAGGGCTACAATGGAATGGTTTAAAACAAAACATATTAATGTGTTAGAATGGTCCAATCAAAGTCCAGACCTAAAACCAATCGAGAATCTGTGGCAAGATCTGAAAACTGCTGTTCACAAGCGCTCTCCATCTAATCTGACTGAGCTTGAGCTGTTTTGCACAGAAGAAAGGGCGAAAATTTCAGTCACTAGATGTGCAAAGCTGGTAGAGACACACCCTAAAAGACTTGCAGCTGTAATTGCAGAAAAAGGTGGTTTCACAAAGTATTGACCTAGGGGGACTGAATACTTTTGGACAATCACCTTTTCAGTTTTTTATTTGTAAAATGAAATCATGTATTATTTTCGTACCACTTCACAATTGTATACGACTTTGTGTTGGTCCTTCACATAAAATTCCAATAAAAAACATGTTTGACCATTGTTTGCTACTATACCTCCCAGCATCGTCTGCTACTACACCTCCCAGCATACATTGCAGTTAACAGGAAGTGGGCGTTGCAGCTCTGATGTCATAGCGAGCTATATAAGAACACGTGAGACGATCCACCATTGCTTTTTCTCCTGCTGGAAACCGAGATGCGGTTACCACGCAACAGAGGTGTGCATCATTCTGGAAAAGAAACTCATACGTGGGTTTTTATTCATTCTCCTCACTGGCCAAACTCATGAGAAGCTCAACGAGCTAAAAGCTAACTGGGATAAGAAGACCAGTAGGTTTTACCTTACCGATCGAAGGCATGGACCTGACACGCAGCTCAAGAAAAACCCACTGAGGTTTTCCAAGGAGACAAAATTTTTCCTCTTTGTTTTTGCTCCAGTTGACTGCTGACGGTCCATCATGTAAGGATTATGATTATTGATTAGTTAATATTTATCAAAAATTATCATTAAAAATCATAATTCAGAAAAATAATTTCATAACCAAAATCATTACTTACGAATAGAAGTCAGAGATGTCCTCTGGTGTTGTGATTATGGGCTCAAAGCCCTTAATAATTACAATTAATAAATTCTCATTAATAATTGATAATTATTAACTAAAAACCATGTCACTGTTTAATCAATAGCTTCAACCAAGGTGGGGGAACTTCAACCTTATAAAACCTCTGTGGGTTTTTCACCTGTGTTGGGTGTCAGCGGGGTCTTCGATCAGTATATAATTCTTCTGACCTTCTTGTATTAGACAGATTTCCAGGCGAATGGAAAAAAAGTTCACCTGCAAGCTTTTGTCTCTCCAGATATGCGCCTCCGCTGCGCCATCCCCTGAGACACGCTAGAAATGGCAACGAAAGTTTATTTCGTTGCCAAGTCACCCGGGATTTTATAATCCCGGGTGACTTCAGAGCTGCGACGTCTGTTGAGCTGCGCGTGTTGACCTGCGCAGCCTAGTTGGACTGTCTGACCAAAATGGATGACCCCAACAGTCATCTTTTTCTCCTTTTGCCAAAGGAGGAGAAGCCGACCGTCCTTGAGTTTGTTACGGACACATAACAACTCTGCCCCCTCTACCCGCTGCTCCAGATAAGACAACACCAAGTAATTCCGTTCTTGTTTGATTTCTGTTAGTACGATAGAAATAGCTTAGGCAGGATAGAGTAGGATTTTAGGGCGATTTAAAATCAACGCTTATTGTAGTCCAATGTGTTCTAAGTTGTATGTGCACGCAATGTCTTATTGAAGCTTTGACTGCTGTTGGACTCTGAAAGCCGCCATGCTTTGAAGATGTGTGTGTCTCACGCTCCCGAAGCGCTTCCCATGTGAACGTGTTGCTCTCTACTGGTTACATGTTCCACATTCCAAGTAAACCCAAAGCTTTGTTCCATTACCATTTTTGCCCATAAACTGCTGATTTGACTTTCATAGACACTCAATGTTGTTTTATCTTTGTTTGGTTAGTTTTTTTTTAACCACTTTTAGTGTAGAATTATGCATGCTTGATTAGGGGACGATTACTGAATCAGAACAGCAAAGTGTATCAGGGCTGTTGATTTAATAAATGTTAACATAGATAAAGCATTTGTGTTTTTTTTTAGCTACAGTGATTTATCTGTCAAAATAAGGTCAAAGTTCCCCCACCTCCGGTTAAGCGGTTGATTAAACAGTAACATTTAGCGTGGTTTTGGTTAATAATTATCAATTAATAATGATAGTTTACTAATTGTAGTTATTAAGGGCTTTGAGCCCATAATCACAACACAAGAGGACATCTCTGATTTCTATTCATAAGTAATGATTTATGGTTAAGAAATTCTTCTTCTGAATTATGATTTTTAATTATAATTTTTGAAAGATATTAATTAATCAATAATCATAATCCTTTATGTTTGTGGTTGTAATTTGATATGTGGAAAAGTTCAAGGGGTATGAATACTTTTATAAGGCACTATAGCTCATCAGTGGTCATCATTTTATGGCTGATTTAATATATATTCACCAATAATTAATAAAAAACAAACAAAACTTTTTTTCTCTGCTTTTAAAATCTCCGGAGTTTCGTAAATTGAATTCTTAATTACCCATATGATCAAATACTTTTGAAGATCACCCCCTCTGCTAAGATGCTAATACACATTCATCCTTCGCTTAGAAATGTACTCTTTGAATTTAAACACAGATTTTATGTATGTTTATGTAAGCATATTTCTGCAATATTTCTCTGATCAACTATTTTTTGAGCCATTGATAAATCTGCTAAACACGATAAATGTTTTGGATAATATTTATTAATGTTATATTCATTATATGTGATACTGATATAATACAGCACATAGCTGGACACTAGATTTATGTAAAGGGTAAAAGAGTAAAGGAGCTACTTTGTGGCGATCTATCACTAGATGTAAAAAAGGTTTAAGGAATATGAGCATTTTGCAAGGTCTTTGTGTTTCAAACCACCTAGAATTTTTTCTTTATTTTAGTTTTAAACTTGAGAAGGAGGGATACACTTCTCTGTCATGAGGAAAGGTCTTATTTTAAGTGAACCAAACAAGTCAATGAACATTATTCTAGAAAAATGTGGAAACATAGAATCAGAATATCCTTTATTGTCACTATCACAAGAATAATTAAATTATAATAAAGTTTTAGCATTTTATTTAGGCAAATCAATGAAAACATCATTTTATTTTGTCCTTTAGAAAGAAAAGCTTGAAAAAAACAGTCAACTTTACTTTAATCTAACAGAAATGTAGCACCCTCTAGCGGTCACAGAGCAACATCAATCTGCTGACACCAAAATGCAATAACTGTTAACCAGGCAAAGCAAGATGAAAACATATTCAAATTTAATGACAAATGAACCTTTACCGCTAAGAAAATAAACAGCTACATTTTCACAGGTTTTTTAGACAAGGGAAAGTAGAAGATACATTCACTTAGGGTTTAAACAGACAAAGCATCCTTTTCACAGATCCACTGTTGGCTTTTATTGCACTCCACCGATTTCCATCCTTGGTTTTCAGTAGAAATAACACATTGACCATCATTTGCATTCTGGGGAATCCAGTTGCTGTGGGGGATGGAATATTAAAATTTGAAGAAGAATGATTGATTTAATCATATTAAGTACCAAATATATGTCTCTTACTTGTTAGTCAGGTTACTTCCATTAAGCCACTTCCATTTGTTGCCTTCTGCTTTCAGACCAACCCAGTATCCTTGAGTCTGTGAGCTGCTCCAACTTTTTTCATGTACAAAACTCTGAGAGAAAGCAAGGGGGGCATTATCAGAGATATTCATCCGATTCAAGCTCTCGGGAAACATATGGATCATGCCTGAGGGTTCTCATTACCTTTTCACTTTCATCAAAAACAACAACCAGATCAGAACTCTTTTCTCTGCAGGCTTTTCGAGCTTCTTCCCAGGTTTTCCTATGAGGACTCCTGGCGTTGTTTACTGCATAGCAGCTGGACTGGAAGACAAGCCATCCGCCAGGACAAGGGCTGCATGTGCGTTCTGAAACAACAGAGACTGACCAGTAAACAAAAGACCTTCATCATGATATTGTTCTTGCTGATTTTGAAAATAATCAGTGAGATATGGACATACTGTTTGCTTTGGGACAGTATGCATCAATGCTCCACTGAGCATGGCTGATGTTCTGCTCGTTCCATCTTGTCTCCAGGTTTTGTATTTGCTCAGTAAGATTTCTCCTCTCTGACTCCAGCTTCTGGTTTTGTGTTGCGAGCTTCTGTTTTTCTGCTGTCAGGTTGGCTATCCTACTTTCTGAGACATTAAATGCTTCTACGAGGCTGTCAAACCGAATGGTCAGGTTGCTGTGATCTATCCTCAAGTTTTCAAAGTCTGCTGTGAGTTTGTTGTTGAGATTTGTCAGATTGTAGTTTTCTTCCAGAAGAGCTGTTTGGTTGGTTTTCAGTTGCTTGCTTATGCCACTCTTAGGAAGTGATGCAACTGCAAAATAAAAAAATATAATTTCTTAACAGATACTAAGTGGTTATGCAACACAGGATTTTTCCAGTTTAATTTCAGCACATCACATCTGAGAACCATTTCTTGTGCGCTTTAAATCCTCAGTTGTTTTCTCAAACAAATCGGCTCTGTCAAAAAGATTTGTGACAATGTTTGATTCCATCTCCCTGAATTTTCCAATCTAAACGTTTAAATTGGTTCTTAAACAAAGGTTAGCTGTGTCATAAAAGAACAACACTTTCAAAGTTCCTTGGAAGCGATATATGCATTCTTGTTAAGGTAACAATTACTGATTTAGGAATAGGCAGTACAATAATCTGTACAAGCAATCTTTAGGGTAATATGTGAGTTTTGCTTTAAAACTTATTCCGGGTGCAGTGATGTGCTACTGAAAATGCCTCATCTAATGATATTTCATATAATGCTGGCATTCAACATGTACTGTCTGTTCTCCATATGGCTTTTTGAGTTTGACATTAATTATAATGCAAGGAAGAGTAATATTCTGATTATAATAAATAGACAGGATCAGGATTTAAAGTGTGTGCAGTGGTTGAATATCTACAACATTGCATATCTGATAACTTGACTGTGTGGGGGTTTATAGACAACACTGCCAAATGTATGCACGAGCTAATATGCTGATGCGTACTTTCAGTATTAGCTCTTTGTAAGCTGCCCATTTGTGAATGCAACATAAAAAGTAGCATATGGAAACACATTGCAGCATCTAATGATAGCATGTGGCTAATACTTAAGATGTCAAGCAGTGCAGGCCAAATATTTAAGCACTGGTAATCTTATTTACAGATACACATGTTTTACTAAGTACTACTAAGACACTGGTATGCCATACATTACTTTACTCAGCTAGATTGTATTCTAATATGTGGAATCACAGGTGTCTTAACCTTTATTCAAATTTGTTAATACCTGGACTTTTTTCTGCCTTTTCTCTTTTTTACAATGAATCTACATGTGTCTTTGATAAGGTGAAGTAATGTAAATGTATCTAAATACTCAACAACCAAAAGAAAATACACATTACCAAAAAGGAATTGGAACTTTTTCTCTTTCCCATAAAAAGTATTCCTAGCATAGTGTCTCTGTGTTTAGCTGTGTCGATTTCCCTGATGGATTCATTGATGGTGCTATAGCAACAATTAACTTTGCATGCTCCATTTTTCCCAGGAAGTGTTACTGCATACCCAGTGCTTCTGAGACACAGTCTGGGCAGCAGCTTAGAGTCAGATTTGGCCCGTGGATGGTGTGTAGTGCAGTTGGGGGTCGGGGTTTAAAGGACTAATGCCACTGTTGATGTGAATCTTTCTATGTTCTCACCTGCAATGGAAAGCCTAAGCCTTAAGGTGCTGTCCTCATTCACACTTACACTGATTTGCACAACACCATCCTGGATTATGCAGACACCTCTAGTGACGATAGTGATGACAGTGTGCAGAAATAGCAAGTCTGATGACACTGTGTGAAAATAACTGTCAGGTGTGGCGAAGCGGAGGACCCCAGAATGCAGACGAGCAGGAGGTAGAATAGTGTGAGTAAAAGGTTTTAATTGAATAAACTCACGGGTGGTATCAGAAGCAGGCATGGACAGACGTTAGCATGAACAAGCTTGGCATGAACAGATGAACTGAAGCTGTAATGTTTTCGGGAAGAAAGAAAAACCGACGGCGTATATATGATGGGTGGTAGCCGAGAAGACTGATTGCATGATGCAGGTGGACCGAATAAAGCTGATTGCTATAGTTGAAAGAGGCAGGGAGAAACAAAATGTAACTGGGCAAAACAGAAATCCAAACATACAAAACTAATCGGGAAAACATAACATACAGAACATGTAGAATACTAAGAAACTTAAGCACAGCCAGAAAAACAGAAGCAAGATCCAAAAGTGTAAACTGGAAATAAGAATAACTAAAGCCCAAACAAAAACCAAAACACCCTCAAATCTTGACAATAACATCTTTCTCAGAGTAGACAATACCAAGAACAGGGTCATAGAAACAGCACAGCTGTACCATCACAGAAGCCGAAGTGGAGCTTTAAGTTACGCTTTAGTCATATGAGAATCTTTTTTGTAACCAGGTGAGATTTTAACATAAAAAAAGGCATAATTTAAAACTCCTCCTTCCACTCGGATGGTAAAAGTGCCTTGTTGTGTCCAGGATCATCTCCTTGGTTTTGTCCAAATAGAGAAAGCAGTTATTTTTACACCAGACCACTCTGTGCAGATGCTTATGGTTGTTTGTTGTGCTGCAACTTTATCACAAAGGGACGAGGCTGGTCAGGATGTTGTAGATAAGGCAGGTCTAGAAATTGATATTAATGTTTTTATTTATGTCAAATTGCCTTGGTCCTTCCAGGAAACCAGCCACTGTTGAACTTTCCTCACCAGCTAGTACGGTTTTGCAACTAGTTGAGATTCTCATGTCAACATAAAGTTATAAGTACTGCCATGTGCTAAATCTGACCCTAACCTCCACTCAACTCTGCATATACAGGCACATCTAAAGAAAATAGAATATTAGGAAAATGTTTAACATTTTTTATTGGTCATTTCAGAAAGTAAAACTTATATATGCCATAGATTTATTACACATAGAGTGAAATATTTCAAGCCGAAATTTCTGGTAATTTTAATGATTATGGTTTACAGATAATAAAAACCTACAGATAAACCTTAGATAATGGCCAATGGCCAGTCAATCAGTTAATGAGAAAATAAACACATCAAATGAAACAATGGCATTCAGAAAGCCGTACAAGCTCCACTCAGGAAGGACCAGGGTGGTAAACGTACCAAGCACCTTCTTGCTGTGCGGCATCAGTGCTAACCTCCAATCTACTGTGCTGCCCATCAAATAATCTTTGTTTTTTGTACTTACAATAGATGCAGACCGCTATGACTCCCAACAGCAAACTGACAAATAGAGTCCCAAAGCACCAGGCCAACTGCTGATACCATTGACGTCTGTCATCCTCTTTCTTATCAGGCAACAGTTCTGCTGAGGCTAAACAAGATGCAAGTATATGACTTTATATCCATTTTATTTACATTTATATTGTGTCCATAATTTCAGCTCTGGTCCAATCTTCGTTCAAACTAACTCCAGCTTCGTTTTTAGGATGCAAATAAAGCAGATGGTAAGTTGTTGGAATCAGTTGATAGTTGTGGGGTCTTGAGAAATGAACATAGCCATGCTTTTCTCAGCACCTCTTTCTCATCACAACTTACCATTCATGTCAAGAGTGTGTTCATTTTTTTCACTGCATGCCTTCCGTTCATCATACACAATCTCCTCCTTTTTAGCTGAAAGGATTAAAGATTAAAGGTTTATTGTAAAACTAACCCAAACCAAACCCAGACATTTTTATTATTACTTCCTTTAGAACCGGGCCCTGAAAGGGAAATAAAACCAGTTAACTTGAAAACCATTTGGTGTATTTTCTCAAGACAGTCACTGAAAAAGTGGGATGTGGGGTTTTTTTTCATGAGGAAAAAACAGATTGCAACAGCCAACAGATATTATGAATTTTTGCAAGTAAAGGTCTCGGAAATCCTCAACAATTGTACAATATTTTCTAAAATGTCAACATTGTACTAACAAGTATGATGCTTTGTTTTAGCTTTTTTGTGTCCATTTGCAATAAAAATGCAAAGTAATCAACACTAAAGTATTACGGTTTTTCATTGTTTCATAACTTACCGTTTGTGCCAGGTTTTTCTGTTGCTTCACTGCGGACCTTTACTTCATCATACACAGTCTCCTCTTCCTTCTTTTGAACTGAAACATTTATTTCACATTAAGCAAGCTTTTTTTCAATAAATGTAAAACATTCTTATTTAACAAGTCTTGATTTTTATGATACAGCATCTTGTTTTTTCACATTACAACCCTGAATTTGAAAGCATTTGACTAATAATATATGCGATCAACCAATGGAAAGTGGAGCATATAAGGAAAATGAAAGGAAAAGCATAAATGGTTTTGGAATCTTTTACAATTAGAAGTCAGAAAAGTGTGGTGTGGATTTACATTCTGCTGAACTGAACCAGTAATTTGTAGAACCACCTTTTACTGCAATAAAACCCCCAAACAATTTCCACCTGAAATTACATACCTGAAATAAATCAAGTATAGCTCCACAGTTATTAGGTCTACACACAAACTTTTAGTACCTGTGTAAATTTAAGACATAAAAGAACATTTTTCAAGTGGAACCACTATTGTAACCGCTATGTCTGATTTATTTGTGATTAAACAAAAAAATGCTAGTGGGTTCAGCTGAATGAAAATGTCAGCCACACTCTTGACATTTTATTGTTTAATCTTTTAAAAGACAGATGCCCCTTGTCTTCCACTTCACAATCATGTCCTAAATACAAATTAAATATATATAAGACTTTTAAATACGTAACTGAATATTTCCAAGAACTCCACTATATATGGTGGGAAACAGGATCTCTGCTAAACTGTTAGGATGACTGTGGTTTCTTGAGGTTTGCAGGTCTGCTGTAACTGTATCTTTCACTGGGAAACCCTTAAGGAATAACTCCCATTTCAATTTCTATGTGGTTTTAGGAAATTGCAGTTATAGAGTCAAAGACATTTTAGAAAAGCTATTTGGTGAGTGGGATTTATTATACATTTTCAACTCTACCCTTCATTAAGGTTTTATAAAAACTAATAATTATCCAGACTTAATAACTTCTTATTGTTAAATATGTCAGTTGACTTCAGAGCAAACAACAAAGTTAAACACCATTTGATTAAAATATTTGATGCTTTTCTGATCAGTTATTACTTTTAAACTTGAAAATAAAACTCGTCAGCAAGTTATTTTTTGTAGTCTTGTGTTTAAGACAAACTATGACTTTTTCTAGTTGTATAATTATAATTCTGTATTTTTTATACCCTAAATACAGATTTATAAAGTAAAATTAGCAGCAATAAAATAATTCACTTGAGATTTAAATTTTAAAGAAATATGCAGAAGGTCCTAAGGTAAATAAGTAACTTATTCCTGGGTATGTAAAAAAGGTCACTTACCTTCTGGTTGTAATGCTTTCTTATTTTTGAATACAACAGTGGTATACGTAACATCCTCCTCCTCCATCACTACTAACTTTACCCTAGAGTTGATTTTATTACTTGTACAGAGATGCTCCACTGCGGCAGAGCATCATTTAGGGGAAGCGGTTACTTTTTTACTGCTGTCTGTCTCACAGCTCTTATGTTTTAAACTTCTGCTTTTGGTTGGGAAAGTAATTTGCATGTCAGGAAATTCGTTTTGACCATAAATTGCATGTTTGTCTGCAATGGAAAGTATAAATAAATAAAATGAAGTTATACAAATAGCCTACATATTGGACAAATCATACTAAAAAGGAACTTGGACTTTGGATGTTAAGGCAGCATGGAATAAACAAATTAGATCTGCTACTGCTGTTCATACAAATGACCAAGAAACAGTGAATTAATTGTTAAAGCCTTTATGAATCCACACACATACACCTTTTATGTGTATTCAATTTTAACACCCAGGAGTATAATCTGACTTCTAAAAATGGATATTAGAGGAGATTTTAGTAGTTACATAACTTTGTGTTTCACTCTGGTGGTAAAACGTCCAAACTTCCAATCTTTTACAAAGCATTTAATAATTAATTCATTTCTGAATGAAGGGCAAATACAGTCTCTAAAAAGGCAGGTAAAAGATCACAATTAAAATACACTATATTGCCAAAAGTATGTCGGTCTACTTTTTAATGTACATGAAGTTCGATGACATCCCATTCTTAATCTATAAGGTCCAATTTTTTGATGGATACACCGTTTCCAGCAATACCAGCATTAACTATTCTGTAAACATCTTCCACAAGGTTTAGAAGTGTGTTCATAGTTATGAAAAAAACAAAATTGCAGCATCTGCTCTAATTCATTCCAAAGGTGTTCAAGAAGGTTGAAGTCAGGACTCTGTGCAGGCCAGTCAAGTTTTTCCACCGCAAACATTATGCACCTGCAGCCATAGAAGTGATTAAATCACCAGAATTTATTGATTTGGTGGTGTGACCCAGTACTTATGGAGTTTAGACAAAATTTCAACTTGGCAGACTCACCTCTACTTCCAGCTCCGTCTAACTACTCCACCACGTTCTCCGCTTCAACCAATCAGCTTCTGGTCCGCATCCCTCTTCAGCCTCAAGGCTTCGCTTTAAAAGACCTTCATACGGCGAATCTCCTGCTCTTCAGCTGAGCTTCGACCCTCCTCCACCCCATCTCCACCATCAGGCTTCAAGCTCCTTCTGACTCCCTTATCTCTTCAGGCCTCCCGACTTCTCTAATTCTAAACCTAAGATGTTTATTCAAGCTCATGTCATTATCAGCATCCTTGTCTTCCACCGGGGTCCGAACGCCAAAAGAAAACAAACACCAGCTAATAAAGTTTTCTAATTGCCATCTCTGTGTTTCTCTCATTTGTGAGTCTTTTCAGGTTGAATTGGCAATACAGTGTATTTTTTAAAGAAGAATGTCTACATTTTATTTATTTAGATATGCAAAGTATGTACAGACACAAAAGGTACAGCTGCAGTTGTAGCATCATGAAATACTGTAGATTAGTTTCAAAATAGTCCCTTTAAAAACTGTACATATTGACAAAATGTAAAATTCACCTTGCAAATTTTACACTTGAGGATTTCCTCATAGTTTATGAATATACAGATAAATCCTTATTTTCATTCATCCGTGCATTTTTGGCATCACAATTCACTGAATATCTGATATTACTCACGCAATATTGTAAAAACAGGTTTTTACTGTTGTAATTGTTTAGATATTTGTTTTTCTTTTCATGTAAAGGATGATTTGAATTTTCATTATGGATCAGTTTCCTCATCATTTATTTAACTAACTGTTTTTGCTGTTTTGTTTGTTCCATTTAATGTTTACTGTAAAATAAAACATCGGCAAAGATTTTCTGATGTTTTTGAATTTAAGTTTCTTTCGCTCATTGTTGTATAAATTCCAAAAATTATTAATTGTTACTTTATGATTAGAATACATATTTGGTCAAATGCTTGACAAATCATAAGAAAAACATTAAAGGAATCCGAATAAGCTTAATTGGCCAAGATTGTGTGCACAAAAGGAATTTGGTTTCAAGCGTTGACAGTGTACAGACATTTAGTATAAATATATAAAGTTTAGAGAAATATAAATAAAGAAACAGTATGTACATGCATTTATTATGTATGTACATTTATTTATTATTAACTACAAACACTTTTCATATCAACAGCTGTTGTGTTTCACTTAAAGAAACTTCTTCTGAAATCTGGTGTCTTTATTGAGGCTTAAAGTTAAAATTTCTACATATGTGTAAAATAAATTTGAGATGCACTTATAAAGCTATTTTACAACGTAAGTTATGATTTTGTTTAAAAAGAAATGAAAAATCTCAGATTAGAAATCTGTTAAACCTTTAGTTGCATTTAAGGCTTTCCAGATAACTTGTCTCAGTCTCAGTCTAAATATTTCATGTTTAAACAGATAAAGCCTTCTTCTCACAGATCCATGCATTTGTTTCATTACACCTCACTGATTTTCCCCTTCTCGGTTTTTGGAGAGAAGGTTACAATTTGCCAACCCGTTGCAGCCGGCTGCTGTATCCAGGTTTTAAGGAAAAAAAATCTGTTAGATCAAGGCTGGTTAGATTTGTTGCATATAAAGTTTTTAGAAATGATGTGTTTTTCCCCCCCACTGATTTATCAGATCACCTTCCATCGATCCATTTCCATCTCCTTTCTCACAGCTCTGAGGGGGGGATCCAGTATCCTTGATTTTTGGATCCCCTTGGTCTCCTTCAACTGGACTGATTGTTTTGACATAATCCTAAGGGAACATCAAAAAATTAGGACCAATTTTTAAACTTTTACATGACCTTCTGTCTTTTATATTCACTGAAAAAAAAAAAAATTAATCAACAAAATCCAGAATTATTGGAGGTTAAAAATTTTTTGCCCCAGTGTTCAATTCTCAATCCAGAGTTCTAAAAATTACCTTTTTTAGTTTGAATTCAGAAACAAAGGCAGGTCTGAAATTTTTTGGTCCTGCAGTTTTTTCGTGCATCTTTCCCCCGTTTTTCCCTTCGATTAGAGGGGGCAGCCTTATTATTATGCATAAACAACTGGGGGGATCGGTGTAACCAGCCCGGTCCTGCAAGAAATGCAAAATTCTCCCCCGGAAATTAAAACATTCAAAAAATTTTAAAACATGACTCCCCTAATGTTTTATTTGGGGTTTTTTGAGGTCAAAATAATTTTACTTTTACCCCCAAAAAACCCCTTTGGTCTAAGGGTCTGAAAAAACCTCCCCGGGCCTTTTTTTAGGAGCAATAGGCATCAATGCCTTCCCCTGAGCTCGACTAAATTGAGGCTCATTCTCAGGTTTTCTCCATGTTTTTTTTATTCCCGTTCCCGTGAAAGGGTTTTTTCCCTTTCTTTCCTCAGCCCCCTCATTAAGCGACGTCAAAGGGTTTTTGGTTTTTGCAGTCAGGGTTTTGAAATGAACTGTCAGATTCTGATAATCCTAACTGAGGTTTTTTTTTTGAGGTTGGTCAGGGGTTGTGATTTTCTTCCCGCAGAAACTTTTTGCGTTATTTCACCTGGTTCAGCTCCTTTGGGGGCTCCAATGAACTGTTGCAACAAGACCAATTGAAAATTGCTTTATTAAAAAAAACAAAAAACTTTTTAATGCGACTTTTTGATTTTTATTTGTTTTTTTGCTTTTTGAGTTTCGTTTCTACTCTCTGTTTTACAATTCCGGATAAATATTATTTTTTAAAAAATATAGTCAAAAAATAATGCCTTTCTTAAAGGTAAAAATTAACTGAAAGAAACCCCAAACCTCTAAATTATTTTTCCAATTAAAATTTTATTTTCCGGGCCAACTGAAATAGACAATGCATCGTAATTCCCTTTTCAAATTTGTTTTTTTTTCCCAAAAAATGAACTTCTAAAATTGAGAAAGACTATATCTAAGGTCATACAGAAGTAGCTACATTCATGGCCTTCTTGTTTACACACTTTCGATAAAAAAGACTCCAAATTGATGCTTAAGCACCAAAAAGAGACAGAGAGTCCCAAAACAGGAAGCCAGCAGCTGAAAGCGGCGATCTCTTTCTTCTGGCCTTGTCTGACAGAAGTCCTGCAGAGATTAAAACAACAAAGATGAACTTTAAAACCCGAAGGAGCAGAAACCTCTACTGCCCTTTCTGTCTGTCAGTGGCTGGAAATATAATCTTTATACTTCATTATCAAAAAGATAAAAGCCTTTCTTTGAAGTTAACACAAAGCATTAAGCATCCCTTGGAGGAAATAATGGACATTGTTGAAGATTTTATATTGTTGTGGTTATTGTTGTGATCAGTAGTGGAATTGCCCAAAAGTATTCATACTTCTGGCAGTTACATTTAAAATTATTTTTATCGAATGAAGATTTTCTGTTCTCATAGAAAATGAGACAAGCATCTCTAAAAATGCGTTTTTGCATGTTTTCAGTGGTACTTTGATTTATCTTTGGTAAGGATTTTAAGTCATTGAGGTTGGAGGGCTTCTGTGCCATCACCCTAATCTTTAGCTCCCTCCACAGGTTCTCTACCAGATTAAATCAGGGCCTTGTCCACTACAAAGCCTTAATATTACATCCTTTTAGAGAAACATTTGGTAAAGCTAACAGATTAGCTTAAACCTTAACCTACCAGGGGTGTAAATAAGTTTGGCCAGTAGTAGTAATATATGCAGAAGTAGTGATATTTTGTTAAATAACAGGCATTGTATGAAAATTTCTGATTGTGTTCTAAGCTAACCACATGACTAACTGGATTTGCCAAGATTATGCCAGTCTTATAACAAATAATATGACTTTTGCTGCTGTGGGGAACTGCAATTTTTCCAGATAAATTGGAGCAAGTACAGAACCAGCAGAGGGTAGGTGGGCTAAATTCTTAGCAACCGCATTTCCTTCATTGATATAAAGATGTGTGACATAAACTTTAAACTAGTTTTCTTTGAATGAAAGCTTTAATAATAAATTGTATTTTTTTGTTAATGTTTTAAACTTACCAGTTGTGTCAGAAGTTTGCTGAACTCTTTCATTTTGCTTCTGCACCTCAGCATACGTACTATCTCCCTCCGTTTTAGCTGAAAAAGTTGAAATTTTAAGTTGTTTTGCAACAAGAAGAAGAAGGCTTGTTATAATGAAACTTAAAACTAAAATCTTCCAGGGCCATATTAATCTTGTGGATCTGATCCTTTCTGGGAAAGAAAATGTGGTTTGTATAATAGGGCATTTTGTACCAACTAACCCAACCAGGGGTCTTCAGGTAAACTCTTAAGAAAATATTTTACAGTTAAAGAATATGTGATATTCGAGCATTGCTTTGATTATTTATCTTCTTAATGAATCAACATATTTAATAGCCAAAAGGAAATAAAAGTCATGCACACTGCATAAGTAGCTTTAGGATAAAATGGCAGCACTGCATTACAATATGAGAGAATAAATTGACCAAATGACCCAGACATCTTTCTCTTTGCATGATGATGATTTTTTTTCTGCTCCTCAGAAAATGTTTACAGTTGGGCAGAAAATTTTATGTGCTTGCATTAAAAATTATTGGAATCCTTCCAGTTTGTGAGTATATCTGTACTGAGAAAAAAATATCACCCTTAAAGATGAGATCCTCCTTTCATGACACATAATCTTTTCCTTTTAATTATAGATTATTATTCATAGGAGGCTTTAAAGCACAATGTTAGAAAATTGGAGAGAAAATGGTGCTCTACACACCTAGAGGATTCCTACTTAATCTGGAAAATAGCCTACTGTTGTATAAAAAGACACTTCACCAAGCTAGAACTGCTTATTTCTCATCCTTAATAGAAGAGAACAAGAATAATCCTAGGTTTCTCTTTAGTACAGTTGCTAAACTTACACAGTCATAGCTCTGTTGAGCCATCCATTCCCTTAGCTCTCAGCAGTCATGACTTTATGGGATTCTTCCAAAATAAAATTGATTCTATTAAAAAGAAAATCTTTGATATACTCCCGAAGATGATTACTTCATCCTCAACAAGTGAGACAACATTGGAAGTAACTGTAGAACCTGACCTCTGGTAATAAAGTATAAAACCTTGGTGTTATTTTTGATCAGGACATGTAATTTAAATCCCATATTAAACAAGTTTCTTTTTTAGCTTCCCTTCATTGGCTCCCTGTTAAATTCAGAAAATAATTTAAAATGCTGCTATAGGCTTAAGCTGCTGGAGGACATAATGGCCACTTTCACTCTCTCTCTGCTACATTCTCATACTACTCTCCAATTTGCGTTGTTTGCTGTTATTTCAGCTTTTAACCCTATGTTCTCTTTCTGTTTTTTCTCTTCATAGAAGCTACATCTGACCTGGCTCTGTGTTTATCTGTGGCACCAACCTGGAGGGGACATCGGCCAAACTGCTGCTGCCAACAACCTAATGCTCACCTTATACAGATGATACACTTGGCCCTGTCTTTCAGTGGTAACCCCATCTCTCCTAGACATAGCTACTTGCTGAGCTTCTACTGTGACTAACTGTATGTGCTCTCTTTCATCCTCTAGACTTGAAAACTGGCTCTGAGTTCATCTGCTTAGCTGCCTTTCTCTCCTAGATGAACCCACTAAAGGAGCTATAACCATTAATGTTCTACTTGTCTTTCCCATAGAAAGTACTCCTGCATCAGTGCTTCTGTGTTCTTTTGTGTCTCTGCTCTGATCTCTCAAACTCCCAGTCGGTCGTGGCAGATGGCTGCTCACACTGAGCCTGGTTCTGCTGGAGGTTTTTTCCTGTTAAAAGGGAGTTTTCCTCTCCACTGTTGCTACATGCTCATCCAGGAGGAGTGAAGGCTGCAAGTCAATGACTTGATGCAATCTGCTGGGTTTCCTTAGATAGAAAAACTTTTTAACCAAACTGAATTTGACTGCACTGTTTGATACTTTGGTCCATCTGTATGATACGATTGAATTGACTTTGTAAAGTGCCTTGTGTTGTGAATGGCGCTATATAAATAAACTAAATTGAATTAAATTAATAACAATAGAAACTGGGAAGCTGTTCTAGATATAATATTTTTTAAAGCTTTACCTTGAAATACTTTGTGTTCGTTTCTACTTACCCTGAGCTGGTTCTTTGTTCACCTTCACTTCACCATACACGGTCTCGTTCTCCTTTTTAACTGAAAGGTAAAAAGATCAGTGATCTTGAAAGAATTTGGTGTTTATAAAACAAATTCCATAATACACATTGCAATGAAATAAGTTATTTATAATTGATAGTAAAGATATGATTATGACTGATTATGACTTAATTGATCAAAAAATGTGGGGGGTGGGGGGGGGGGGGGGGTGGGGTGGGGGGGGGGGGGGGGTCGCTGGTCCACGCTGCAGCCACGTCAGCCACTGTGGGCCGCTATCTTAAATTAATTGTTATTTGATTTTAGCATCTTCAACACTGCTCAACATTCATTCATGGCACACATCTACATGCACCTACATCAGCTTGACATATATACTGATCACACACACTGATCATTAATTATTGTATTGTTCCAGCTCAATAAATAGCTTCATGGGTTGCATCCGTGTCTCCTCATGCTTTTGGTTTGGCTAAAAGAGCCAAGCCATAACAAAGTGGGGGCTCGGTAGTTGGACCTGGTCTGTATTTGCACTCAAATGTTTGGTTACTTTTGGGTTCAATTTCATTGTTTGCTTTCCTTTCTTCTTAGCGTGGTTGAGTGTTCGTGTTGAATCTGCTTGTTATCGGCATTTTTGTTAAAATATACAATATAACACATTTTTGGAAATGCAGGTCATGCTGAACTGGACCACATACTGTATTTGGAAGCAGCAGATTACAAAAGAATCACTAACTAGCCAATATTAGAACCATCAGACTGCATTTTTAGTAGTAAAGAGATTTTTAATGACTGTTCAAGAAATTCAGAGTGAAGTCAAACCTGAATATAATTTAAACATTGCTCTGGTTGTAGATGTGGGGATGTTCCTCTGAGTTATTTCTTCATTTATCAAGATCAACACACATCTGTCTTCCTTGCATGAGATGCTTTCTTGTCTTTCCCATTTTGAAACTGAGCACTGTTTTAACATTTTATTGTAACAAAGAGGGTAATTACAGTAGATTTCA
The DNA here is from genome assembly GCA_036173005.1 of Crenichthys baileyi. Classification (NCBI taxonomy): domain Eukaryota; kingdom Metazoa; phylum Chordata; class Actinopteri; order Cyprinodontiformes; family Goodeidae; genus Crenichthys; species Crenichthys baileyi. The sequence goes on along the minus strand of JAHHUM010002018.1, from coordinate 1,591,392 downwards.
TATGTTTTAATGCAGTTATCCAAAGAATCTACAAAACAGAATCCCACTTATTGTAAAAGTAAAAGCGTAGAGTTTTTTTGTGAATATGTCACGAGCAATGTGCTTTTTTCTTCATTTTCCAAAAGTATTTAACTTTTTACTCAGAAACATATAGACATTCTCTTTTAATAAAACTTTGATGTTTTTTTTTACTCTTAAACCTGAAAGAGGAAATAGGATCATGGGCTGGTAATTGAGCCACAAAAACATTATAATAGGTCACCTGATACGTTTCTTTTATGTGACGTTTTTCAAACCAAATTTTATTCAGTGGGAACAAGGCAAAGATGGGGAACAGGAAGTTATGATTAATGATTAAAAGTTCCTCAACACTCTGATCAACATGTAGAGTTACAACACACCTTACAGTAATGCCTAACATTTACTTTCTATAATTACATGAATTTGTAAAAGCAAAAAAAATATATATTTTTTTCTTTTTTTTCCTGACTGAATGAATTCACTCAAATTAAATGTTTGATTGAACTGATAATTTTGTAATAAATGGTTTATTTTAGATTTTTTCTTTTTTCTGCATAGGTGCCAGTAAATTAAGGACGTCAAAAAGCAACTAGTATAAAGTCTTTTACGATGAACATAAAAGCTCTTAAGAAAACAAATGTTCTCAGGAGTTTAACTGTGTACTATAGTTTTTCATAGTTCTTATTGCATAGAAATGTATTTGCTTTACTTTTTACACAGAAGCCACTTTTGTGTAAAGACACAAACAGAAAAAAACATCAACAGAATTAACACATAAGCAAAGATGCAGCATAAGATGAGTTCAGAATAAGAGATACTTACCTTCTGACTGGGGATGTTTCTTACTTTTGATAACTACTGAAGCATAGCTAACCTCCTCCTCTGCCATATCTGCAGCCTTAGTGTTGAATTTGATCTGACTCGTAGAGTGAACATTTCCTCTGTGGCAGGTCTGCCTTTTAATGCTCTTCATTTGCATACTTCTGCTTTTATGTTTGCATGAATGACTCTTACTAAAGTTTGACCCATATTTATTTGTTTCAGTGAACCTGTAATTGCTCCTTTCTTTTTCTTATTAAAGAATATATTTNACTTCAGTAGACATTTATAAGTGAAATTTTAAACCGCTTAACAGCACACAAAAATTACATTTAATCATATTTTCAAATAAATTAATATTTATTGATCCTTTCATGGGGCTGCACAGTGGCACAGTTGGTAGCACTGTTGCCTTGCAGCAACTGGGTTCAACTTCTGGCCGTGGGTCTTTCTGCATAGAGGTTGCATGTTCTCCCCATGCATTCGTAGGGACTCTACTTTCCGAGTACTCCGGCTTTCTCTCAAAGTCCAAGAACATCACTGTTAGGTTTGTTAGACTCTCTCAATTGGCCTTAGGCGTGAATGGGTGTCTCGGCTAGATAATCAAACATAGAATTCTCTGTTCTCATCTATTTTTGACAACCCAAATCTGTTGACACATGTACAGATGGTTCTTTCTCTCTCTGTCATCTGTTATTGTATGTGTAGAGGCCAATCTGTTGTTCATTGTTTCATCTTTGTTCTCCATTTAACCTCTTCGTTTTAATGACTGACAGCCTGTTTTACACGTGTGACAACTTTCTTCCGTCACAACACAATAAAATTACAGTGATGCTCCGTCAGCCATCATTTATTTTTCTCAAGACAAATGAAGAACAATTTCTGCTTCGTAGGCAATAACAACAAATCAGCGCCCTCTATAGCTAAATTACATACAAACACATTTTCTTCACTAATGTTTTTAAGTCCAAAACATTAGTGAATTTGTTTTTAACTGATTTATACAAAGCATGATATACAGAAATTAGTATACATAATTTACACATCATTCATGAATGTATAAGCTTTACAAAATGGTACTTACAGTATCTATGCCTCCTTCTCACCACAGTGACAGCAGACGTTTTTGCGTGATGATCAGGCCCATAGTGTTTTACATGTAGTGCAGGTCAAAAGGTTTAACTTTGGTTTCATCTGACAAGAGCACCGTAAAGGTCAGATTTGTGCAGTGCACAACCATCAGTCTGTCAGCAGATTGTCCACCTAAGCTGTGGATCTCTGAAGCTCCTCCAGAGTTACGTGGTTATGCTGACATTTCACTTTATTTTATTTTTTTCAGCATTATAAATTAAATTTTTTTCTTCAGTTTTTCCATACCTGTTTTTACCAAACACAGACTGGAAGAACATTCTTCATCTTTACAAAGATCAACGGTGATAAAAGTTAGATAGTTAAGCTAGGTAGCTGGTTAGATAAAAGTGAAGCTAACATATAGGTAATACTAATAGCCATATGAGTTGGATGAATGTCGATGTAAAATAATCAGGATGACATGTTCTAACCTGTGCTAAACAATATCTCCCTCTGTAGAGTTTTGCGGTTGATATTGAATTTTAAAAAAATACCGAACTTTCTTTTAAAAAAAATTCAATTCCTTGTTGTTGTTTTTGTTACAACAATAACTACAAAAACTAGAACCATTATCTACACAGAAATACCAACAAGTTCTGTGGAAAAAAAAAGCTCGTCATAGACAAACAGAATACAGCTTGCCTTTGGGAAGAACAGATGTTATTGGCTCTAAATGCCAAAAATAAAATAGGCCCTCTAGGCTATTCCAGCAAAAGCTGCAAAAACTGACTTCTGTGAAGGTATGGGAAGTATTAGTGCTTACGGCATGCTCGACTCTCACGTGTGTACATGCAGAGGCACTGGAGTGTTGGTGAGACATATGAACCATCAAGACCTTCCAAGCTGCTTCCTGAGCATTATCCAGATCATCCATGTTCATCAAACTGACTCCTCCTCTCTAGTGTCACTATCTGGCATTGTTGAGGATGGCTCTGTGTGTTAGGTTACCCTGAAGGAACACCATTCATCAGCCTGTTGTGAATGTCTGTGGCTGTGTTGCTGAACAGTAACCAGTTGTACACAGTAGCAGATGATATTGGTGGTATCTTCCAGGTCGAGAAATCTGCGCATGTGATGGAGGAATGCTGTGTGCACATAGGGGGTGTGGCCTTAATAGTAATATGTGGACGTGATTAAATAATTTTAAACATTTATTCAAGTTTATCTGTATGAAATCTGATTGTCTAAATCAAATCTATGCTAAACATATAGTTTTTCTATTTCTGTTTTGTTCCAGTTGTATTGCTGTTTATTCTATTAAATTCCAGCTGATTTACATGACCTCCCATTAATTTCCATGGAAAGTTTCACACTGCAGCCTGTGTGTAATTGTTTCATTCATCACTGAAACAAGATTTCAGAATGTAAATTATAAGGCGTTCCTTTCCTTAAAGATTTATTACCTAAAGGGTTTATTACCTAACTAAAAGGAAAGACTTGTACATTTATTTCAAGCCTGATTCCAAAATGTAAAGCAAAAAACACCCACAAGGTGGTGCTGTACTGAATCTCTACGGAGTGTGGATGGGCTGTGAGGAAAGGCTTGATGCAAAGCTGCAGGCAGCAGAGAAACAGCACCGTGGAGCAGATGTTCAGTGTAATACCGCCATCATGTGTTTTTAATAAGATTATACACAGGCATTTAATTTAAAGTGTCACTGAAAGTGTTGCACTGTTTATTGCTGTGTATCAATAAACATATAGTAAATATGTAATAATGAACCTAGAAATGCTGTGTAAGTTATCTGTGTGGATTAATGCTTCTGCTTGTTGTGGAAGTTGTTAAGTGAGTGTAATGCAACAACCAATAAGAATGTTTGGTGGTGAAGGGTAGAGAAAAAAACAGATTTTTCCAGAGCTTGAGAACCTAAGTAAAGTTACATATAACCTCTATTTTAGGTCCCAGGTGATAGTAGAGAGTCCATATTTTTACAATGATCAGTAAAGCCCTGAAATGTACTCCCCCCATATGGTCAGAGAGACAAATAATATAATGATGTTGAACTGCTAGAGATAGTCACCAGCCACCTGAAATCCTGAACAGAACTGAGCAGGTATAGAAAACAGCCTTCAGGCAGCTAATAAAAAGCTTCCATAAATCAAACCTCCATTTATTAAAGCTGACCTTATTTTAATAATTTAATTTTGCTCTCAATACATTATAACAATCAAACTTCATATTTTATGTATACTGTCACGATAAACAGTTTTTGCAGGTCCACAAACACTGTGTTTAGCAAACTTCTCAGCTTGTTTTTTTTTCTGACAGCTTAACAATGTACAGCTTTCTCTTAATTCCTTAAAAAAAGGTTTACTGTCTTAAACTGATCAGCTGCCATCATTTCAGCACAAAAGCAAAGCTGTGAAAGAGTCCAGCTAAATTCACTCTATCTAATCAGCAGACTGACTGCTATAAAAAAGACGTTTTGCTGAAATTAGCGTCTTCTTGTGGTATTGGTTACATTGGTTACCTCCACAGAAAACCTGAAGTCATCATTTATGCCCAAACGCCCTCAGATTCAAGAAACCTGTCATGCCACGGAGCTGGGCACAGATTTGTGTGGTGTGCTCTCTCTCTCTCTCTCCTTCCCCCTACAGGGTGTGAAAGACAGGTACAGCTGCACAGCTGCACTTCATTAAGGCTCATCAGAGAGAACATTCTTAAGCTGCCAGAGGAGAAGATGCCAGATTGTTACCTCTCCAGAGTGATAATCTTTTTTTTTTTTTTTTTTACCGTGTCCTGTCCAGCAGAGTAGCGCTCGGAATTGTTGTCTGAGTGCCAAGAAATTGCCCAACAGATTTACTTTCACAAGCGGAGCATCACAGCTATTGGTTTAAAGCTCTGCTTGATATTTATAAAAGAAACTTTATTATAAACTTCTTTGGGAATATTTCAGTTGTTACGGACACGGAGACTGAAATGAAAAGGAAAACAGAAGCTTGACAAAGAGAGAGATGGGGCAAAAGGGAAGAAGGGGAATAAAGGAGGAGAGAGTGGAGGAGAGAAAGGAGGATGAATAGAAAAAAAGATTACACCCTGCTTGCTTATACACAAATTAGCACACGGGATTTATGAATGTAAAATGTACTTAGTGAGAAGTGCAGCCCAATATAGATCATCTGTGTATCTATCAACACCTGTGTAGACGCGCTTTGTATACAAGGTTTCTCCACAAAAATATGCAATAGCAAGTGTGAGGACCCACCGACCTGCCCCGTGGTCCCCGGGCGGACACTGAGGAGATCCGAGCCACAGACATCCAAAGGCCCCCCAAAGCACAGGAACCCCAGGAGAACCACCGCCGGGACTACCGCAACCCCCCCAGAGAAGAGCAGTGGAGAGTCCTGGGGGAGCCACCCAGCAGCGACAGTGCAGAAGCCCCAGGGAACCGCAGCGACGAGCCCACAGGCCCCGCCGGCAGCCGTCCACGCCCGAGCAGATCCAGCCATGGACCAGTCAAAGACCCAACCTGTCATAAAAGAAGAAAAAAAAAAAAGAAAAAAAAACACTACATTCCTGTTACTGCAACTGCCCAGGGGGAGACACTATCCAGCTCAGCTCCATCATCGCCGCCCAGCCGATCCAAACGCCGGCGACCCCACATCCCAGAAGTGGATACAACTGTTGCGGGCTGCACGGTGGCGCACTGGGTAGCACTGTTGCTATGCAGCAAGAAGGTCCTGGATTCGATTCCCGGCCGGGGGTCTTTCTGCATGGAGTTTGTATGTTCTCCCCGTGCATGCGTGGGTTCTCACCGGGTACTCCGGCTTCCTCCCACAGTCCAAAAACATGCTTGTTAGGTTAATTGGTCACTCTAAAATTGCCCTTAGGTGTATGAATGAGTGTTTGCATGGTTGTTTGTGTGTTGCCCTGCGATGGACTGGCGACCTGTCCAGGGTGTACCCCGTCTCTCGCCCATAGACTGCTGGAGATAGGCACCAGCTCCCCCGCAACCCACTATGGAATAAGCAGTAGAAAATGACTGACTGACTGACTGACCTACTGTTGCGGGGTGTGTCGGTATTTCTATTTGTGATGGATTCAACCAGCAATTACAGCGTCAGATGGCTTCTGAAGTCCACCAAGGTCTTTGAGGTTGACTAGAGTGAAAGCCTCTGCAGGTCTTTGAGATGGAGCTGTAGCCACAAGATATCTTCTTCACGTCCCACAAGATACTTTGAAAGCTTTCTTCACAACCCAACCAATAAGTAATAATATAACAGTTATAACAAAAACTACTGTACAACACCACCAGAATAAGCAGCCAACTTCCTTTTTTCCTTATTGAGTGTACGGTTATAAAAGCCCAATCCCATTATGAAGCATGATCACCACAGAAAGAGTGCCTTTTTATGAGTTCTATAATTTGCTAGCTGTCTGACTGATTATTTACCGACCAGTAAACACACTGTTGCAATGATTTGACCTACTTAAAAATAAACGCATGCACCAGTTTTTCTGGTTTGGATAGGAAGTCATTTAATCTGGCTATGTTTTCAAGATGATACTAAGCTGATTTTGCAACAGACTTTGTGATTTTCAAAATTTAGATACAAGTCTAAAACCACACCAAGATTCTTCGTATGCTCTGTGATCTTTAGCCCCACTGAGCCTAGTTGAGTGCTGATCTCGAAGTTTGGGACCAAAAGCGATGGTTTCTGTCTTGTGTGTGTGTGTGTGTGTGTGTGTGTGTGTGTGTGTGTTCCTGTCTTGGCATCACAGTGAGAACCATTTTCCCGATTTCGCCATCAAATTGAGGACCATTTGTACCAAAGTGAGGACATTTTGCTGGTCCTCACGACCTATTTTGCTAACGGTTAGGTTTAGGACTAAGGTGTGAATTGAGTTTAGGTTAAGGTTAGGGTTATGCATGAGCTGGTAATGGTTAGGTTTAGGGTTATTGTCAGGGTTAGGGCATAGAAAGGGTTGAAAATGACTGAAAATCAATGGAAGTCAATGGGAGTCAACACATGGTCCTCACTACATATAGCAAAACAAGAGTGTGTGTGTGTGCGTGTGTGTGATTATTATGGTTACATTTTTTTATATTTTATTAAATAATAATTTGGTCTGTTAAGTGTTGTCCTTTGAATACCCGCCCAATAAGGTGGTGGTATTAAGACAATAACGAGAAGGGTGAAATGAGCATTACTGTCCAGCAAAACTATTACTATACTTACTATACTAGAACAAGCAAAATGAAAGAATAAGAAAGACCAACTATATACAATATTAACAAGTGAATCAAAGATGGTAAAAAACCATGCCCAATAAAGTGATGCAAACATTACCATTCAATGTTATTTATGTTTGAGAACCAAGGATTATCTTGAGGAATCTGTAAATAAGGTTGCAAGATCAGATAAAACGTTATTTTAACAAAATATTTCAAACAATGATTTGCTGAATAATACCAACCTTCTGGATGACTAATTCTCAATGGTGTTTAATTGGCTGCCTTTATTTAGTAAACTAAATTTTAGGGAAATATTTTCCTAGATTGGAAACTAACAACCTTGATGGATAAATGATTCTTAATAGACTCATAAGATGGCGGTCATAAGTCGCGTGTTACCTTAGCGGTTGAAGCTAAGAAAAGAAGCATATAGCTTGTTACCACTCCTTTAAAATCTGTCATAATGCGTTTTTCTTGTGGTGGACCAGAGGCAGACAAGTACGGAGAAGGCAGAGTGGGTTTAAAAAACACGTCTTTATTTTAGAGTTCACTCACTTGCAGGCGAGGAGCAGAGGTACAGAATCCAGAGCACAGGTATCCTCAAAAAACGGAAACAATAAGATCTGGAGCAAGGCGAGTATCCAAAGGCACGACAAAATACATGGGAGAGACATAACGACACCCCCGGGAACAAAGGACAAAGACAAACTTAAATACAGACGAAGGTGGACAAGAAACAATACGGCAGGTAATCAGGGAAAACAGAGACAAGTGTGGAACAGGCGTGCAGCAAGACAGAGGGGCAGGTGAACCAGATGAGGAGCCAGACAAGGCAAACAGTAAACAAACCCAAGGGACCAGAAAACTATGATAATAATAATAAAGAAACCATTCTAAGTAAGTAGGGAAGCCACACTAAGGGAACAAGGGCGAGAGGAGAATACACTGGGAGGGAGAAGGAAACCAGAACAGTCAGGAAAACAAAAAATAACCAAACATGAATACAAACCAAAAACGAGAAACCTCTAGCTAAGGTAAACAAAAACACAAAAACCCAAAACAAAGTCCAAAATGTCACATCCTGACAAAATCAAACATGTACCTTTAAAATACCATTAATAAAAGATCAAAATGTATAAGAATTGACAGCGCGTTATGGCCGATCTGTGTTTAAAAACCAACCTTTAAATAAAGTTTGTCTTAACTTTAAAAACACAACACAGAATAAATCATTATGAGCTTCACACATTAGCTGAGCAGCTAGTCTGCAAGCAATTAACTGAGTTTTCTCAACACAAACAAAAATTAAACGTCATAAAACGAACATTATTTAAATGATTTCAATCTAATCTAATCTTCTCTGTCCAAACAGTACCTCTAACGTGAACCATCCTGAGGAAAAGGTTTTCGGGCGACGAGTTTAGGGAAGAGAAGCTGTCCGGTCATCCACTTGTGGACCGAACTGTACAACAAAAGTACATTGCGGCAACTTCAGTGGTCACGGTGCGGCGGGGTAGCGCTCGCTACCTGGACGTGCACGCAGGAAGGCGTGCAATGCTGCAGTCCCGATGCCTTCTTCTCCAGCTCTTCAATTAGAGCAGCTTCTGGAGGCCTTAGAAGAAAAGTCAAGCCACGCCTGTCTTATTACACCCTTTTTTATGAATCAATGCTGGTTACTCGAACAGCAAATCATTACTTAACTTTGTTGCATACGATCTGAATGATCGTAGTCACTTTTGGATTCAAGGATTCTTCAAAGTAGTCTTACTCGCCCTTGTAATTCAAGGCCTTCAGCTGACGAGTTGTCTGGTCCCTCCATTAGCCGGTGTCCGGAGTCGGAATGAGACCGAGCAGAGGGGGGAACGTGCCCTTGGGTCAGAGATTCCAGCCCTGACTCCTCCTCTTCCTGGGCTGTGTTAGGAATATGTTAGAGTGATGTTGAAAGGTGGAGAGGTTCATAGAGGCCTTTGTGTACACTTCAGAGTCCATGTTCATCCATGTTTCACTTCATGGCTCGGGTCCCAACTTGTGCATTAAGATGAAGGAAATTCTGACCCATCCTCTCATTGATATTATGGACACATTGCTCTGTGAGTGTAGCAGACTGGAGTCATGTGGTGACACAGAGATATAGAGTTGTGTATTGTCAGCATACTTGGATGTTTTTTCTTTGTTGTAATGGTAAGGCTTCTTCCTGGTCATTTGAATGAAACATGACTACTATTCTATGACTACAACACTATTGCAGTTGTTAGCATGAATCTAAAGAGCCCTCATTCTTGGAAAAGCTTCCTGCAATTGAAATGCACCTTTAGTATTTCAGCTTTTGCAAATTTAATAAAGAACCGTCTTCCATATGGTTGTATAAATGGGCATTAATTTGGGACAATTTCTTTACACCAATGGAGATAAATAAGAATCCGCAATCTAGACAGGATTCTAGTTAGCCAGCATTCATTGAAGAAACATTATCACATACATTTTCAACCTTTACATTTAATTTTCTTTTAAAGTAATATTTGTTAGTTTATGGTAAAATTGATTAGAAATCATGTTTGTAACTACATTTGATTCTAATATATGAGAAAAACTAGGTATTTCAGGGATCTGTTGTTTTAGGGTTAGTCGTTTCTTTTGTTTTTTCATGAAAGCTGCACAAAAATGATGCTGAAAATCTCTCATTATTTCCTTAAACTCTTGTATGGCCAAGCAATGGGAAGAAACAAGGAAATAGCTAAACACAGAGAACAAGAGACTGGTAAAAACTCTTAATCCCAGAATGCACATCATTAGCCCATTTTTATGATAGCTTTTAGGAAGGAGGAGTTCCCCCACAACTGAAATCCCAGTGATGTCATAGAGGTATAAAAGCATGAGCAGAGTACGGATCTTTTCCTTTGCCTGCAGCTGCATTGGGGAGGACATGCCCATAAACCTCTTGATCTCACTGACCTTGGATCCAAAGAACGGTCTGCAGTTTTTGTATTTGATGACTGTACCCTGGCCAAAAACAAGACTAGCCACCTGAAACTGGATGTCTGAGCTCCTGTAGAAGTGAATCTGAAAAAAATAAAGATGTAGATTCCCCAAGAAAAGTCAGTGTCTCTAAATATGTTGACGAAGCCGTTTCCTCTGCATTGATGAAGAGAAGATGGTAACGGGACCAAGGCCTTTCTTGCCAACCGGTTGCTGACTGATCTGGTCCTTGGACCCCCCAGACTACGTATTTTGAGAATGGTTCCGAGAGTCATTCCACAGTAAAAGGTTATGTGTGGGCAGAGATAATTATTTAATTCAGGATAAAACTATTTAAATATTGTTTACGTCATCGTGTTTGTGGAGCTTAACTGCTTGAGTGTTACGGGCCACTGAGCCTAATGTCACAAATTTTGTTTTGTAAAGTTGATGAATAAGATTACTCCTGCAACGTGAACCTATTGCGGTAATGCTAAAACAGTAGTCACCATTAGTTCTGCTGTGTTTACAACATAGCTTATTCTGTTCGCACTGTGATACGGTGTAACACACTCCCAGTGCTCATACACACATAAATATTTGTATTAATGGTTCTTAAAGGTAAATGTGGAACTCAGAGGGGCTGCTAAATAGCGTCACAGTCGCTGTCTTCTCTGTTGTTAGCTGAACCGCTAACTCCAGATGTTACATCATCATGCCTGCTCGCTGACTGCCAAACTGTGAGTCTATCATCAGGAAACTGCAGGACACCGCTTGTAAAGTTACACAGTCAAAATTTGACAGCAATATTTTAAATTATTTACCTTGTCACAAGAGAAAAAAAAAGGGGTTCATTTTTTCAAAGTAATATTTTCACTATGTTATACATTTTTAACTGTTACAGAGCTTGCAAATTAAATATTTAGTTAGCAAGCTTTATATTTACCTCCAAACTAAATTTTTGGTTGGCAAGCTAAATATTTAGCTTGCCAATGTAGCTTGCAATATTTAGCTAAATGTTTAACTCCAAACTGTTTAATTTGAAAAACTAAATATGTAGCTCAGACCTAAATATTTAGTTTGGAGCTACATATTTAGCAAGCCAAGTAAATATTTAAATTGCCAGCTAAATATTTAGTTTGTAAACTAAATATTAAGCTTATTAATAATTAATTAATGCTTTAAATATTGCTGTCAATTTTTGATTGAACTTTACAAACTTCACCCTATAGGATAGTCCTGTGGTCCACTTGTTTGGTAAAGCCCAAAAGGGGACTTTATTTTTTCGTTTGGTGTGGTTGGCTTTCACATTGCGCTTTTTGCAAGTGAACTACAACTTGTAAACAAACCAACATGTGTGACAATTGTTGCTTCCAGTGGACAGAAATGATTAGCGTGGGACAGAGCACAGGAAATGGAGGAATATTAGTATGGAAGCTGCATTTCTGTTCTTCATAATCGTGAAGTTATTACAGCTGCAAAGTCATTGTCAGTGTCAAGAACAGCCCAATATAAAGCAGGTTTCACAAGATTATATTTCTAATTTTTGAAAGGCATCAGTGAATGTGTGCTGCAAGCCAGAGAAGACAATGTGCTCTATGTGGCAGCAGCGTTGCTAGGCAACAGGTGGCCAATCAGGTATGACTTCATTATGACATTCACTATTAGTGGCTCGTTAAGTCTAAAAATGCGCATGTTTCCTGTCTTTTGGTTGTTTTGTATTCACACCAGAAGCAAATCACACCAGAGTCCATTTTTAATTGAACCAGACCACCTTAGAAGGTGGATCTCGGTCTGGTTGTTTGGTCCGGAGGGTTGGATCAAAGAGGGATACAAACTGTGGTCTGATTATAGCAGAACAAATGTGGCAGGAGTGAATACATCCTATATCTGCTTGAAAACACCATTTTACTAGTCTATCGCTCCCTGTAATGACTAGTTGACACAACATTAAGAATCAATTGTCCAAAAGGTCATTGATCTCAAATTGTACAAGTTATTAAAAACATTATTATATTTAAATATTTCATTTTTCTTTTTGCTTTGTGCACCGTTTCTTTGAACACATACCAACTATTGTTCTTAATTAGTTTTAAAGCTAAATTGACCTTAATGTCAGGATGTGAATGTTGGACCAAAATGCAGACAACGGCGAGGGAGCCACAAGTGAGTAAGGTAGTCTAATAATAACAAAAAGGACGTACAAACTGATACAGGACAGGATCATGGAGAAAACGGGCATGGAGCAGGCACCCAACAGGGTAGTTAACAGGAGGAACCATTGGTGAGTAATGACAGCCAGAGAGTATAAATGCCGAGGAAGACTGAAAAATGAACCAATGAACCAAGGGAGCTAATCAGAAGCGAATGAGAAGCAGCTGGAGGAAGAGGGACTGCAGTGAACTGAGGGAGAGTGAACAGAAATAAGTAGGAACCTGATCCATAAGGAAATACAAACTAGAACATCTAACATGGAAGTCTAGGAACAACAAAAATTGAAACACCAAAATGAATCTAATACGCCTAAATGAACTGAAATAAAGGAAGTGAAGAACCTGGCAGAGCAGAGAAAGTAAACAGAACACAAACTCAAACCCCCCGAAACAGACACTTAATCCTAATTCATCAAAACGTTGGCCATAGCATTGGCTATAATAGAAAAAAAAAATATGTATGTAAATTGTATGCCTGAAATATTTTTACTTTCAGTCACTTACATCTATGAATAAATATTAACTACTGTCAAACTTAAAATGTAAACATGTATTTTATTCAATGCATAATCCCATACTTTAGAATAATAGTGATGTAAAAAACTGCACAAGTAACAACACAGTTATTATCTCTACAGTGAATGTTAACTTTTTGGAACTTTCTAAAAAATTCCATTTCTCATTGGCTGTCTAACACAACATAGCTCTCACATTATCCCATGTCCACTTCTGATTGGCTGATCAATCCCTCGTAACTAGTGAGAGTGCATTCTTCCGAGGAGCTTAGAATTGAGACAAAACAGAAACAGAACAAACTGAGAAGGTTGACCAAGCGTAGTCAGAGAGGGGACTGATATTTCGTTCAGAACACATCCTATACACATGGTTTTGTGTAAAGTTGTGCAAGATTACAGTTTTTCCTCCACACAGCTTTGTTTCTGTGCTGATAAAAAAAATAAATCCTGAGAAATATACAGTAATCTCCTGAGTCTTATTCCAATGTGTAATGAAGTTGGCTCCCTGAAAGGTAAAATTTTTCCTTAAGACAGCTTATTAGACTGACTATTAAATGAACATGAATGTGTTAATGGAACTTAATTTCTCAAAGATTTTGGTTTTTCTTTCAACAAATGATAGGTCTGATAAATGGCTCCCTTATGCCATATAAATGCACATTTGTAGCCATGTAAGAGTCAAATTATTTATTATAAAGTGTTTACATAATAATAATAAAAATTGACTACAAGTGCCATATCAGAAATAGACTCATTATTTTTCAAGTAAATAATATTAAGCCATTCAATTATAAAAATAGGTCAAGATTTATTGTATTTTAATTCAAATTATTCATTTACAAACCAAAAGCAGCTGTAAGCTTCTCGCAAATAATGAACAAATTAGCTTAAGAAGAAAAAGTACATAAACAGTTGGAAAACAAATTAAAATATTACCTTTCCAAGACAAAATAACTTAAAAATGAAATAAATATGGTTTGACAAGGCAAAATTATTACATGGTGGGACACAAGCTGAGACATAGATCCGTTTTAGTTTCCAAAGGATCCAAAAAGCTTAAGAATATAGTGATTTTTGTTTACCATGCTTACATTTTTACCGTTTTTTTACTTTTCTATCAGTTTCCATGTACATTTGACATAAAGGTAATTTACATGGAAATGTATTCGAGCTAATCTGTTGTTCAGGAAGTTCTGGTAAAAACAAAGTACATCCTCTGTCATTGCTAAGGTATTACATATCTGGAAATTATTAAAGGGGACATCATGTTCTAAAGTGATTTTATTCAAACTTCAAGCGTGCAAAAGGACACAGCAGATTCCACACTGTCATCAAACAAAGATGAAGCCAAACTGTAAAAGCTGTATGTTGAGAACCAAACTAAGTCTAGTAACTAAGTACACCCCATGACTAAACAGTTTTTAGAACCACTTTTAGCACCACCCTCTCAGTAGTTGAAAGTGTTGCTTTAGTTTCTTAAGGGTTGCAAACATTTGGCTCTGCACAGCTCTCTTAAGGTCCCACCACAGTACATCATTCAGAATGATGTCTGGACTTTACCTGGGCCATTTGTTTCCTGTTGAGCCAGTTTAATTTTACCTTGGGTTAGAAATAATTTCATGGCTAGGGTGATGACTGCAAGGTGCCCAGGTCCTGTGTATGAAAAACAAGCCCAGATTATCAGCTCCCCACCACCCAGTTTGGCAAGTGGTATAAGATGTTTGTGTTAAGTTTGTTTTATCCATTTCTTTGGCCAATCCTTACAAGCAAGACATATTGTTTTTAATCATTTTCTAATTAACCTGTAATAAAGCTTTAACATGCATATTGAGCCTTCCTGACGGAGCTCTTGGGTCTTAACATTGCACACTCTGATGTTGGGGTAAACCTACAGGGAAGACTGGTTACTGTCTCACTTGTTTTTCACTTTTGATTAATCGTTCTTTCTGTAAAATGACTAATTGTACACTGTTAGGAAGTATCCTTAAAATCCTTACTATATTGATGGGCAGCAAACAATTGCTTAGTTGACCGGACTTAGTTAACTGCTGTCGCTCCACCTTGGCATTGTGTTAATACAAACTTGTTTCCTCCAGAGCAGCAAACCAGCAAAACTCCTGTATTTATCAATGAAGTGCTGTAATTATCAGCTCCCTGCTGTTATGTTTTCCCCTTACATGTCATGGAAGTATAGTGGATTATTTTTATTTTTTTGCTTTTGTCTGTGGCTTCATCTTTGTTTCATAAATGACAGAGTAGCATCTCATAAATGTAAAGGAGAGTAACTTTTTCCCATGATTGTTGTCTTTGTGCTTTTGTAAGTTGTACATCAGAATATTAAAGTTGACTACCTATCAGCCATTCAACATTTTGAAACAATAAATATAAAGAACAAAAACAATACCTTCAAAATATAGCTTTTCTTTCAGTTTCTCCATTAATCTTGACACCAAATAAAACAAAATCAAAGTTAAGACCCCCTCCAACCATAACGTACCATAAGGTAACTGAAAATGTCATGTGAGTCTGTAATGCCTTTCTGAAGCTTTTATTTGTATACCCTAGCATGGCTCTAAGAGTCTGAAGCTTGGATTCTTTTGATGAAAAACATGAATTTAATGAGTTAATGTGTTTTGCATGATTCATCTTGAAGTTAATTTGAAAAACTTAATGTCAGTATAAAGAGTCTTCTTCTTGGCCAGAGACTCTTTGCCATCTCTCTCTTCACAACCATCCACATGGCTTGCAGTCACACTTATGGTATTTTCCCATCAGAAAGAAGGACAAACTGAGAAATGTTCTTTGCATACTAAAACCAAATTTTGTCGGAGTTTATTGGTTATTTTTCCTCTCATCATTCAGCCAGAATGTCTGATACTGTCTCTGTACCGATATCAGTCCTTGGGCAATCTTCTCTCAGTTGAAGGCACTTAATATTATGGCAGAAGGTGAGCTGTTGTTTTCTTGTCTATCACAGATTGACAGACATCAAAATATACTCTAAAAATACTTTTTTTTCTCAGAGCCTCTGTGAGTCAAAAGACTAGATTTCTCTTTGTTTGTCCAGTACAGTACTGTTGATCTGTAGAATGGACGACACAAAGGTGAGGGAGAAGAAGCAGAACAGAGATGCGGAAAACATGGACACTGAAATTCCAGCTGCTTCTTCCTTTCTTAAAATACAGCTGTGGGCAGAAAACATCTGAGAAGTTTGTTTCGCTTGGGAAGTCATCTTGGACAGGGAATGCTGTGAGGCTGCATTCAGTATATCCACTTAAAAAACTCATTGTCCTGTTCATAATGACAAGGCTGTCAGAAGAACCTGGACTAGGACTCAGCAGGAAGCACTGAAAGCCTTAAGTGTAAAAACATTCCTCCTCTCAGTTCACTTGTATGCAATAAGAGTGAACTGTGATGTATCTGATTAACACAACTGAACCTAAATATGCTGTATGTGTATCTGATCCCATATAAAGCGTGTGACTACAAACTAATACACTTAGGTTTTCTAGTCAGATGTTGTGCATTTTCACATGTCCACTGTTAAGGCTGATTCCTGCCTTGAGACAACATGTCAGCTTCAGGCGTTCCTGTTAGCATAAAAGTTAAACCAACTAAAGCCATGCCGTAGGAACCATCCATTATACAGTGCCTTGCTAGAGTATTCACATCCCTTGAACAACTCCACATTTTGTCACATCACCACCATGAACATCAGTGTATTTAAATGGGAATTGATGTGAAAGACCAACACACAGTAAAGCATCATTGTGAAGTGGAAGGACAATGATACATGTTTTTTTTAATTTCTTACAAAAGCATAAAGCCAGAGCTACAAAGGTATGATTTAGATCGAAGCATATGCATGTCCTATAATGGCCTAGACAAAGAGCATACCCGATTCCAATTAAGAACCTGTGGCAAGACTTGAAAACGGATGTACACCGATGATCTGATGCTCTCCATCCACTCTGACTTTGGTCTAATTTGCAAAAAAACAGTATCAGCCTCTTGATGTATAAAGCTAGTAGAGACGTACTCTCAAAGACCAGCAGTTATATCTGAAATGGAAGGGGGTTCTGCAAAGTCTCAGAGAGGCTGAATACAAATGCACACCAAACATTTCAGATTTTTATTTGTTAAAATATTTGAAAACCATATTTTATTTTCCTCCCACTTTACAATTGGGCCTAATTTGTGTTGGCCTGTCACATAATAGGGGCTTGGGGTGTGAATACTTTTGTACGGCACTGTAGAGTGGGGAGAACAAGTATTTGATATACTGCCTATTTTGCAGGTTTTTCCACTTGCAAAGCATGTAGAAATCTTCAATTTTTATCATAGTTTCTCTTCAACTGTGAGTGACGAAATTTAAAACTAAAATCCAGAAGTTCACATTGTGTGATTTTTAAGTAATTAATTTGCATTTGTTGTATGACATAAGTATTTGATTCCCTAACAACCAGTAAGAATCCCGGCTCTAACAGGCCTGTTAGTTCTTCTTTAAGAAGCCCTCCTGTTCTCCACTCATTACATGTATTAACTGCACCTGTTTGAACTCGTTATCAGTAGAAAAGACACCTGTCCACACACTCGGTCAAACAAACTCCAACCTCTCCACAATGACCAAGACCAGAGAGCTGTGTAAGGACATCAGGGATAAAATAGTAGACCTGCACAAGGCTGGGCTGGACTACAGGAAAATAGCCAAGCAGCTTGGTGAGAAGACAACAACTGTTGGAGCAATTATAAGAAAATGGAAGAAGTTCAAGATGACGTCAATCTCCCTCGGTCTGGGGCTACATGGAAGATCTCACCTCGTGGAGCATCAATGATCATGAGGAAGGTGAAGGATCAGCCCAGAACTACACAGTAGGACCTAGTCAATGACCTGAAGAGATCTAGGACCACAGTCTCAAAGAAGACCATTAGTAACACACTACGCCGCCATGGATTAAAATCCTGCAGCGCACGCAAGGTCCCCCTGTTTAAACCAGCGCATGTACAGGCCCTTGTGAAGTTTGCCAGTGACCATCTGGATGATCCAGAGGAGAAATGGGAGAAGGTCATGTGGTCTGATGAGACAAAAATAGAGCTTTTTGGTCTAAACTCCACTCGCCGTGTTTGGAGGAAGAAGAAGGATGAGTACAACCCCAAGAACACCATCCCTACCGTGAAGCATGGAGGTGGAAACATCATTCTTTGGGGATGCTTTTCTGCAAAGGGGACAAGATGACTGCACCGTATTGAGGGGAGGATGGATGGGCCCATGTATCAGGAGATCTTAGCCAACAACCTCCTTCCCTCAGTAAAGGCATTGAAGATGGGTCGTAGCTGGGTCTTCCAGCATGACAACGACCCGAAGCACACAGCCAGGTCAACTAAGGAGTGGCTCCGTAAGAAGCATCTCAAGGTTCTGGAGTGGCCTAGCCAGTCTCCAGACCTGAACCCAATCAAAAATCTTTAAAGGGAGCTGAAATTCCGTATTGCCCAGCAACGTTGTGCAATAAAATGCAAATCATTGCTTATAAATCAAAAAGATATAGATATATACATTACAGACCAAAAGTTTGGACACACCTTCTCATTCAAAGAGTTGTCCTTATTTTCATGACTATGAATATTGTAGCTTCACACTGAAGGCATCAAAACTATGAATTAACACGTGGAATTATATACTGAACAAAAAAGTGTGAAACAACTGAAATTATGTCTTATATTCTAGGTTCTTCAAAGTAGCCACCTTTTGCTTTGATTACTGCTACGCACACTCTTGGCATTCTGTTGATGAGCTTCAAGAGGTAGTCACCTGAAATGGTTTTCACTTCACAGGTGTTTCCAGCCTTATAAATGAGGATTTCAAGCCTTATAAATGGGGTTGGGACCATCAGTTGTGTTGTGCAGGAGGTGGATACAGTACACAGCTGATAGTCCTACTGAATGGACAGTTAGAATTTGTATTATGGCAAGAAAAAAGCAGCTAAGTAAAGAAAAATGAGTGGCCATCATTACTTTAAGAAATGAAGGTCAGTCAGTCTGAACAATTGGGAAAACTTTAAAAGTGTCCCCAAGTGCAGTCCCAAAAACCATCAAGCGCTACAAAGAAACTGGCTCACATGAGGACCGCCCCAGGAAAGGAAGACCAAGAGTCACCTCTGCTGCGGACGATAAGTTCATCCAAGTCACCAGCCTCAGAAATCGCAGGTTAACAGCAGCTCAGATTAGAGAACAGGTCAATGCCACACAGAGTTCTAGCAGCAGACACATCTCTAGAACAACTGTTAAGAGGAGACTGTGTGAATCAGGCCTTCATGGTAAAATAGCTGCTAGGAAACCACTTGTTTGGGCTAAAGAAGACAAGGAATGGACATTAGACCAGTGGAAATCTGTGCTTTGAACTGATTAGTCCAAGTTTGAGATCTTTGGTTCCAACCATCGTGTCTTTGTGCGGCGCAGAAGAGATGAACGGATGGACTCTACATGCCTGGTTCCCACCGTGAAGCATGGAGGAGGAGGTGTGATGGTGCTATGCTGGTGACACTGTTGGGGATTTATTCAAAATTGAAGGCATACTGAACCAGCATGGCTACCACAGCATCTTGCAGCGGCATGCTACTCCATCCGGTTTGCGTTTAGTTGGACCATCATTTATTTTTCAACAGGACAATGACCCCAAACACACCTCCAGGCTGTGTAAGGGCTATTTGACCAAGAAGGAGAGTGATGGGATGCTACGCCAGATGACCTGGCCTCCACAGTCACCGGACCTGAACCCAATCGAGATGGTTTGGGGTGAGCTGGACCGCAGAGTGAAGGCAAAAGGGCCAACAAGTGCTAAGCATCTCTGGGAACTCCTTCAAGACTGTTGGAAAACCATTTCAGGTGACGACCTCTTGAAGCTCATCAACAGAATGCCAAGAGTGTGCGTAGCAGTAATCAAAGCAAAAGGTGGCTACTTTGAAGAACCTAGAATATAAGACATATTTTCATTTGTTTCACACTTTTTTGTTCAGTATATAATTCCACATGTGTTAATTCATAGTTTTGATGCCTTCAGTGTGAAGCTATAATATTCATAGTCATGAAAATAAGGACAACTCTATGAATGAGAAGGTGTGTCCAAACTTTTGGTCTGTACTGTATATATATATGACTTAATAAAGGAAGTGATATGGCAGAATATACAATGAAAACTCTACAATGTTGTGGTCACAGCTACTGCTAGAGAAACGGTTCTGCTCTGACTACATTCCCTGCAGACATCTTCAGATTGTTTCTGTTCATTTTACTTCATCCTCTTTAATTTACAGATACTTTTCTGACATGTTCCACCTCTTCTGCATCAGCCTCTTTCTGCATTTGTTTTATTGTCTCCTTAGACTGTTTGTTCACTGGGGGGCAGTGCTATACAGCAGACTGCTGTCACTAACCAGCTTCCCTGGTATATCTCATCACTTTATTACATAAATAAATACTGTATATGTATACTGTAAGGGGATATACTGAGTATACATACCTCCAGTTGTTTATAAAGCAATTTGCAAAGACATGTAGTTTCAGCCACATGTAGTACTGGATTTAAACTAAGCCTAACTTGAACTGTTGATAAGCTAGAAAGCAAATTCAGTGAAGGATGAATTTATTTCCTTTTGACAGAGCAAAGCAGGTTCCGCTCATTTTCCAGCTGTAGTGAGAAGGTACAAAACAGATCCCTTGGGCCATATTCAAAAGTCATGGCATCTTGTATGGGAGGTGATTAGAATGGGGAAGAGGTGCTGATGGTGTCACCTCTGCCAGCCAATCAGCACGAGACTTTGAGTGATGCAGAGTAGTAATACATAGCATGATGGCAGCGAAGCAAATGACCTCAGATCTGGGAGAGAGAGAAAGAGAGAACAGCAGGGTAAATATTTCTTGTATGAAAATACTGAAATTTAGTAATTGCAAGGAATTTTAAAACCAATTACATGAGTTATTAAGACAAGAATTAAAATGTCAAAATGAAGGCTTTGCCATTGTTATGTGAAACCATGTGCGTCATGTATAGAACACTATTTCTGAAAAACACTTAAGTACAAATAGGACAGGAGTTTGCTTTCTTAATATCCATGAATTATTAACATATTTCACAAAACTATTCTTTTGCTTTTCAAACGGTGATACATACACGCAATGATTTGGAAACAAGAGTGCTTATTGCTGGAAGGGTTTAGTATACAAAAAATTAGTGCATTAGATGACTGAAAATAATATAATTTGAGTATGATGTAAAAGTACAATGAGGAAATACAAGTTGTGAATGTATTAAATTCCAATACGGGCAGATTTTAATATTTATAGTTTTGTTTCCCCTAATATATATTTGACCAATATTTGGGGTATTTTCAAAAGTAAACAACTATTTTATAAACTCATTAAAGGTAATGGGTCTCATTTATCCAAAACTGAAGTAGATTTGGGTGCAGAAACTCTTGTAGGACCATGTATGGTTTATGAGGCCATGCCTAAACTACTGAAAACTATTTCCTCCCTTAATGATTTTATCTGATTTTGCAGTTTTGTCCCTTAAAATATAGTAAGTAAATAAAAAAAACAGTTTTTCAATGATGATTTCAGTTATTAAGGGGAAAAAACTCTATCCAAGCCAACCAGGCTGTATGTTAACCAATGATTCCCTTCAAAAACCTAATAACTGGTTGTTACCTCCTGCCATTAAGTGTTTGTGATACCTGCTAATGAGTCTGAAACATCAGTGTTGGGGGATTTTGGCCCAACGCTAAGATAAGATTTTTACATGAAAATAAGAAAAAAGACATCATGAGAATGACTTAAAAATAACAGTATAATCTACGCATCACATTAAAATAAAAAAATGCTGATGTAAGTAAATAAAAAGCGAAGACATGACCGATATAAGATGATAAAGCAGACATTACTTTTATTTGAGTAAGCTGCAGTTAACAGTAATGTTTTCACTCCCAGAACCGACTGCTTCTGAACATGTCGGGTTTTCAGGCAGTTTGTTTCGAAAGTTAAGAATAGAAAGGCTGCCTCCTCTTACTTAGTTCGGGTTCTGGGAACAGTGAGTACGCTGGTCTCCAAAGAACTGAGGGTTCTATCTGGTTCATACCCGACCAGCAACTCTAAAATGTTTTTAGCCCAGTATCATTCAGTGCCTTATAGACCATTATCCCGATTTAAAATGGTTGTCTATGTACAAACAGGTAGCCAGTGTCGTAATTTAAGGACTGATGTAATGTGACTGGGTCATCTTAGATGAGCTGCAGCTGCCAGTTTTACCTAATTTCCTCTTATGACAGACCTGTGTGTATGAAATTCTGACCTATCCACTCATGGATATTTTGGACACACTGACTCAGAGACTGTAGTGGACTATGGTCAAGTGATGACAAAAAACTAGAAAGCTGGATGTCATCAGAATAGACATGATGAAGATGAACATGAAGATGTTTTAGTACTTCATAAACTGAGCTATTGTAATTCCCAACCTTTAGCTTATTCAAAGCACCGCAGCGAGAGTCCTGATGAGAACTAAACAGAGAGATCATCAGATTTTAGCTTCTCCACCAGCTCCCGATTAAATTCAAGATAGAATTTAAAACTCTCCTTCTCACATATAAAGCCCTTAATAATTATTCTCCATCATACATCAGAGATCTGATTGTTCTATTTGTTCCTGACAGAACACTTCGTTCTCAGACTGCAGGTTTACTGGTGGTTCCTAGAGTTCTAAAAATAGTAAGGGAGGCATTCCACATTTTGTGAGTTGTAGTGGCTTATGTTATCCTGAGCTGTCTCTGTAGTTATGCTGCTATAGGCTAAAGCTCCTGGAGGAAATGCTGACCACTTTTCCCCAGTCTGCTGTTTTCTCCTACTACTCACTAGTGTTGCATCATTTGCAATTATTGCTGACATTAAACTTATGTTCTCTTTGTTTTTTTTATTACTTCTTAATATCTTGTATTTGTTGTTGTTCCAGTTCTGTTCTTTAACGGATTTCAATTTCAAGCCCTATGTGCTGTACAGAGATTGTTCCTTCCTCCTGCTGAGGATGATACCATATTCAGGCTGATCTCGATCTCAGCAGTTCATATAGTGACTAATCCAAAACTTAAAATGTATTTCCTCAGGTACTTAAACATGCCCAAAACACATTTTAGCTCCTGTCGATTCTGTGATGGTGGTAGTTCCCATACTGCTTTGACATTGTCTGAGTGGGTTCTGTATAGACTTTTCTTTGTTCAGCTTCACCATGATAGACTCTGCCCTCCTTTGCCACACCTTTGCTGAGTGTCATTTTCAGCTATTTCAAATGGGAGTCTTTTGAGGGCATATATAACAAAGATTTTGAAAGTTATGAAGTTACGAAGGTGAATAACTTGCTGCTTTCATGGTGAAGAGAGAAGAGATGAAAATGTTGTTGCACCATTCCATTTTGAAGCAATTTCGCCTGCGGTTGGTAGAACATATCTCTGTCTCTTTACAGCCTTGTTTACCCTCCTCAAATTCACACAGATGCAAACCTTTCAATCTGTCTGCTCAAAAAAAGACCATTGGTGATCCCAGGTTCTATTATGTTGTTCTTCTCCATTTGCTTTATTTCCTCTTTTACTTTTTGCAATAGTGCCAAGGCTGACAAGTAGTGTGAACAGTGTATGGCTGGCGATTCTGGTTTACTTGGATTGTCACAGGTTCTGTTTTAAAGGTTCCATGCTCAAACACCTTGCAGACATGCTTCACCAGTCCAATCTTCTCTGCTGTGTCCCTGCTGGGCATAGTGTTTGTATTTTGGCCACCTTATGAATCATACTGGAAATGAATATGGCTTTCTATTTTATGCTGGCCTGAAACGTCCCAGGAAATAAGGTATCTGTGAATCACTCTCTTCTGCCACTTCTCTTCCTGTTTTGCTGTGACCTTTCTATTCCCAATGATATATACACATGTTGCATGTTGTTTTTCAGGCCTATTCTTTGGTTTTGTCTGCAACTATTTTACATGGCTTATATTGAACCTGGAATACTGTTAACAGTAATACTGTTTGGCAGATGTAAGAGCATGGATAGAGCTAAACTTTTTTTATTTAAATGATAAAAAGACAGATGTAACTTTATTTGGTAAATCTGACCTGCTGACAATGCTGAATATGCAGCAGCGCTGTTGGGTCACTGGACTCTTCTGCCTGTGTGTGTTAGGAATCCTAAGGTGGTCTTTGACTTAGATTTTAAACTCAATAAACATGTTGGTGCAATAGTCCAGTCTAGCTTTTATCATCTGAGGCTTATTAGTTAGTCAAAGATCATCTTCCTTGTGATGTCTTTAACAGGGTTATTCATGCTTTTATTACTTCTAGAGTAGACTACTGCAACTCCCTCTATAGTCGGATTGACCAGTCTCTCCTTCACCTTCTTTAGCTGCTTCAAAAGTCAGCTGCCCGTCTGCTGACTGGAACAAGACGACATGAACATATCACCCCAATTTTGTATTCCCTCCACTGGTTGCCCATTTGTTTCAGAATTGAAGAACATGAGACAAATCATCTGTGAAAAAATTAAGCTCATCTGACTCCTCTCAGTGGTCCTACTGCCATTAGCCGAAATACGCCACTCCTGGTCAAAAACAACCAATCAGAGCCAGGAGGAATGTCTTAGCAGTATCAATCACGCTAGTGTACGCACTGCTCACATCCTCACCTGCTCAAAGCATACTGTCGTTCTAACTCATGACTGCCATATTTTGACTGGGCCACTCCAAAAATTTCATTTTGTTTGTTTTAAATCCATTCAGTGGCAGACTTGTTGGTCTGCTTTGGATCATTTTCCTGCTGCATAACTCAAGTAAGCTTCAGTTTAAGGTCCACAACTGATGGTCTGGCATTCTGCTTCAGTATTTTCTGTGAGTGTCCTACACTCGGAGTAGGATCCAAACGCAGAAAAGCAAATGAAAAAGAAAACTCACAGCAAGAGGGAGGAACCAGATGCAGAAAAAAAACATGGGCAATTATAGCATGGCAAACAGTCGAGGACACGAACAGGCTTGGCAAATAGGATACTCCAGCATGGAGTAAACAGAACAGAAGGGTTTATGTAGTTGACTCAGGTATGATGGCCTTTTTTTTTTGAAACACTGTGCTAGATTTACACCAGATGTAAAGGGATGAACACCTTCCAAAACGTTCTACTTTTGTCTCGTCAGTTTACGGAATATTTTCCCAAAAGTCTTTAAGTCATTTAGATATACTTTGGAAAATGTGAGGCAGGCCTTTGTGTTTTTTTGGTTAGCAGTGGTTTTGGACTTGGATCTATCCAATGGATGGCAATTTTGCTAAGTCTCTTTTGAATTGTTGAATCATGAATTGTGCAGTCAAAATATTAGAATTTTATACTTTCAGACACAGATGCAAAGGTCATTGATCAGTGCAGAGTCAGTGGAGATACTCATCTTGACAAGAGAACCCGGGTCATCATAATGCTGTGTTCCATTAACCTCGGAAGTCAGAACTGGTTGTAGCGTTCCAGTTTTCTGCTTGTTTTTTGTTCATATTCCTAGCAACTGTAACAGCAGTCTTACAACAATAACAATGAAACAACACTGTTCTATGCGGTATGTCATGCATATAAACAGCATTGAAACATCTTGTATTATAAACACTGTAAAGTAGTATGTGTACAACTGACTAAATGTTGCATAAGAACTTGCAGTGTAAGAACGTTTTACTACTATTGATGCGAGTAGCAACTATTTTAAATGCGGAAGTCGGTATGGTCATGTTGCCCCGACGTTACAATTTCGACTATCACAGACATTCCAGATTAGTTTCCTACAACTGGAAAGCAGCATAAAACCCTAATGTTGCTTTGTTACTTCTCTGTAGCTAAAGGCAATTATATGCATCGTTCCACTTATCCCGTTCCTCTGCTTTATAGGGAAAACGCCTCTAAGCAACCTTTGCCTTTGCCTATCGGACTAAAGAGGGTAACCAAGGCTCTTCTCTGGATATACTTGCCATGTTAGCAGAGTACTTCTAGCAGCAGCTCAATGTTTGATTCTCAGCCATGATTGTTTTGGTGAGCCTCTGCAGGGAGGGGAGGCCCTGAATGTCTGTGTCTGCAGAGCTGCAGTGACAATGAGAATCTTTAAAGCATTTAAAGCATTTTTGCACAATTGGCCAAAATCGCCAAGTTGAAAGTACTCATTGGCCATAACATTTTTTTCAATTAAAAATACAAAATTATTTATTTGTGAATTGTTTTACTTTTACTATTCAGCAATACATGAAATGCATTATTTCATTGAAACAAGATGTAAAAAAACAAATTATTGTATTCCAAAAAAGAGTTTAAGATGTTTGCCTTCATAAAAGAAAGGTGTACACTTGCCTAGCTTTCTGGGTCGAATGTTTTCTATTTTGTTGGTCTACAAATTTTGATCTACTCCCAGCAACAAGAACGCGAACTTTCTTGGAAAACACTTGCTGTATTTAATCA
Organism: Crenichthys baileyi; assembly: GCA_036173005.1. Taxonomy (NCBI): domain Eukaryota; kingdom Metazoa; phylum Chordata; class Actinopteri; order Cyprinodontiformes; family Goodeidae; genus Crenichthys; species Crenichthys baileyi. Next base: position 1,565,053 of record JAHHUM010002018.1, on the reverse strand, counting down.
AGGTTAATCAATGGGTGTACCCAAGTCAGTTTGAGTAATAAAATAAAATAAAATCACTGGATGATTGGTCCGACTTACTATGATATTGAAGTGAAAGCAAAAAAATATAAAACATGGCTGATAAAAGAAAAATACTTTGTGTTCTACCTAACATTTTTCTTTAAAGACGAAATAAAATTGTCATTGAAAATCTTGTATTACAAAATTGAAAATGTTCTTGTGCCTTCCTTTAGTGCAGGGCTGTCCAAGGTACTGCCACCAAGCCGTACCTTGGACAGCCCTGCATTAAAGAATTCATTTTTTATAAAATTGATTAAAATTTGACAACCCTAATAATGATTACTGACAACACTAATAATCTTAACTGATGAAAGTAAACCTAAAATGCCTTAAATTATGCTGTGGGTTCTATTGTGATCTCCTAGATGAGTCGCTGATGCGCTGCTGGAGTAATTTTGGTCAGCACAGCACTGCTGGAAAGGTTCCCTGCTGTTTCATGTTTTCTTCACTTGTTGATAATACTAGTTCTCACTGTGGTTTTCCTGAAGAGTCCCAAAGCATTAGAAATGGCTTTGAAAGGCTTTACAGACTGAAAGATGTCAATTTCTTTGTTTCTCATCTGTTGTTGTCATTAGATCGAAGCATGATGCGTTGCTTTTCATATCTTTTAGCTTACATCATGTTGTCAGACAGGTTATATTAAATGGTGCGTGGTAAAGCAAACATGTCTTTGTCATTTAACAGATCTACAGCTATTGCTATATTGTATCATTTGTCTGATTTAATTTTAATGTCTCATCAACCTGCCTGAGTATATGAATGGAAACTAGCCTAATGGCTAAAGTTGGCAAATTTATTGGGTTTAAATCAAAACATCCAGTCAGTGTGGAACATAAAACCAAAACGTGTGTTTTGCTGGATGATCACTCTGTGAGGACGCTCACTGTTAGGTGGAGAGTCTTTGCATTCGCCCTCCTCAATGTTAACATCATCGGCAGCTATATCGCCTTCAATACCTGAGCCTCGGACTCCTTCCATCACCACCTACAAAAAAAAGGAGAAATTAGAATCAGAATCAGAATCAAAATTAAGTCAATTTAATGTTTTTTCGAAATTCTTATTGTATATTATTTTAAAAATGCTTTGTTTAGAATGCAATGAAGGTAATTTCTAATAAAAACATATATATTATTATGGTAATATACCGTAGTGTTTGACAGTTTACACATAATGCGGAGCAGAGGGTTTAGTATTAAAGTTGGCCTATGGTGATATACAGCTGCCATCATGACAATAACAAAAAATGTACAAAGGTTGCTCTGTATGTTTGTGCAAAAATAACAGACTAAAGCTGTTTAAATAACAGCAGGGATGAAAAAAACTTATTGAGTTTGTTGGGAGCAGTGATGGTTATAAAGTCTAACAGCTGCTGAGAGGAAGGATCTGTGACAACGCTTCTTTGTGCACCTAGGATGCGGCAGTCTATCACTGATGAGATCTTCAGTTCTGCAGCAGCTTCATGCACAGTGTGGTAGACATTGTCCAACAGTGATGTTATTTTTGCTACAGTCCTTCTGTCTCCCACCACCTGCACTGGATCGAGACTTCCTAGGACAGAGCTGGCCTTACAGATGAGCTTATATAACCGCTTCTTCTCAGCTGTTGCTGCTCCAACAAACAACACCGTAGAAGATGTCTGACACCACCACAGAGTTGAAAAAGGTCTTCAGAAGCATCACCTGCACTCCCAAAAGATCTCAAAGATCTTAAAACCTCTGGTTAGGACTCCTGCCAGCTGGTGAGCGAAGTCTCCTAGCACCCGCACAGGGACACCGCTCGGTTCAGCCGCCTTCCTCAGCTCGACAGCCAACAGCATCCGCCTCACCTCATTCTTCTTCACCATGTTGGTGAAGCTGCTTAAGCTTTAGGGTGTAGTAAAGCTGCATGTGGTGACACCGACTCAAAGCAGGCAAAGAAGAGGTTCCGCTCCTCTGCCTGCGAGGCAACACCATCATCAGCACTGAGGTTGGTCTAGTAATTGATGAGCTGCTGTATCCACTGCCACACCTGCCTGTTGTTGTTGCTGTTCAGGTGGTCCTCGATTGTTCTCCTATAGTTCGATTTGACCTTTATGATGCCTTTCAGGTTTGCTTGGGCTGTGCTGTAGAGACCCTTATTGCCTAACCTGAACCTCTTCTATGTTACCCTGTGTTCCTGCCTCTTCTGGAAGAAAGTATTCACTTGAAAGAACTTCCCAGAGGTTCATTGAGAGACAGCTAAAAGTTAATATTTCAGTCATCACAGCAAATTGTGGCAACTTTAAGGAATCTCAAATATAAAACATATTTATAGTTCTTTTACAATTTTTTGTTTGCTACATAATTCCATGTGCTCATTCACAGTTTTGATGCCTTCAGTGAGAATCTACGCACAATGTAAATAGTCATAAACATAAAGAAAACCATTAAATGAGAAAGTGGTTCTAAAACGTTTTGACCGGTAGTGTGCATATAGATATACATTCATATATGTATTGGTAAATCTTACTAGGGCAGCTGAACTTCATTTTGAGGTTAATCGGATTGACTATATTTGATGCCAGGTGTGTGTTTAACAAAACAGAGTGCGGAAATTCTGAATCAAGTAAATATTTTGGTAAAATATCAAAGAAGACTGTTACTTTGCTCCAATGACCAAAAGTAACCACAGTTACTTTTCTCCACCAGGCAGCTGTGTACCTTACCTGAAAGGCTGTGGTTGGGTGGATGTTAACCCTTGCCTGCCGCCAGTAGTTTCCTTGGTTACCAGTTAGACTCCAGACTAAGGTATCTGTCGGTGTCTGACCTTTCTGCCGCAAGAAAATATTCAAAGCTCCTACAGGATGAACAAACAGTGTGATTACGAAGTCTATTGCAAACATTGTTTCTCATGAATATCTTGTGGCCCTCACCTATATGTTTCCCATACATGTGGTAGTAGAAAGTAAAGCAGTAGGTGGGATTGTTGCTGGCTGAGGAGGAGGAGGAGGAGGAGGCGACACTCTTGGAGTTTATGTTGAAAGTTGGGGACATCAGACGGGCCTTGTCCCCCTCCAGCCTGGGCCTCGATGTCTCAATAAATATGTAGAAACCTGAGGGTCCACAACAGTTTAAGGGGAGGGGTTACATTAATGTGCAAGTAAAGCAGTGAGATGTGTTTTACGTAAAACTGCCACCAAATAAGAGAACAGAAATTCTTCAGTAAGAAAGCAGTTTGAGCAACAGACTATCTTACAGTAAGAATCTACGTGTTAGAATAAATGTTACTAAAACACAATTTCTTCTGTCTTTTATTGTGTATTAACAAATAAAGACAACGAAGATAACACATTTAAGGACTTTAAACACTAGCAGAGTTTTTTTAATCCTAATACTGAGATTTAATGACCACTTTGTTTTGACCAACATAATTTTTGCTGTGTCCATTCCTAAACATAGAGGGTCCTCTGCCTACATTTTACCAAAGACATAAAGTCAAGCTGTTTGTTTAGTCCAAAATTTATGGGCTCCAATACTAGGTGAGAACCTGGCACCACCTCCCCAGCAAAGTTCGGGCTTTGCCCTGGGGTCTCCTCCCATTGGGATATGCCAAGAAAACCCCCAAAGTTGGTTTTAGCAGCTAATTAGAAGGTAACTATTTAATAAAAAGTCACTTAAAACTTGTCGGTTGTTCATTCAGGCTGCAAGAGAGAAAGCCCCTCAGATAAGTAGGCTAAACATATTACTGCTAAGTTCTGGTTTATGAGCTCTCAACCTCAGTCTGTTATGGAATAAGCTTGGTTTATAAAGGTTGGCAATATTTCTGAAATGCTCAAATTTAAGGTGAGGGTCTACATCTTAGAACAACAATATACTATACACCCGGAGATTGTTGCTTTTGTAACTAATCACATATAGAGGATGCTAAAGTCAACCTATTTTCTCTTGTTTTTAAATAACATTAAAAACCTGTTTCACAATGACTGCTCTCTTACACAGCAAGTTTAACGTCATAAATAACATATAACTCCTAACATAAATAACTTATGGCTCCTCATTGGAGAAGAAGAAAGAAGAAAACTTTAAATTCTCAGTCATATTCTATGCAATATTCTGTCTACACTGATGAAGATTCACTCATGGATATCTTGTGGATATGAAATGCATGAACTTAATGAAAACACAACATTTAACATTTTTAATGCTGAAATATGGGCTTAATGAAAATTTATGTTTAATTGCTGCTTAAAATTTGTTACACTCCCAGCCCAAAAAAAAGTCACCACCAACAGAAAAAGGTCACACACTCTAATATTTCGTTGGACCCCCTTTAGCTTTGATTACGGCATGCATTCCGTGTGGCATTGTTTCAATAAGCTTCTGCAATGCCACAAGATTTATTTCCATCCAGTGTAGCATTTATTTCTCACCAAGATCTTGCATTGATGATGGTAGAGTCTGATTGCTGCGCAAAGCCTTCTCCAGCACATCCCAAAGATTCTCAATGGGGTTAAGGTCTGGACTCTGTGGTGGCCAATCCATGTGTGAGAATGATGTCTCATGCTCCCTGAACCACTCTTTCACAATTTGAGCCTGATGAATCCTGGCATTATCATCTTGGAATATGCCCGTGCCATCAGGGAAGAAAAAATCCATTGATGGAATAACCTGGTCATTCAGTATATTCAGGTAGTCAGCTGACCTCATTCTTTGAACACATACTGTTGCTGAACCCTGACCTGACCAACTGCAGCAACCACAGATCACAGCACTGCCCCACAGGCTTGTACAGTAGGCACTAGGCATGATGGGTGCATCACTTCACCTGCCTCTCTTCTTAGCCTAATGCGCCCATCACTCTGGAACAGGGTAAATCTGGACTCATCAGACCATATGACCTTCTTCCATTGCTCCAGAGTCCAATCTTTATGCTCCCTAGCAAATTGAAGCCTTTTTTCCCGGTTTGCCTCACTGATTAGAGGTTTTCTTAAGGCTACACAGCTGTTCAGTCCCAATCCCTTGAGTTCCCTTCACATTGTGCATGTGGAAATGCTCTTACTTTCACTATTAAACATAGCCTGGAGTTCTACTGTTGTTTTTCTTCGATTTGATTTCAACAAATGTTTAAGTGATCACTGATCACAATCATTCAGGATTTTTTTTTGGCCACATTTCTTCCTCGAAAACGATGGGTCCCCACCATCCTTCCAGTTTTTAATAATGCGTTGGACTGTTCTTAACCCAATTTTGGTGGTTTCTGCAATCTCCTTAGATGTTTTCTCTGCTTGATGCATGCCAACAATTTGACCCTTCTGAAACAGACATCTTTTCCACGACCACTGGATGTGTCTTTCCACATGGTTGTTAAAGAAATGAGAACCAACTCATTGCAGCAGTTGGGGTTAAATAACTTGTTGCCAGCTGAAACATAATCCCCCATGCAGTGGGAATGGGAGGCTCGTACCTATTTGCTTAGTTAAATCCAGGTGGCGACTTTTTTTTCTGCCAGGCAGTGTATTTTCAAAGGATACTTTTAATCTGAGAAACAAGCCTCATCGGAACACAGACTCCAATTATCGAACATGACTCTATATGACAGGACTTGACAGTTCATAAAATTATTTTAATTTCTCTGTGCTTGTACCCGTGTAAAAAAGCATTTTAGACATACCAACATACACAGGAATAAAGAAAATAGTGTGAAGAAATAAGGAAATCTTGAAAATATATTTATTGTTTTATGAAAAAGTGGAAACACCCAAGCATGTGTGTGTGTGTCTGTGTGTGTGTGTGTGTACCTTGGTTTGAGCCTGTGTGGTCTGAGCTTGGTCCTGTGTTGGGTGTGTAAGTGGTGCCCTCTGTGGAGCCGCTGTGACGTGTCCAGTCGAACTCATCTGACTTGTCTTGAGAGAAGGAACATAACCCCTCCTCCTCAAAACCACAGTGAAACTCCCCTAAACACACACAGATGCACTCAAATATAATCCAAAAAGCGCATAAACATGTTTTTACAAATTGCAGCACAGTAACAAAGTAGTTGCTCTTACACATTTCTTCTCATTATGTTTTTTCTGCTGCACTTCTTCAGATCATCAAATTAATTTTAATGTCAAAGATAACCTGAGGAAATACAAAATCGAGTTTGGACATAATAGTTTTATTTATTGGGGGGAAGAGCTATCCTAAGAAACCTGGCCTTGTGTGAAAGAGGAAAGCACCCTAAACATAATAAAAAAGACAATATCAAATGATGGAGTTGTAAAAAATAGCCTGCATGATTATTAAATAATTTACTTACAAAGGAAGTGCACAAGGCTTATCTACCACAACACAGTTAAACGGATATGCAAAAAACACTTCAATAAAGATGAGTTTAACGAAGCAATTAAAAGACATTTTACCAAGGGGCTAGAATTTGGATGATTTACTTAACTAATTAAATCTTGTTTTGTAAATTTACTTATTTATGTGGCCTAATGGAATATGCTTAAACTCAAACAAAGATAAAAATGTGAATAGATAAAAACATAATTAGGACTAGAAACATCTTCAGCTTAGTTCTGCTCTGCAGATTTAAAGCATGTTTGTGAGACATTTGAATGGCATAAAAGTGCAGGTGGGCCAATAGGCTGTATGTCTGATTGTGGTTTACAATTATATGCTGCAGACTAAGTGGATACCTCAATAAAGCATAAACCCTGGTGGTGTATTAGTGGTGTGGCATTGGGGAAGTGACTGGGAAGAGAAGTATCAACTGTGACAGGCCTTAGAGAACTCAGAGTTTATCCCCCACTACTGCATCCATACTGAAATATAGCTGTTTGAGAATTAATGCTGAAGTAATGCTGTTAACAGTAAAGTGTTAGCATGTTTTTGTGGACAGATACTTACGGAGATGTGGGTTAACTGGAGCTGTAGAGGAGCAGAAAAAAAATCAGCAGAATCAGACAAACTGTACAGAACCAGAAACTTTCAACATTGATTTTCCCTTTTAGAAAAAAAGAGACAAGTGTGGTAAGATATAAAAGTTTATGTAAGGGGGTCGATTTCACATTACCCTGGGGGATTTCATGTGATCAAGTCAGAATTAAGCACAAAAAATGAAAACCTTCCTAAAAGACAAAGTTTTCATTCGATCAGCAGGATTACAGGTGTCCAGTGTTGAGTAAAGACTTATTTCTGAATCCAAAATTTAAAAATACATGTTTTTATTATTCATTTATTTACAAAAAACATTTCATTTAGCCCATACAATTTTTCAATTTCAATTAAGTTTATTTATATAGCGCCAATTCACAACACGTCGTCTCAAGGCACTTCACAATACTCAGGTACATACATTCCAATTAGTCCTAACCATTGAACAGTGCAGTCAGATTCAGTTATTTATTCAAATTGGATAAAACGTTTTTCTATCTAAGGAAACCCAACAGATTGCATCGAGTCAGAGCAAGCATCCTCCCTATATTTACAGGCTGACTGATATAGGATTTTCTATTGCCAATACAAATATTTTAAAATGAGGGTGTCCAATTGCCGATATTTTGAGCTGTTACTGTTTATTTTATTTAGCTTATTTAGCTTAGCTTTAGTTTTTCGCCATTCTCATTTTTTTAACTGTAATGGGAATTTTGCTGTTTTTCTTTCACATGAATCCCGTGCAGTAGCTGGCTAAGGTGCGCTGGTTGAAGCAGTAGATTGTTTTGCCTTCTGTCATTCCATTAATCTGCTGGTGGCTGGTGATGCGCTTCTTTTTAAGTAAAAGACTATTTGCATAGAAGTTTGATAGACTTCTCAAAAAACTTAAAGGAACACTTTAAAACATATCAAATCTAAGTTGTAAAAAAATGATGCCGGATATCCATCCTGATATGGAATGTTTAATGGGTATCTCTTGACCAGAGCATCACATAGCTCCTGGACAGTCTGAGGTGAAACCTGTTGACTTTGGATGGACCTAAACATGATGTCCCAGAGATGTTCTATTGGATTTGGTTCAGGGAAATGTGGAGGCCAGTCATTGGTATCAATTCCTTCATCCTCCAGGAACTCCCTGCATACTCTTCCTACATGAGCCCAGGCATCATCATGCACCAGGAGGAACCCAGGATCCAATGCACCAGCGAAAGGTCTAACAATAGCTCTAAGGATCTCCTCCTGATACCTAATGGCAGTCAGGGTACCATCGTTTATCCCGTACAGGTCTGTTTGTCCCTCCATGGATATACCACCCCAGAACAACAATGACCCACCACCAAACCGACCATGCTGAACAATGTTGCAGGCAGCATAGCGTTTACCACGGCTCATGTGCTCAGAGTGAACCTGGTCTGATTTGTGAAAAGGGTGCCAGTGCAGGACCTGCCAATTCCGGTGATCTCTGGCAAATGGCAGTCGACTTCCATGGTGCCGAGCAGTGAACTAAGGGCCTACTAGAGGACATTGGGCCCTCAGGCCACCCTCATGAAGTCTGTTTCTAATGGTTTGGTCAGAGACATTAATGGCAGTGGCCCGCTGGAGGTCACTTTGTAGGGCTCTGGCCCTTCAAGCTCATCCAGGACCGGTATCGGCTCCTCCTTCACTCTCTCTGCAGAAAGTCACTAATGATATTCTTATGGCCTCAGATAAGGGACTTGTGTCTGCACTTGTCCTCTTAGATCTCAGTGCTGCATTTGATACAGTAGATCACAATATTCTCTTAGAAAGGCTGGAATATGCCGTAGGGATCAGGGGAACAGCGCTAGGCTGGTTTAAATCTTATTTGTCGGACAGATTCTAGTTTATTCATGTAAATTATAAATCATCTTTAAACTCCAGGGTTAATTGTGGAGTACCACAGGGTTCAGTACTTGGGCCAATTCTCTTCACTATATATATGCTTCCAATAGGTCAAATTATCAGGCAGCATAGGATAAATTTTCACTGTTACGCTGATGATACTCAGCTTTACTTATCCATAAATCCTGATGAGCCCAACCAGTTAGATAGACTACAAGCATGTCTTGAGGACATAAAAACTTGGATGACTTTAAATTTTCTGCTTCTAAATTTAGACAAGACAGAAGTTGTCATCTTTGGACCAGAGTCTTTAAAAAAGAAACTGCTTAGTCAATCACTTAACCTGGAAGGCACTAAATTGACCTCCGGTAATAAAGTAAAAAACCTTGGTGTTATTTTTGACCAGGACACGTCATTTAAATCCCATATTAAACAGGTTTCTAGGATTTCCTTCTTTCACCGCCGGAACATTGCCAAAATTAGAAATATCCTATCCAGGAGTGACGCTGAAAAACTAGTCCATGCATTTGTTACTTCAAGGCTGGACTATTGTAATTCTTTACTATCAGGATGTCCACAAAATGCAGTTAAAAGCCTTCAGCTGATTCAAAATGCTGCAGCAAGAGTTCTGATGAAAATTAAAAAGAGAGATCATATTTCTCCTATTTTAGCTTCCCTTCATTGGCTCCCTGTTAAATCCAGAATAGAATTTAAAATTATCCTCCTCACATATAAAGCCCTTAATGATCTAGCTCCATCATACATCAGAGATCTGATTGTTCCATATGTTCCAAACAGAACACTTCGTTCTCAGACTGCAGGTTTACTGGTGGTTCTTAGAGTCTCTAGAAGTAGAATGGGAGGCAGATCCTTTAGTTCAGGCTCCTCTCCTGTGGAACCAGCTCATGCTAATTTGAACTGAGACGTGCCGATACCCGGTACCAGGGAATCGATACCAGTACTCAAGATGAAACCACTAAAGGAGCTACATACACTAACATTTACTTTTCCTTCCCATAGAAAGTACTCCTGGATCAGTGCTTCCGTGTTCTCTTTGTGTCTCTGCTTTGTTCTCTCTAGCCCCCAGTCGGTCATGGCAGATGGCCGCTCACACTGAGCCTGGTTCTGCTGGAGGTTTCTTCCTGTTAAAAGGGAGTTTTTCCTCTCCACTGTCGCTACATGCATGCTCAGTATGAGGGATTGCTGCAACGTCTATGCCAGTGACTGTCCACTGTCTCTACATGCTCATCCAGGAGGAGTGACTGCTGCAAGTCACTGACTGGATGCAATCTGCTGGGTTTCCTTAGATAGAAAAACGTTTTCACCAATTTGAATAAATAACTGAATCTGACTGCACTGTTCGATAGTTAGGATTAATTGGAATGTACGGGGTTGGACAATGAAACTGAAACACCTGGTTTTAGACCACAATAATTTATTAGTATGGTGTACGGCCTCCTTTTGCAGCCAATACAGCATCAATTCGTCTTGGGAATGACATATACAAGTCCTGCACAGTGGTCAAAGGGATTTTAAGCCATTCTTCTTCCAGGATAGGGGCCAGGTCACTACGTGACACTGGTGGAGGAAAATGTTTCCTGACTCGCTCCTCCAAAACACCCCAAAGTGGCTCAATAATATTGCGATCTGGTGCAGTCCATGGGAGATGTTCAACTTCACTTTCATGTTCATCAAACCAATCTTTCACCAGTCTTGCTGTGTGTATTGGTGCATTGTCATCCTGATACACGGCACCGCCTTCAGGATACAATGTTTGAACTATTGGATGCACATGGTCCTCAAGAATGGTTCGGTAGTCCTTGGCAGTGACGCGCTCATCTAGTACAAGTATTGGGCCAAGGGAATGCCATGATATGGCAGCCCAAACCATCACTGATCCACCCCCATGCTTCACTCTGGGCATGCAACAGTCTGGGTGGTACGCTTCTTTGGGGCTTCTCCACACCGTAACTCTCCTGGATGTGGGGAAAACAGTAAAGGTGGACTCATCAGAGAACATTACATGTTTCACATTGTCCACAGCCCAAGATTTGCGCTCCTTGCACCATTGAAACCGACATTTGGCATTGGCATGAGTGACCAAAGGTTTGGCTATAGTAGCCCGGCCGTTTATATTGACCCTGTGGAGCTCCCGACGGACAGTTCTGGTGGAAACAGGAGAGTTGAGGTGCACATTTAATTCTGCCGTGATTTGGGCAGCCGTGGTTTTATGTTTTTTGGATACAATCCGGGTTAGCACCCGAACATCCCTTTCAGACAGCTTCCTCTTGCGTCCACAGTTAATCCTGTTGGAAGTGGTTCGTCCTTCTTGGTGGTATGCTGACATTACCCTGGATACTCGTGGCTCTTGATACATCACAAAGACTTGCTGTCTTGGTCACAGATGCGCCAGCAAGACGCGCACCAACAATTTGTCCTCTTTTGAACACTGGTATGTCACCCATAATGTTGTGTGCATTTCAATATTTTGAGCAAAACTGCGCTCTTACCCTGCTAATTGAACCTTCACACTCTGCTCTTACTGGTGCAATGTGCAATCAATGAAGACTGGCTACGAGGCTTGTCCAATTTAGCCATGAAACCTCCCACACTAGAATGACAGGTGTTTCAGTTTCATTGTCCAACCCCTGTATGTACCTGACTTAAAATCTGTATGATTCAATTGAAGCGCTGCTCATAGTGGCCTACGCCTGACTATGATCTGCCCTTAACGGCTCCAAAGGCAGGAGTTGATGAAAACTGTGCACTCAGCCTTGAGAAAAATCTTTTGCTTAACCAGGTGCTTCCTCAGATTAAAGTATTCTCGCCGCTGGCCTTGCAATACTGCGGTCAAGTGAGCAGACAGTCAGAAATACGCGGTCACTAAAGCAAATGTCAACTCTTCCTCCTCAGGAAATGAAAACAGAGTGTTCTCTCTTCTCAGCTGCTTACAAATGTCTACATGGCCACGGTGGAAAGCATCCTGTGTCTCAACATGACAATGTGGTGTGGGAACTGCACAGGAGAGGAAGGAAGTATCATGGGTGGTGAGGACAGCTCATAGCATTATGGGATGTCGTCTGCCCGACATGGACTCTGTTTAAACTACACAATTTTAGAGGAAGGCCAGGTGCATCGCAAAAGACCCCTCTCATCCAATGCTACAAGTTGGTTGTCCCACTTCCATCAGGAAAACAGAACAGTTAGCAGCAAATCCAAACCAAACACACTTATAACAGTTTCTTTCACAAAACTGTGAAGGCAATTGCCCCTCTGGAGACAATCAATACTCCAACCATGTCCAATGTTTATTGCTATGGCACGAGCTACACATGATCCTCACAGTGCTGCTGGCTTTGTCCAGATGACAGTGTGTTTGTTGAAGCAGGTGTATGATGGCATCTGCAACTCCAACTCCACAGCGATAAGCAAACTGAAGGGGGTCCTGATAGTTTATTGTTTGCTTACTCGTGTGGGCCAACAGGAGCCTCTCTAGGACCTTCATGATGTGGGATGTCAGAGCAACCGGTCTATAGTCACTGAGGACGGATGGGTGAGTTTATAGTACATTATTTTTTACTAAAAATATTATTATTCTTTCATTGTTTGTAGAGAGTTTTTCAAAATGCGAAGGGCATTCCTCAATTGGCCTGAGTGTTCTGTCATGGTTTTCTTAACAGATTTGACCCACATGCAGAATGACACTCCGACAGCAAAATTCATTAATTTATTTAGAAAAATAATTTACACTTTAATTTAAGCTTTTGACAAGGACGGCAACTGTGCTCAGCATCCAAACCACCAATACCGGGCCAGTTGTCACTGACTGGGTGAGTGTTGTAGAACCCATAGTATTTTTGGAGTGATATGTAATAGTTTATTTATCATGAACATAAAGTGAAACTACATCGATCGATGATTTATAACATGAATCACATGCATGTATCCATCAATAAAGTTTTTTAATTGCCTATAGTTCTGTGCAGGGTTGCTGGGAGGCTGATGCCTACCTCAAGCAAAGATCTGTGTTAGAGATTGGGCACACCTATAAAATGACCAAAAAGAAACATGAACTTAACATTTGTGTGGGATATTTACAGATTCAGTGTGACTCATGCATTTGGTGGTACCATTTATAATGCATGAACATGGATTCTGCAGAGGTCACCAACAAAAGTGTTAATTGTTGTCAGGTTAGTTAGATTTAGATCATTTTTTGGTTTGATAACTGTTGTTCTGTTTTTATTAATAAATTTACGTTTTCCTTAAATAAAGAGTTTGCAAATTTGTTTAATATTAAAAGCTATGTTAAATAGAAAACATGTATAAAGAATGATGTTACTTGCCTTTAACCCTGAACATCAAATTTACTTATTAATTTTACAAAAATGATATAGTATATGCATTCTAAAGTACTCTGGTTATAGTATCGGTGACCCCTTAATATAATCTTAGGAGAATGTGTTGTCACCTCTCATGAGTTTTAGCTCATAGTTGTATTACACAAGGAGAACATCACAGAGGAGATGACATTCATTAATGAGTAAAGTTCCATTCAGCAATTAAGTGAAATGTGTCAATAAATGAAACATATTCCCCTTCCTCTCTTCCAAACTAGAGGCTGTGTTAATGACGTCCACCATCAGCATCAGATCTAGTTTAACATAAAGTTTCTCTACCATCTGTAATAACAGCGAGTCTGTGAACAAGCAGGAACAGGAGGATTAAGAATTACCAGCTGGTGATATTAAAAGACCACGCAGTGTTTTTGAATGAAGCCACAAATGGCATCTAGAATATGAACTGGAGAAGGCAGTTAGAAAATAAACTTTGCAGTGTGGATTGACTCTGTATGTCACTATGTACGGGTCAGGACAAAGACTTAACGTTAGAGAAAAAAAGTTTTAGGGATTTTTTTTTTTTGATCTTCTAGGGAAACTTTACACCAGACAAATTGAGACTTAGAGTTGAGCTTTTTCTCCCTGAGTTTCCATTAAGGAGGTGAGCAGAAGAACTTAGGGTTTAGTAATGAAGGCTTTATGGACTACGGATGAAAAGGGAGGGATGAAGGAGGTAGGGATGAAGGATGATGCAGGTAGATTTCTTTGTAAATGTCATTGTTTGGTTGTATTTCGAGCTGTACAAATAATGGGCTTTTGACATTTCTGCTTGTTCAACTTTCTGAAATATAAATGCAGTCAGCCTGGAGTTGTATTAAATTGTAATTTACCATCCCTGTGTCTCTGCTGTGCTTTTCTAGAGTTGATCTGTGTATATAAGCATCAGGAAACCTATACATACTCAATTTCTGTTACAATTTAGTGCCAAGCAGAGAAGAAGAATCCTGATTTCATATGGGGAAAGCACTACATATAAAATGTGACTTCAAACACAGAAATATTGCTATAGTTAGTAGAGTTAGATTTGTGAAAGCATAAGAAAACAACATACCTCTGTATGTAATGATGCGTTCAGAAGCATCCCCCTCACCATATCGGGTGATGGGGGTGAGGCGCACCAGGTAGGAGTCAGGTTTGATCAGTTCAGTCAGGTTGTAGGTCAGCAGCTGGCCCTTCTGGATGGCTCCACCAATAGGAATCTCCTGTTCCCACCAGCGGGTCTGGCCCATCTGAGACACACATAAAACAAGGAAAAAGGAATGTCATGGCCTCTAGGGACTCTAGGCTAATTCAAACTGAACCTCACACCCACCAATAGAAGCAGCTTCTTCAGGAATCTGACATGGAGGTGATAAACATCTCGAGGAGACATTATTTGTGACACATGACCTTTATGAACTGTTTTCACTGACTATCATAGACTACCTGATAACACTTTGCTCCACCTGAGATGCCACCACTATGCCCTCCAGTGGCTGTTGTCGACATGCCAGCTTCTTACAGTTCGAGTCATTAGCATATATTATCTGTTGCTGGTCTGCATGTGGACAAAACATTTCATGTAAGTGCTTCTCTGTTTCTGTCAATGAATGCATCTTAATCATATTTATTATATTATTAATATTATTAATATATTTATTTTTATCTTAATTAGACTGTTGAGTATAATGTTTTTTACCCCACATAAGAGGTGGAAAGATGAAATAGAAATAGAAATTGTGTAACAGAAAGAAGGAATTGACAAAACCTATGCCTACATGTACAAATCTGGTAGAAAACATATTTATTTATTAGGTAGTTTTAAATTTAAATATCACTTTCCTTTCATTTTTCAGTTATACATCACACTGTATTGCTGTCACATCAGATCCTAATAAAATGCATTAATTTTGTGGTTTAAACTGATCAAATTTAAAAGAGTTCAGGAGGGATGAATACTTTTGCCGGCTCATTTGTGCATTTCCTTTATCCATAGCAGATGCCAGTTCTCTGCCAAATTTCCACTGATGATGGGTTTTGTCCTTCAAACACTTAAGCAGTGGCCCCTCATACTGCTCCTGTTGCCCTCTGACAAGCTGTGAAACAAAAGTCATCACATCTCCCACTTCAACCAAACAAAAGAAGAGAGATGCTGACAATGGCACAAAGATCCAATAACTTCAAAATCAAACCATTCAAAATCACAGAAAATACATGAGCGCTATTCAGTTAAATCAGCATGACACCGCAACTGTCTGTTAATAATACCGGGGTGATCCTCAAGGTCGCAAAATTCCAGGAATTTCTAAGTTGTAAACTTTCACTTGGAATCAAAGCAAATGAATGGAAATTAACAGGAATTAACCTGGAATTTAAAAATATTGAATGTTAGCCATTCAGTCTATTCCATCACATACACAGAACTCGTCTTACACAGGCGTAATGAAGCCAGGCCCACTGCATGCACGGTGCATTCCTCCGTCACATGCACAGATGATTTGTACAATTCTGGACTATCAAGGCCACATTTATTCATGAGGCCCAGGAAGAGGCCATGTCTAAAAACATTTGGCATTGGGAATTTTTTAAGTCATCTGACTTCATGTTGTATAGGTCCTTTTTAAATTGTTTAATTTATGCCCAAGACTAAACCAAATAAAGCACCTTTAACGTCTTCTTGCTGATATGTGATAAACAAAAAAAACTTGCCTTTTACTTATGTTTAGACATGATACAGTTTGCTTATTTTCCCCAATTTACATTTAAATAATATCAAATGATCCTTATGGAAAGTTTCCAAATGGGATATTTCAAAAATCCCTTCTGTTAATATCCCATAAAACGTTTCTGGCAAGTTTTTGGAAATTTATTGAAAAATTTCCACTACTTTGCAACCCAATCCTTATATTGTGTAAAATCAAGTAGTCAAAACTATACTGAATATATATGATCTAGGGGTCTGACCTGCCTGATGCCAAGCCTGTAGGCCAGAATTCGATCCACAGCATTGGGCTCCATCTGAGTCCACTGCAGTTTGAAGCCGTAGACTTGAGCTCTGTTCTGCCACAGAGCGTGGTACGTGTCAAAATAAAACTCTGGACTGTGGGCCTTCCCTGGGGAGAAGAAGTAATGTTAGAACAATTGAGACAAATATCTTGTGGGCATTGTCCATTTTCTAAAACCCCAACACACTGTTGAATGTTGCACTGAGCAACGTATATAGTGGCAAATGAAGGACTTTCATTCCACTTCCTGAGCTAAAGCTGCCCAGTTTAAAGTCTGTTTGAGTCCAGTCTACAGTGGGGAGAACAAGTATTTGATACACTGCTGATTTTGCAGGTTTCCCCACTTGCAAAGCATGTAGAAGTCTTTAATTTTTATCATTAGGTACTCTTCAACAAAAATCCAAGTAATTAATTTGCATTTTATTGCATGACATAAGTATTTGATACATCAGAAAAACAAAACTTAATATTTGGTATAGAAACCTTTGTTTGCGATTATCAGACGTTTCCTGTAGATCTTGACGAGGTTTCCACAAACTGTAGCAGGGATTCTGGACCACTCCTCCATACAGATCTTCTCCAGATCCTTCAGGTTTCGGGATTGTCGCTGGGCAATACGGACTTTCAGCTCCCTTCAAAGATTTCTGATTGGGTTCAGGTCTGGAGACTGGCAAGGCCACTCCAGAACCTTGAGATGCTTCTTATGGAGCCACTCCTTAGTTGCCCTGGCAGTGTGCTTTGAGTCGTTGTCATGCTGGAAGACCCAGCTACGACCCATCTTCAGTCCCCTTACTGAGGGAAGGAGGTTGTTGGCTAAGATCTCCTGATACATGGGCCCATCCATCCTCCCCTCAATACGGTGCAGTCATCTTGTCCCCTTTGCAGAAAAGCATCCCCAAAGAATGATGTTTCCACCTCCATGCTTCACGGTAGGGATGGTGTTCTTGGGGTTGTACTCATCCTTCTTCTTCCTCTAAACACGGCGAGTGGAGTTTAGACTAAAAAGCTCTATTTTTGTCTCATCAGACCACATGACCTTCTCCCATTTCTCCTCTGGATCATCCAGATGGTCATTGGCAAACTTCAGAAGGGCCTGTACATGCGCTGGTTTAAACAGGGGGACCTTGCGTGCGCTGCAGGATTTTAATCCATGGCGGTGTAGTGTGTTACTAATGGTCTTCTTTGAGACTGTGGTCCTAGATCTCTTCAGGTCATTGACTAGGTCCTGCTGTGTAGTTCTGGGCTGATCCTTCACCTTTCTCATGATCATTGATGCTCCACGAGGTGAGATCTTCCATGGAGCCCCAGACCGAGGGAGATTGACGTCATCTTGAACTTCTTCCATTTTCTTATAATTGCTCCAACAGTTGTTGTCTTCTCACCAAGCTGCTTGGCTATTTTCCTGTAGTCCAGCCCAGCCTTGTGCAGGTCTACTATTTTATCCCTGTCCTTACACAGCTCTCTGGTCTTGGTCATTGTGGAGAGGTTGGAGTTTGTTTGACTGAGTGTGTGGACAGGTGTCTTTTCTACTGATAACGAGTTCAAACAGGTGCAGTTAATACAGGTAATGAGTGGAGAACAGGAGGGCTTCTTAAAGAACTAACAGGCTTGTGAGAGCCGGGATTCTTACTGGTTGTTAGGTGATCAAATACTTATGTCATACAACAAAATGCTAATTAATTACTTAAAAAAAATCACACAATGTGATTTTCTGGATTTTTGTTTTAGATTTCGTCACTCACACTTGAAGAGAAACTATGATAAAAAATTAAAGTCTTCTACATGCTTTGTAAGTGGTCAAACCTGCAAAATCAGCAATGTATCAAATACTTGTTCTCCCCACTGTATTTAAAAACAATCAGTGTATTAATCAGTATAAAGAACAATGTAGCAGAACAGTAATATGGCCATCCAACGCCCTGTTATTTCATTCACTCACCTCCTTACATACAGTATAAAGTGGCTTTCCAGGTGTGCAGTCCTGGGGCCTCATGTACGAACGATTGCACAGCTTTCATGCTAAAAGTTTGCGGTAGAGAGAAATCCTGAAACTTGCGGTACACAAAAAAATTCAATGTACAAAACTGTGCGTAGACATGTGACCGCACACGTAGCCTTCATACATCTCAATTTGCGATGAATTGGGCGCTGCTGTACGATGCGCTTGAACCGCCCAGTCCACGGCTATACATACATATGCAAAGTAGTATAATTAGCTGGAAGATACCCACCACAGGTCCAAAAAACCATGGCAACGGTAATGTGGCAGTCACAGAGAGACCTACACACCATGAGGGATTTGTGTGAATTACAGCAAACCAACAACCTTTTGAATGACATCTGAATGAAAATAAAACGATTGTCAGATGAACCTGTTTATTTCTACAAAGTCTGCATCAAATCAAATCGGCACCATCTAGCTGCTTCATGGACCTCAATCAAAGCTCAATGCTGATCATTGTAATGTATACCAAATCATTGTAATGACGTGAATATGGCTCCTATATTTCCATTAGGAAGACTGTCACCACACACACTATGTGAAGTATTTTAAATCTGTAAAACAATTCAGGACGTCACATAAAATAAATAAAAAATTACTAGAAGCCAGCCATCGCGCACAAAGCCTGCTTAAGGGTTTGTTTCCAACTTAACTATTATAATAGAATAATTACAATAATTATTATAATAGCATAAAGGAATCATGTGTTCAGGAGGCCATCATGTCATTGCATTAGTGAGACACATTTGCACAAATAAGTTCCACATATACTGAATGAAAATGCTTTTTATTCACAAATGCATATTCAGTAACAGATGGGGCCCTTATACCAATATGAGTGCAGTCCATAGCTCTGATTACATACGGAAATTAGCTCCTTGCTGCAAATGAGAGCCACAGCTTAGAGGAACTTTATTTATCTGAGCAACATACGGATGAGGCCGTCCCATATGGCTGGCATGGCCCGGCCCAGCTCAGGGATGATTGTTAAATACCCGACCTGTCAGTCAGCTCCCTCTGAGAAACTCCGGTTGAAAGGACCTCAGCATAGTGAGAACTTGAACTGGTACCAGTGATGCACAGTTCCTCCTGGTTTCCCTCTGTAACACTGAGGCCGGCTCCGTGCAGAGGTCCAAAATAATTGCCCTGGGCAATCTAACCCAGCTAATAAGCCATGCATCATCATGTACCAGCAGATCAGTACGATCTCTGAAAAAAACGCTCCCTCTGACTTGGCAATATCCTTCAGCTGTGCCAAAGCTACCATCGTTTCACAGTTACGAGCAACTTTATGCAGCTATTTATGGACATGTGTGATTGTCTCCAGCTTTTCCACCTTAGGAATCATCAAACCTGACTTGGTAGGAATGAATCTGCTGATCCAACACAGTTTTCTTTTTCGGCGAGAATGAAAGTGCCCCTTAGATCAGTGTTTTTCAACCCTGGTCCTCAAGGCACACTGTCCTGCATGTTTTAGATGTTTCCCTGCTTCAATACACTAGATTTCAGTTGATGGCTGATTACAAGGCTTTTGCTGAATTACATTTACCTGAATCAGGTGTGTTAAAGAAGGGAAACCTCCAAAACATGCAGGGCAATGTGCCTTGACGACCAGGGTTGAAAAACACTGCCTTAGACGTTTCACATGCATTTTATGCTCCTCACCGCAGAGACCAATGAGCATTTCCATCCACAGGTGACAAAAACAGTGGAAGTTTTACAGTTTACATCTGACTGAAGCCATTTCCATCTTCTCAGGTGTGTTACGTTAGTGTATGAGGCTAAGGTGATCACTCGTTTTTAAACCATAAAAGCTCAAACTCATAAAAAAACGTGAACATCATGATGCTCAATGAATTAAATAAAGCTGAATTGAGTCATATTTTGGTGTATTTAGGGGACTTTAAGTTCTCTGTTGTTTGTTATTGTTGACTGAAAAGGTTTGCGTGGCTGCCGCACATTTTTAGGGTAGCTTTTTCACGCAACATTAATTTTTGTGCATGTCGAGTTGTGCATAAAACGTTGTGCCGCAAGGTTTTTGTGCGTGCGCAAGCTTTGTACATGAGGCCCCAGGTCTGTCCACTTCTTGCCCAGGATGAAAAGCGCCCATGTTTCTTTGGGCCAGCTGTTTGAAAAGGCCTTCACTCAAAAACAGAGAACTTCAACTTTGCCTGAATAGACTATTGCTATGTATAGTCGTATGCAAGAAGTTTGCAACATTAGAGATTTCAAACTAAATATGAGGCGGTGATCATGTATTCTACCAGCTGATTTTTCTCCTCCTCGCTAAAAACAAAATTTCGGATACATCCTGCAGGTAGCGATTTCCCCCCCAATAAACATTTTTGTGCAAAATCTTGCTGGTGTTCTATAATTATTTGAAACTCTTTTGATCTACAATCATTTCTGAGTATAGCTTGTTATAAATTTGTATGTAACAATGCAAACATGAGGTTAGTTGTGAAATGTGGCATCTTTTGCTAGTAGTTAAGCTAGCAAGCACATGGTGTAGCCTAGCAAAGAAATAAAACTGCCCTACCTATAGTTCTCCCTTTATGCTTTTAAATGTTTGGAAGCACAGAAAAACTGAAATGTTACATTTTATTTCGAAAAAGACTAAAAATCCTCTCACCTCAATGTCAACTAATACGAAAATAAAAGCAGTTAATTTCTAACCACTACTTATCAAATTTCACCACCAACATGCTTAACAGCGCCCTCTAGGGAGTGAGATTTAAAAAATGTGACGACCAACCCTGTTCCCTGTGGAGCGCCAATCCTGTCATAATTAAGAATAAACACAGAAATAAATAAATGACTCAATGAAATAATTACTTGGTCAAAAAGTAGCTAGAAATATAAATGGATGCACCATTAAATGCAAACCACTAATCATACTCTTTCTTGAACTTTATATTTTTTCTGTTTATTTAAAACAAGTAAATTTCCTGCTGTTTTATTTTTCCTAAAACTTTTATTTATTTCATATTATTACCACTCCAACATTTTTAAAACATGTTTTTTTCCTCAAAAATATATTATCTTCTTAAGCACTGATATATTTTCCCCTCTGATATATCCCTGTTGTGTTTTTTTACCCAAAGGATTCTCCTGAGTCCATTCATTTCCATCTTTCTTTTTTACATTTCTCTCAACATGCTCTTGGAAATGAAAATGCGAAAAGGGCGGGACTGAGACAGAGGGGCGGTCTTTGGAGCAGCGTCACCGCCTCAGCTTCTCTCCTATTGGCTGAGGTCAAGCCTCTAGGAAGTAGCTGCTGAGCCTCTGCCTGGCTCTGAAAAGGAGCTAGCAGCGGCTAACTTCTGTCATGTTGTTGCTAAAGAAGACAGGAGCGTTGTGGATTTGGTGGTAGATAGATAACCAGTCAGTTTCTCTTAGATGTTCTGAAATTTAAAATAACAACAATTTATTCTAAGACTATAAAACATCAGTAACATTTATAATAATGATAATATTATTTAACGCTTGCTGTCATGGTACACCCTTTACATTCTAGGGTTTTTAATATTTTCTTAGTAAAGAGGGTTTCTTTGGATGTACTTGTGAGACTCAGGTATTACGGTGTTTTTTCTGCTGTTTTTGGACTTCGTTCTGAAGATATAAGAAACAGCCTCACCATCTGGTGAGGTTTAGTTTTTCTAGTTGAACATCAAAGCTTTGCTGTTGTCTCATTAGGTCCCGCAGGATTAGGAAGGACTTATTATTTTTGAAATCCTCAGTGATGCTACAACTAAGCAAATGGCAGGTCGACCACAAACTGTCATTTTTTTATCACCTTTCCTCAGCTTCCTCCCACCCAGCTTCCAATTCCATCATTTAAAAACTTTCTACTGCTGACTGTGGAATGTGCTGCTGCTTGGCAACTGGCCCAGCTAAGAGGCTTAACATGTCAGCAGGTTTTAGAGGAAATCTGACAGGGTGTCTTTGCAGGGAAGCTTTCATCAGGAGAAGACAGAAATATGAGTAAGAGAACAGAATCAGTCCAGAACACTGACTGGGACCCATGCACGAGTCCACAGCTGCTGAGTTGGACCCAGATGGCTGCTTTTATAAATCCATGTAACATAAATCTTTCTGTTTAGAGTTTATTGTCAAGAGTTCTTAAAGAGCTGCAGAAGAATACATTCCATTTGTGACATATGTTCATACTGTACAGAGAGACCGTTAAGTGGACAAACTGACAAGCAGTGTCCTGCGTGTTTTAAATGTGTCATGTTCCAACACAACTAAGTCAAGTGGCTAAATGATCTCTTCAGTGAGTCAAAGAGTTCTATAGAGGCTTGGTAATAAAGCGTTGATCTGATTCAGGTTGATTCAACCAGCAATTCTAAAACATGCAGGACACCAGTGCAGTAGGACCAGGACTGTGGTTGGACACTAGTATCAGTACTTAAGCTACAGGGGTTGGACAAATGAAACTGAAACACCTGGTTTTAGACCACAATAATTTATTGGTATGGTGTAGGGCCTCCTTTTGCGGCCAATACAGCGTCAATTCGTCTTGGGGAATGACATATACAAGTCCTGCACAGTGGTCAGAGGGATTTTAAACCCTTTTTCTTGCAGGAAGTGGCCAGGTCCCTATGTGATACTGGTGGAGGAAAAAAGTTTCCCCGACTCGCTCCTCAAAAACCCCCAAAGTGGCTCAATAAATTTTGATCTGGTGGCTGTGCAGGCCATGGGGGGATGTTCAACTTCACTTTCATGTTCATCAACCAATCTTTCTCCAGTCTTGCTGTGTGGGATTGGTGCATTGTCATCCTGATACACGGCACCGCCTTCAGGATACAATGTTTGAACCATTGGATGCACATGGTCCTCAAGAATGGTTCGGTAGTCCTTGGCAGTGACGCGCCCATCTAGCACAAGTATTGGGCCAAGGAAATGCCATGATATGGCAGCCCAAACCGCTTCTTTGGGGCTTCTCCACCGTAACTCTCCCGGATGTGGGGAAAATAGTAAAGGTGGACTCAGAGAACAATACATGTTTCACATTGTCCACAGCCCAAGATTTGCGCTCCTTGCACCACTGAAACCGACGTTTGGCATTGGCATGAGTGACCAAAGGTTTGGCTATAGCCGCCCGGCCGTGTATATTGACCCTGTTTCTGGTGGAAGCAGGAGAGTTGAGGTGCACATTTAATTCTGCCGTGATTTGGGCAGCCGTGGTTTTATGTTTTTTGGGGTACAATCTGGGTTAGCACCCGAACATCCCTTTCAGACAGCTTCCTCTTGCGTCCACAGTTAATCCTGTTGGAACAGCTTATTTTCTCACAACCCTGTGCTGTCTGACCATATTTTAATAACCTTTGAGTTTTAATTTAACAGAGTACTCCACACCTGAAAGAAAATTTCATTATAGTAGATCATTATCAGACAATGCTGCAACAACCTTTAAAAAAATCTGTTCCACTTTTAATTTCCTAATTTTAAAAAAAAACAGAGTGAAGGGGAATAATTTTGTTTCTTCCCTTTTACAAATTTGATTCTCTTGTTCAGAGTGTTACTTCATCATTGGGGGGCATTAGACAATGCAGCCCCCTTGAAAAAGAAAGGAAATTATTCATAGGAGGCAGGCTCCTTGGTTAAATTTAGATCTGCGTACTTTAAAGCCACAAGTTAGAAAATTGGGAGCGAAAATGGCGCTCTACACACCTAGAGGATCCTACTTAATCTGGAAAAAATAGAAAATTTGTATAAAAGACACTTCACCAAGCTAGAACAGCTTTTTTCTCATCCTTAATAGAAAAAGAACAAGAATAATCCTAGGTTTCTTTTTAGTACAGTTGCTAAACTTACACAGAGTCATAGCTCTGTTGGGCCCATCCTTTCCCTTTTAGCTCTCAGCAGTCATGACTTTGGGGGATTCTTCCAAAAAAAAAAAATTGATTTTTAAGAAAAAAAATCTTTGACATACTCCGAAGATGATTACTTCATCCTCAACAAGTGAGAAAACATTGGAAATAACTGTAGAACCTGAAAATCTGTGTTTGGACTGTTTTGATTCTGTGGAGCTTCCAGAGTTATCAGAAATATTAGCTTCATCTAAACCTTCAAACTTGTATGTTAGCCCCAACCCCAACCCCAATTATTTAAGGAAGGGTTTTCCCCGATTACCAGCCCCATTTTTTAGATATGATTAATCTATCTTTAGTAAAGGGATATGTAACACAGGCTTTAATTTTAGCTGTAATTAAACCTTTGTTAAAGAAACCTTTGCTTGATCAAGATGATTTGATAAATCCGGGGACCTTTTCCCAAATCTTCCTTCTATCTAAAATTCTCGAGAAAAATTTGCAACCAAATGTGTGAGCATTTACACAGCAATGACCTGTTTGAAGAGTTTCAGTCAGGCTTCAGAGCTCATCATAGCACTGAAAACAGCTCTGCTGAAAGTCACTAATGATATTCTTATGCCTCAGATAATGGACTTGTGTCTGTACTGTTTTTTAGATCTCAGTGCTGCATTGATACAGTCGATCATAATATTTCCTAGAAAGGCTGGAATATGCTGTAGGGATCAGGGGAACAGCGCTAGGCTGGGGTTTAAATCTTATTTGTCTGATAGATTCCCGTTTGTTCATGTAAATGATAAATCATCTTTAAACTCCCGGGGTTTAATTGTGGGTACCACAGGGTTCAGTACTGGGCCAATTCTCTTTTACTATAATTATGCTTTCCCAATAGGTCAAAATTTTAGGCAGCATAGAATAAATTTTCACTGTTACGCTGATGACACTCAGCATTACCATAAAATCCTGATGTAACCAACTAGTTAGATAGACTACAAGCATGTCTTGAAGACATAAAAAAAATTGGTGACTTTAAATTTTCTGCTTCTAAAATTCAGACAAGACAGAAGTTTTCGTTTTTACCGGAGTCTTTAAAAAAAAAAATGCTTAGTCAATCACTTAACCCAGATGGCATTAAATTGACCTCCCAAATGAAGTAAAAAAACCTTTGGGTTTTTTTGACCAGGACATGTCATTTAAATCCCATATTAAACAGGTTTCTAGGATTTCCTTCTTCATCTCCGGAACATTGCCAAAAATAGAAAAATCCTGTCCAGGATTGATGCTAAAAAACTAATCAGGCATTTTTACTTCAAGGTGGACTATTGTAATATCAGGATGTCCACAAAATCAGTTAAAAGCCTCAGCTGATTCAAAATGCTGCAGCAAGAGTTCTGATGAAAATTAAAAAAAGGGATCATATTTCTCCTACTTTAGCTTCCCTTCATTGGTCCCTGTTAAATCCAGAATAGAATTTTTAAATTCTCCCCTCACATATAAAGCCCTTAATAATCTAGCTCCATCATACATCAGAGATCTGATTTTTCCATACGTTCCTAACAGAGCACTTCGTTCTCAGACTGCAGGTTTACTGGTGGTTCCTAGAGTCTCTAGAAGTAGAATGGGAGGCAGATTCTTAGTTTTTAAGCTCCTCTCCTGTGGAACCACCTCCCAGTTTTAGTCCGTGAGGCGGGAAAACCCGTCTACTTTTAAAGGGAGGCTTAAAAATTTCCTTTTGATAAAGTTAGAGTTAGAGTGGCTTAGGCTATCCTGAGCTTTCTTCCTTTTTTTAGCTCCGTCGTCTTCTCCCTTGTGGATGGAGTAAGGGGGAGTCAGGTTTAGCCTAAACCCGGCTCAGTTACGGGTTGAGGTGCAAAACCCCTCCATTTCTGCACCTCAGCGGACTCGTCCGTGAAACTCCTGAAGTTTGCAGATGACACCACTGTCATTGGACTGATCCAGGACGGTGATGAGTTTTGCATACAGACAGGAGGTGGATCGGTGGTACACTGGTGTAGTCAGAACTGCCTGGAACTAAAACCCCCTCAAGACTGTGGAGATGGTAGTGGACTTTCGGAAAAAAACCACTCCTACACCCCCCCCCACCATCCTCAACAACACCCTGTGGCTGTGGATCACTTCAGGTTCTTAGGAACCCCATCTCTGAGGACCTGAGATGGTCTCACACATAGACACTGTTCGGAAGGGCCCCGCAGAGACTGTACTTCCTGAGGCAACTCAAAGAAGTAAACCCTCCACAGGAGCTGCTGGTCATCTTCTACCCCCCGCCATCATTCAGTCTGTCCTGTCTTCATCCATATCCGTGTGGTTCGGTTCATCCACAAAAAGGGGGGGCAGGCCAGACTGCAACGAACAATCAGGACTGCAGAGAGAATCATCAGGGTTGACCTTTCCCCCATCCAAGACTTATACAGGTCTAGGGCAGGAAAAAGTGCTAAAAACTCTGCAGACCCCACACACCCTGCACATAAACTGTTTTTATTCTGCCCCTTCAGGCCGACGCTACAGAGCGCTGTTTTAACTAAAACCAGCCGCCACAGAGACAGTTTCTTCCCAGGCTGTTTCTCTGTTGAACATTCAATATAAAATACAAAACAACAGCATACAGATGTTGCAAATGCACCTTTTTATTTATATATGTGTATATTGTACATTGTAAAATATGTCAATTCTGTAGTGCAAACAAAAACAAAGAGCAAAGTGTAACGGAGTCAAATCCTTGTTTTGTATGTGACAAACTTGGCAATAAAGCTGATTCTTGATTCTTGATTCTGTATGACCCCCTTCTTTTCCAATGGTTATGGGTCAGTCTGACAGAGAGAGTCTATCCCAATCATTGTGGTTTTTAGTATAACACATTGCCATCAGTGGGCTCTAGATGGACAAACTGTCTACTTTTAAGGCTAGGCTTAAAACTTTCCTTTTTGATAAAGCTTATAGTTAGAGTGGCTTAGGTTATCCTGAGCTATCTCTGTAGTTATGCTGCTATAGGCCTTAGGCTGCTGGGGGACATAATGACCACTTTCCCCCTCTTCGCTACTTTCTCACACTACTCTTCAATTTTGTTTTTATTTGCTGTTATTTCAGCTTTTTTAACTTTGTTCTCTCTTTTCTCTTCCTAGAAGCTACCCAGGGCCTGACTCTGTGTCTACCTGTAACACCTTTTTTGGAGAGGGGAATCCTTCAAAGCTTTGCTGGAACAACTTAAATGCTCACCCTCTCCCGATGATCCACATGGCCCTGTCTTTCAGTGTTTTAATTTTCTCTCTCCTAGACATAGCTACTGACTGAGCTTTACTGTGACTAACTCTATGTGCTCTCTTCAGCTTTTAAACTTAAAAACGGTTTCAGAGTTGATCTGTTCCTTCTTTCTAGGTGAAAAAACCTAAAGGGCTACATCCATTAAACATTTACCTTTTTTTCCTTCCCATAAAAAATTTATCCGGATCAGTGCTTCTTTGTTTCCCCTTTGTGTCTCTGCTGTTTCTCTTTCAAACCCCCGGGTGGGTCGTGGCAGATGGCCGCGCACACTGAGCCTGGTTCTGCTGGGGGTTTTCTTCCTGTTAAAAGGGGGGTTTTTTTTCCTCTCCACTGTCGCTACATGAAGGCTCAGTATGAGGGATTGCTGCAAAGTCAACGCCAGTGACTGTCCCACTGTCTCTACATGTTTCATCCGGGGAGGAGTGGATGCTGCAAGTAACTGACTGGATGCAATCTGCCTGGTTTCCCTTTTTCCTTTTAGATAGAAAAATTTTTTATCCATTTTGAAAAAAAAACAGAATCTGGCTGCCATATTCAATGATTAAGATTATTTAAAATGTATGTACCGGACTTTTGTGAAGTGCCTTGAGACGACGTGTTGGGGAATTGGCGCCAAATATAAAAAAAAAATGAATTGAATTAAATTGAAATTTATTTGGGATTTGCTTCGTCCTTTTTGGTGGTATGCTGACATACCCCCTGGATACCGTTGGCTCTTGATACATACCCCCAAAAAACGAAAAACCCCCTTGCTGTCTTGGTCACAGAATGCCCCAAACAAGATGTGCACCAACAATTTGTCCTCTTTTGAACTCTGGTATGTCACCCATAATGTTGTGTGCATTTCAATATTTTGAGCAAAACTGTGCTCTTACCCTGCTAATTGAACCTTCACGGTCTGCTCTTAGTGGTGCAATGTGCAATCAATAAAGACTGGCTACCAGGCTGGTCCAATTTAGCCATGAAACCTCCCACACTAAAATGACAGGTGTTTCAGGTTCATTATCCAACCCCTGTAGCTCCCAATAGGGTGATTATAGTTTTGTCTCTATGGAGATTTAAAAAGGTTTGAAGGTTTAGCCATGTTATTATCTCAGTAGAAGTGGAATTTCAGAACCTCCATGTCTGGACATATATGGGTTATTGTTTATATTTTCTGAATTTTTGTTTTCAATACAGTGCATGAGAATAGGATACCAGTCAGGGCTGCACATTGTTGCTAATATATACAGGGGTTGGACAATAAAACTGAAACACCTGTCATTTCAGTGTGGGAGGTTTCATGGCTAAATTGGACCAGCCAGGTAGCCAGTCTTCATTGATTGCACATTGCACCAGTAAGAGCAGAGTGTGAAGGTTCAATTAGCAGGGTAAGAGCACAGTTTGGCTCAAAATATTGAAATGCACACAACATTATGGGTGACATACCAGAGTTCAAAAGAGGACAAATTGTTGGTGTACGTCTTGCTGGCGCATCTGTGACCAAGACAGCAAGTCTTTGTGATGTATCAAGAGCCACGGTATCCAGGGTAATGTCAGCATACCACCAAGAAGGACGAACCACATCCAACAGGATTAACTGTGGATGCAAGAGGAAGCTGTCTGAAAGGGATGTTCGGGTGCTAACCCGGATTGTATCCAAAAAACATAAAACCACGGCTGCCCAAATCACGGCAGAATTAAATGTGCACCTCAACTCTCCTGTTTCCAACAGAACTGTCCGTCGGGAGCTCCGCAGGGTCAATATACACAGCCGGGCTGCGATAACCAAACCTTTGGTCACTCATGCCAATGCCAAACGTCGGTTTCAATGGTGCAAGGAGCGCAAATCTTGGCCTGTGGACAATATGAAACAGGTATTGTTCTCTGATGAGTCCACCTTTACTGTTTTCCCCAGATCCGGGAGAATTACGGTGTGGAGAAGCCCCAAAGAAGCATACCACACAGACTGCTGCATGCCCAGAGTGAAGCATGGGGGTGGAACAGTGATGGTTTGGGCTGCCATAACATGGCATTCCCTTGGCCAAATACTTGTGCTAGATGGGCGCGTCACTGCCAAGGACTACCGAACCATTCTTGAGGACCATGTGCATCCAATGGTTCAAACATTGTATCCTGAAGGCGGTGCCGTGTATCAGGATGACAATGCACCAATACACACAGCAAGACTGGAGAAAGATTGGTTTGATGAACATGAAAGTGAAGTTGAACATCTCCCATGGCCTGCACAGTCACCAGATCTAAATATTATTGAGCCACTTTGGGGTGTTTTTCGAGGAGCGAGTCACGGAACGTTTTCCTCCACCAGGATCACGTAGTGACCTGGCCACTATCCTGCAAGAAGAATGGCTTAAAATCCCTCTGACCGCTGTGCAGGACTTGTATATATCATTCACAAGACGAATTGACGCTGTATTGGCCGCAAAAGGAGGCCCTACATCATACTAATAAATTATTGTGGTCTAAAACCAGGTGTTTCAGTTTCATTGTCCAACCCCTGTATTTCATAATATGTTTT
Organism: Crenichthys baileyi; assembly: GCA_036173005.1. Lineage (NCBI taxonomy): Eukaryota > Metazoa > Chordata > Actinopteri > Cyprinodontiformes > Goodeidae > Crenichthys > Crenichthys baileyi. The sequence continues at coordinate 1,535,259 of JAHHUM010002018.1, read as the reverse complement.
TATCTTTTCAGTTGTCGCAGCAGTGCCCCCTTCAGCTGGTTGTGCCCTAGGTAACCACCTATGTGGCCTATGTCAAGAACCAACCCTGATTAACTGGTATAAACTCTGACACATTTCAGGTGCAAACCACAGCACTACTGAGAAAAATGGATGATTTGAATGTAAATCCTCAGCTATCGTTTTATTAGATCAGAGTGTATGACACAATGAACCACTGCATTTTATTGGTTTTCCATTTATGGGACAGCTTTAAGGTGTTTTTCACTCAGAGGAAAATGACCGGTGGGAATTTTATTCCAGATGTGTGCAGGGATTGCTGTTTTCAGAATCCCAGTGCTTTCATCTGTTCTAATACCACTGCCATATTGGGCTGCGGTTCCCAGGACAATACTTAACTGACCAAAAGTTATTTAATTAAATATTTAGTAACCTGAGCATATTATTGCAGAATATGGTCTTGAGTACTACAAAACAAGCACATGTCACATTTCATCTACGACATTTATGAGTCTATAAAGTCACTGATGAATATTCTTTTATATTTGATTAAACACTAATGAATCATGCTATTAAACTGGCTCACCTGTAACTAGGAAAGTGCAGCGACCTGCCCCAGCCTCGTTGGTGATGTCACAGGTGTACTCCCCATAACCCTCTCGGTTCAGAGCTTTAACATGGTAGCTGGTGTCGTGTCTTTGGTCGCTAAACTGTCCAACAGTGAGAAGGCGAGAGCCCAGTTTCCACTCGTACTGCAGGTGACGAGCTGGGTAAGCTTGAAGTAAGTTGCAGGTGAGGCTGAACGCTCGGCCAAGTGCCTGACGGACCTCCGTGTACACAGGCTCCACAGTTGGAGTGACTGAAGACAGTGAGAAAATAAAGCTGCTAAACACAATCCATAAAAGAGAGGATTTTTTTTTGTTCAAAACTGCAAAACCACTATTAGTCTAAGTACTAATCATATCTAGGTATTAATTAGTGTGCTCAGTGCCAATCTGGCCGGATATTAAAGCACTCTCCTAATTAGAAATAGAAAAGCTAATTTGTATTGACTAATTTCTGGGCATGAATGTCCTGGTGCTTACTCAGGTTAAAAGGATAGTTCATAAATGTTCTATTCGGCTGAACGAAAGGAATAGCAAGGTAATTTAAATAGCACCATTCATGCACATATTAATTCAAAGTGTTTTACTGTACAACATAGGAATAGATATCAAAGCACAAAAAATACGCATTAAAAAGACAAAGCATCAAACAAAAAGAAGTCACATAAAGGAAAGGTTACAATCACAATTTAAGCAAATGAAAAGCTAAGACATGATAGAAATAAGATGATAAAGCTACCTTCTATAAGTAAGCTGCAGTTAACAGTAATGTTTTCTGTCCTGATTTAAAGGAGCCAACTGTTTCTGCACACCTCAGGTTTTCAGGGAGTCCATTAATGTTTTTATCTTATCTATATCTACTTTTTGCATCCCTGTTCCTGAGCAGGTACAATCAGGGCTGATTAGGGACTACATGTGACTTAAACAGACTGCTGGTCACTGATTGGCCATTGGACCAGGTAATTTCTCCTGGCTTTTGAGGAGGTAGTGCAGGGAAAGGTTAATAAAACTCAAGAGCGACTACGATAATATCGAAATATAATTTTACTATTTACTAAACATAACCCATGCCTGAAAGAAATTAAAATGAAAATAATAGAAAAAGGACATATCAGCTTTTTGAATTACACACAGGTGCGAGGTGCTGTATTTAATAACATCCTAAATCAGCTGATCACATATAAAATCAGCTGTTCAGACGCACATAAGTTTCTTCCAAAACAGACAAAACAATAAAAAACAGTTTGATTCTGAAATGTATTGACGGTCCTTAAGCGAACCAGCGTCTGCTGGAGGGGGGGGGCAGGCAGAGAGCAGCTACTCATACTCAGACTGCCTGCATTGGGTAAAATGGGAGGAAGACCCGTTGAACCCACTGAGCGTGAAAATCCAACCTAAAACTAACTTCATCATGGTCAAAAGTCTCCGGTTTTGCCATTTAAAGCCCTTGTCCTTGTCATTGTCGTGGCTGAAAAACAAACATTGTTTGTATTTTGTTGATTTAAGGTTTTTTTTCTATTTATTTAGTTATTGTTTTAGTGGTTTTACAATGGTGCACAACTGTTAAGGGACCTAAAACATATAAAATGACTTTTATATGAATTCTGAAAAGAACTGGAAGCCAATGAAGAGAAGCTAAAACTGAGATAATTGGATTGAGCCAGTTAAAAATCGAGCTGCTGCATTCTGAACAAATTATAAGAGCTCAGTGTGCCTGGCGGACTCCAAACAAGAGCTCGTTACAATAATCCAGCCTAGAGGTAATAAAAGCATGAATAACTGTTTCAAGATGCATTTGGACATAACAGGACTGTGTTTACCGGACTCTCAAGTATCAACACTGGATACATTTTTACCCCTAGGTTGGTAATGATATTTTTTCATACGGAGTCAGTGCGAGAGATCATTTCATGCTTTCAGGCTGCTATTGGGTCTAAATACCATAACTTTAGTTTTTTTTTCATAAAATTGAAAAAGTTTAAAGCAGAGGGGGGATATAAGGCGCTACTGAGAGGCGACATTTAAGGACGCATCAGGACTGCTTGACAATCATACCCACTTTGAGATGGTACTCAACTGTAATGGAAAACGAACCAAACCGTGTAGACCGACCTGCCCTGTCGTGATTTAATTTATATTTATATTCATTAGATCCTAAAATTTTGAAAAGACAAACAACAAATCCTTTTCTTAAAAATACTATTGATATTTGGTTTAAAGCTCACGAGCACATTAGAGATACGCCCTCTATTTCACAATTTTCCCCCATCTGGGGTAATGGATGGTTCATCCCGGGCAGGTCCTGAAAATCATCTGGGGACCCCCCCTTGGTGTCTCGCAAGCCTTGGTGGTTGCTGGGTTGTTCTTGATCATCCTAACCAGATTCCTTTAATTGGAGGATCTGAACTAACAGAAATGATTCAAGGGTATTTAAAAGCAACAGAGTGTGAACAAAAACAGGCCAAAAAAGCATCTTCATAGGTTTACTGTTTAGATCCATCACAATTCCTACACCATCCTCCGTGCTCCTTTCTTCTTAGAGAGATAGTAACAGTGAGTCCAAACTAATAGCAACATGAATCTTAAGCACATTTTCAGTGATTCTTTAGAGGATATGAAGTTTTTGCTGCAGGCGTGATGATATGTTCTAAAACAGAGCAGGAATTGTTGGAGTATCAAGGGACTGTTGAAAAGTAGGACACCATGCAGCACAGGTGATTTGTGCAGCACAATTTTTCATGAGAGTGGCAGCAAAACCATTGGGGCTTGAGGATATCTTATTACAGTCTGTTCAAACCCGCTGGCTCAGCTTCCAAGAACTCAGCTGGAGAGAAGTTCTGAGTCCCAAATCTGAAAATCAGGTTAATCAGCTTCACTTTGTTCTTTCATAGTGGAGAGCTGCGTTCGGCTGCATTTCACTAAGTTGAACAGTCTTTCAGAGGCTATAGATCTCTTCAACAAGAACTTCATGGTTTCCTCTGGATTCTCTCAAAGCATGATTAAGTTCTTTCTGGGCTGCAATGAATCCTGTACTGTCCTTTTATCTGACAACCAACGTCTTCCTGCAACTGACTACCAGCCTCCATAACTCAACTAGTCTTAGAAATCAAACAAGTCTTTTGACTTATCAATACAATTTGTTTAAACTAAAGCATGTTGACCTATACCTTTTCTGAAGTTTTTAGCAATTTCAAAACCATTGTGTCAACATGGTTTCGACAAGTACATATGAAGAGGAGCATGGAACATTTCTATCTGTATGGGAGGAATTGTATTTTTTCTGGAAGAATGGGGAAACCCTTCTGCTTGCTTTGTCACACATCACTCACACTTTTTTAAGCTTCAAACTTGGAGCCAAACAACCCAGATTTCTCTTGGCGGTTTAGCTTGAAGTCGAGAATGAGGGCACTGCCCTACATGATCCTGAGGACATTTTGTGAAATCAGCAGTTTTTATTTTCAAGTAATCAGTCTGGGAACATGTTAAAAACTGTTTAGGTTAATGTTATAAGGGATTTGAGTTATAACAAAATGTGTTTACATTTCCTTGTGCAGCTCTGTGCAGAAATTGTTCTCCTTTTTACCAAAAACACTGTCTGCTAAGAGCTGCTTTGCACATTAAAGATACTTTGACATATTTAGTAATTTCACAAGATAAAAACTGTTTCAGACTCAGACCTTTTTACATAATAAATATTTAGCATTGAGCCAAATAATGAATATCCATCCATCCATTTTCTATACTCGCTTATTCCATAGAAGGTCACGGGGGAGCTGGTGCGTATCTCCAGTGGTCTATAGGCAAGAGGCAGGGTACACCCTGGACAAGTCGCCAGTTCATGGCAGGGCAACACAGAGACATATAGGACAAACAACCATTCACACACTTATTCAAACCTAAGGACAATTTGGAGAGATCAATAAACATAATAGCCATGTTTTTGGACTTGGAGGAATGGACTATATTAGCAGTGGATGGCATGATTTTCTTTGAGGAACGATTGTACTTATTATTTTTCATGTGCTATGTGGCTAACACAGGCAGTACCCAAATTAACCCTGGCCAGTCAGCTGCTGGCTAGGAATCGGAGCATATCAGGTTCTGCATAAAGTTTGTTATCAACCATTCAGTAGACACAGGAAAACTTTACATAGTCAACGTAAAAGCTCAGAATATGACAAAATAAGAAGTTGAAGCAGTTGGCTTCTTAATCTTATCTCCTACTTTTTGCCCATTGTAGGCTGGAATAGGCATCAGCACCAACTTACTTCTCTTTTTTCAATGCTACAAAAAAGCAAGCAGAGTATTTTTCAAATTGCCAGTTGGCACATAATGCTGTTTACAGGAGGTCCAGAAAGTTTAAACATACAGATAGATTCATAGCAAAAGAATTTTATGGAGTTCTGTGGAAATCTTATTCTGGCTCCTATAATGTTTACTTACATTGGACCACCAGATGGATCAGGGCCTCTCTGGGTTTGACGTTGAAGCCGTTGTACTGACTGGTTTGGCAGCGGTACGTCCCGCTCATCTTTCTTGTCACATTGTAGATCCTCAGTATGCCATCATAGCTCTCCATCTGAGACGAGCCATCAGGCATCAGAGGTGCTACTGCAGCAGCTGGCCCACTCTCCTCCACCCGAGACCACATTATGATAGGTTTGGGTTTTCCTGAGACCAAACACTGTAGGTCTACAGTATCCCCTTCGAGAAAAATGAGTTGAGATTGCCCCTTCGGGACTGTAAGTTCAGGCGGAACTGAAAAGAGAAAAACATTATGATGGTCAGTATTCAGAAACACAAAGTGTCGTCCAAATGATTGATAGTATGATTTAACTACCAAGAAATCCCAGTTCTCAACTCTGACCTGTTTAGAGGGTTCTTGGGTGTGTTTTGAGCTGTCAGAAAAAATTACAACTGGTAGCACATAAATCAGAAAGTTTTAATTTTACTATCGTTCTCTGGAACAACATTCCATAACCCCATGAATTAAGGTCTCTTAATTCAAGGATATTCTTTGAGCTTGCCCAAGACACACTGACCCGCAGACTCCCTTGTTAGTGTGCTTAAGATACAAGTATCTTACATACTCACTCGTCTGCCTTTACACACAAACTTGAGTGACATCCCATTCTTAATCCATAGGGTTTAATATGATGTAGTCCACCCTTTGCAACTCTAATAGCTTCAACTCTTCTGGGAGGGCTTAAAACTAGATTTAAGAGTGTTTAATGGGACCTTTTATACCATTTCCTCCATTAGCACATTTGTGAGTTCAGACACTGGTGTTGGATGAAAGGTTTTGGCTTACACTTTCCACTCTAATTCCCAAAGGGTGTTCTTTCCGGTTGAGGTCAGAAGCAAAGGATTTGTAAACTAGATGATCAGAAGATAATCCTTTGAAGTCATCTGGGAGGCCAAATATGGAAACGGGGGGGTTACTTTAAATTACCAGGAGAACTACAGGCAGGAATAAAACATGTGAGAGAGGTTGCAAGATGAGGTGTCACGCAAAGAATCAATTCCAATATAAATATGTGACAAATGAGCTTTAGGCAGATTAATCCTACAAAAACGCGAAATAGTATAAGTGTGTTGCAAGTGCAAATTGTGCTAGTATGAAGCCATTTCCCACCAGGTGTCCTCTATAGTGACGCCTGGGTCATGTTCCCGAGCTGTTATGACCTTAACTATAGGTGAAGAATTAGATAAGAGAAGAGAGCCATGCACAACAGAGAAAGAGGATTTCTGTCAAAGATCTAACCTAAGGTATGCCTGCCAAATATATTGTTTTATACAGTGTCTGATTTTATAGTAAGAGAAGAGGTGGAGCAGGGGCAAGAAAAACACAAGACGCACCATCTATAAATAGATCTTTATAAACTTTCAGGCCCACATTGTGCTTTAGAGGGAAACAGTTGTCCGTGATTATGTAACAATAGGGAAAAAGCCAAAGCTATGTTGGATTTGAATTGTTTGATAAACTGGAACCAGATTGTATGGGTGGAATAACTACTTAGTTAAAAGTACAGCCACAAGAGTTTACTTGAATGGAAGATGTAAGTTTTTAAGGCATGAAGAAGTCATAAATGACATTATAACATACATCAAGGAAGGTCTAGTAGATTAAGTCAGCATGAAATGTTGAAAATATTCGTATCTCACAGTACAGTTTATCATTTGGGACAGAAAGATCTCCATTAACCTTACAAGCTTGAAATACAGATTTAGAAATTCTATGAGTTTTACCACACCACAAAAAAGAAATGTTGAACAATTGACTACAAAAATATTTGACAAGGATAAAGGATAAAGGTTTGGGAAAATCTCCATTTTATTAATACTTATTTTACCTATTAAGATGAGAGGGAGAGTCTCTCATTTCTGTAAAAGCACAAAATGACAGAAGGATCCATTCCATATCAGGACAAAGCAGACAATCGTGCCTCAGAGTTACTCTGGTGGATCCAGCAGCAGGAGGAAAGGGCATGGGCCCTATACAGAGAATACATTGAGGTTCTGCCTTCCCCCCTGTTGCTGAAGGAAATGGAGCAAATGTTTGGGGGTTCCAAGCTGGTACTGGCACTCTCGAAGTACCAGTCAGCTGCCAAGGATGCCGGTATCTCCAGCGCGCCTCGCTACTGGAGCCTGTGCAGATGCTTAGACGCGTAGCCTGTACTAGAAAGTGGTTCCAGTGCTTACAGCAGCAGCTGTCTGCAGCAGCTGCAGTTTCCACGATCTGCTCGGCTCTTTTTTATGCATTTGAGCCCAGAGTTCTCCCGCATGAGAGCCCAAGAGCCCACTCATTAACGCCTCAGATTATCAGGACCCAGCCGCCATCATCATCACCATCTACACTTCTGGCTCCATCATCTTCATCATCGCCACTTCTGGCTCCATCATTGCCTACAGTTCCAGGACGGACTGCCTCACGTTCCAGTTGCAGACGTTCCCCATTCAGAAGGGTTCGAGGACAAACTGCCTCACGTTCCTATTCCTGTGTTGTCCAACATTTTACTGAGAAGCATAAGCCTCAGCAAAATGTATAGAACAGCTTTCAAGAAATTAGCTCTTAGCACCTCAATATGTCAGCTAACATTAAATAAAGAAAATTGACACAGAATGTAGAGTTTTTAACAAAGTATGGACTTCTAAATATTTCATTGCTAAAATCAACCTTACAGCTGTGTGCTTAGTGTGTGGAGAACATACATCATAGCACTGTTAAAGGATTACAGGAGGTAAATGCATCCATGAACACACTGAGACTTGAATGGGACAAACTGGTAGGTGTTACAAGTGATGGCTGTTCAAATCTGACGGGGAAAATGTTGGACTTGGTTTTCATTTTCATCTGGACTTGTGAAGCGAATGCAAGATAGTGTCTGAAATTAACCCTGAACAGAAACTGATATTTTTGCATTGTATCATTCTTTAGATGTTGTGCAAGTCAGTGCTAAAAATTAGCTATGTTGATGTAACAGAAATAGTTAATTTCATCAGGGAAAGAGGACAGTTTGTTTCACTGTTGGAGGAGCATGACAGTGAGCATAGTGACATGGGCAACCAGACCACTGTGAGATGGCTCAGCCTGGGCAAGGTGCTAAAAAGAGTACAAGGCAAGGCCATCCCAGAGCTCTCAGATACACACTGGATGGCCGATCCGGCCTTTGTTGTTGATGTGACTGCACTAATGGTTGACTAAATACTAAGCTGTAAGGCAAGGGCTTCTTTGCACATGAAATGTACAGCTTGGTGAGAGCTTTCATGAGAAAGTTGAACTATCCTTCAAGTCAATTAGAGGACATCATTTGAACTCTTTTGCCAACACTGCAGGAAGTCACACTATCAGCTAATCACCTCCATGTTAGGGGCGCTGTATGGTGAGTTTTAAAGAAGAATTGAAGGCTTCAAAGCAGTAGAGAGTGAAATGTGCATGATTAATTTTCCCTTTACTCACAGTGTAGATAATGCATCCAGTGATGTCCAGCGTAAACGCATTGATCTACAGTCTAATAATCTACTGGCAGAGTATTTTAAGTCAGTATTACGGTCAGTGTTATTCCTCACTAAAAGAGGAAATCTTTCCACACTTGAGTAGACCTGCTCAGATGATGTTGGTTCTCTTTGGATCTACCTGCATCTCTGAGCAAACATTCTCAGTGATGAAGTTTAACATATGCAGATACAGATGCTCTCTTAGTGATGATCACTTGGGTGCTGTCCTTTGCAAACCCACCTCAGACATTCAACCTGACTTCAGTGCAATCGTTCAAACCCAAAACAGGCTAGATTTCCTGCACACTAAGAGAAATGAGGTAAACCAAACATGAACACTGGCTGCAGTTCTTGCTTTTTTGCATAAAGTTATTCTTATGGTCTTTGACAAATACTTAATAAAGGTATGATGCTATTTCATAAATGCTACAAAAAATGCCCATTTTCTAAACTGTTTTTCTAAACGTTAAACATTGCAATTATGTTGTGCTCCACACTTGCTTGATGTGCTGTTTGATTGACAGTTTATACATATACATATATATATATATATATATATTATATATATATATATATATATATATATATAACTAGCAACAGGCTGGTACTGTGGGCACTAAGCATGATAGGTGCATCACTTCCTCTAATCTTACTAGATGCGCCCATTGCTCTAGAAAAGGGTAAATCTGGACTCCAACCACATGACCTTTTTCTCTTGCTCCAGAGGCAAATTTTTATGCTCCTTAGCAAATTAAGGCCTTTTTTTTCAATTAGCCTCTATGTTCGGTGGTTTTCTTAAGGCCACAATGATGTTTCAGGTGAATTCAATTCAATTCAAAAATACTTTACTAATCCCAGAGGGAAATTAATTGTTGTTGTAGCTCATATTATGCAGGTTTCTTCAAAGAGCTGTTGTAGATGCTGATGGCTGTGGGCAGGAAGGATCTCCTGTAGTGTCTGTCTTACAGCAGATCTGAAGAAGCCTCTGACTGAAGACACTCTGTTGTTTTACGACCGTCTGATGAAGAGGATGCTCAGGGTTTGTCAAAATACCTCGAGTTCCCTTTGCATTGTGTGTGTGAATACGCTCTTATTTTCACAACTAAATATAGCCATGATTTCTGCTGTTGTATTTTACAGTTTGACACCCTATATTCCAAACTGTCCCTCCAGTTTTAAAAAATACGTTAGACAGTTCTTAACCTAATTTTAGTAGCTTCAACAATCTCATTAAATGCTTTCTTTGATTGATGTATGCCTTCTGAAGCCAATTAACATCTTTCCACGAGTGCAGGATTTGTCTTACAAAATGGTTGTTAAAGAATGACAAGCTCCTTACAGTATCAGTTAGGGTTCAATAACTCGTTGCCAGCTGAAATATAATCCATGAAGTAATGACCAAATTAGAGGCACATTTTTTGGACAGACATTGTAGAAAAAAAAATATTTGGTCCTTGCCAAGTCTTTAAAATGAGGTTAACTCAGCCTTAGATACATACAAACTAGCTCCACCCTTATAGGTTTTGGAGGACGACAAAGGGTAAGAATCACCCAGGAGCCACATTTAACTTAACTAACTGATCATCTACAAGTGCTGACGCCTCTGAAAAAGCAGATGTTCACAGAACCCAGAGCTATTAAGAAGGCAATGTGTAACACTGATCTCCTACCTGACAACTGCAAAACAATGTCATAAAACAGTCGCTACATGCATGCTCTGTATGAGGGATTGCTGCAAAGTCAACGACACAATGCAACTACTGTCCACTGTCAGTGAATGCTGCAAGTCACTGACTGGATGCCACATGCTGGGTTTCCTTAGATAGAAAAACGTTTAACCAGTTCGAATAACAAACTGAACATTACTGCATTGTTAAAAAGCTAGGATCAATTGGACTGTATGTAGTTGACTTGGAATATGTATGATTTGATTGAACTGACTTCTTTTTGTAAAGTGATTTGAGACGACATGTGTTCTGAATTGGTGCTATATAAATAAACTGAAAACATGAATCGCCACCAAAGAGATGCTTGCTATCTGAGGTCAGAAAAGATGTTGAAAGAACTGTTTGTTTTAGGTGCCATGAAGAGATTGTTGGCACTGATTTAACTGCTCATTATTCCAGAGAGTGACTCACCTGTGGTGGAGGAAATATTAACATCAATGCTGATCTCTGGGATTCCTCCATTCCTCAGTGATGCCACACAGGTGTAGGTGCCAAAGTCTGTAAACTTTAGGTCAATGATGTCCAGGTTGGTGGTTCCTGGTGAGATGTTAGGGTCAGTATGGGTGATGACCATTCGCTCTGAGCTCTTCAGTGGCCGGCCGTTCTTTAGCCAGCTGAACTGCAGCTCGTCTGAAGGTGTGGCCTCCACCTGGCAGCTAATCTTGACCTCCCGGCCAATTTGAATGTTGTCTTCATTGTGATATGGGTCTGGTGTGATCCAGAACCGACCCTTATGTAGGCCTGGGGAAAATAAAAGAGAACAGAAAGGACAGCATTAGATAGATATTTATTCTTTTTCATCATAAAGCAGGAGTTAAAACCTAATGGAAATATTACAGGTTGGGGCAAGTAAGGCAAGAAAGAATCAGCAAATGCTTTGGCTTGTTGGGCTGAGACATTCAGGAGGTCAGGTTTGTACTGGTGGAACATTCTTGAAACTTCTGATTGAGAAAACCTCCAATTAAAACAGAAAACAGTCTTAAATCCTAGATTGCACACATGCATTGCTGTTAGCTGACATGAACATACAGGCACATCTAAAACAAATTGAATATACATATCAACATTTTTTGTCACTCATTTCAAAAAGTGAAACTCGCTTCTAGAATCAATACACGTAGAGTGAAATATTTCGAGTTTTGTAATTTTAACGATTATAGCATACAGACATAGAAAACCTAAAATTCAATGTCGCAGAAAATTAGGACTATACATAAGATCCATAAAAAAGGATATTTTAAACAGAAATGTCAGGCTTCTGAGAAGTCTGTTCATTTCTATGCACTCATTATTTGGTTGGGCTCCTTTTGCATGAATTACTGCATCAACACAGTATGGCATAGATCAGCCTGTGGTTCTGCTGAGGTGTAATGGAAGCCCAGGTTGATTTGATAGTGGCCTTCAGGTCATTTGAGTTGTTGGTTCTGGTTTCTCATTGTCCTTCTGACAATCCTCCATATATTCTCTATAGGGTTCAGTTAGCTGGCCAATCAAGCACAGTAACACCATGGTCGTTGAACTAGCTTTTGGTACCTTAGGCAGTGTGGACAGGTACCAAGTCCTGCTGGTATATATAATCAGCATCTCCATAAAGCTTGTCAGCAGAAGGAGGCATGAAGTGCTCTAAAATGTCCTGGTTGATGGCTGCGTTGACTGCGGATTACAGAGAACCTAGTGGACCAACACCAGCAGATAACATGGCACCACAAATTATCACTGACTGGAAACTTCACACTGGACTTTAGGCAACGTGGAAGCCATTTGAGGGGCCTTACTGACCTTCCATCTGTGGCAGTAAATGTGTGGATCTGCACAGAACGTGAATAAAAACCCACTGCTCAAACCTCCAACCCTAAACCACAGTATGAGCATCCAAATATTAAACAAAGCACAATGCCATGTTTGTTTATTCTATTGTGTATACTATCTTTCTTTTCAACCTCCTCTGGTGTTAATTTGGGAATATGCAGGAGTATAAAGATAGATGCTGTCTCTGTAGAAAGATGCTAAACCAGAACAAATCGAAGAGCTCAGATCACTCATGTTTTTTTGCACTGTTATATAGAATTCATTAAGAAATCCTGACTCCAACCTTTAAGGTCATACATGGTCAAGATCCTTCTTATATTACTGGATAGTTGAAGCTACATAGTGCAACTGAAGTCCTCAGATCCTCAAACCAAAATCTACTCGTGGTCCCAATGAGCAGATCTGGAGGAACTGGAGATCATTCTGTCCAGACTGTTAAACCTTGACTATGGAACAAGTTTCCTTTGTTTTAGCATTGTCTTCAGAGTCTGAAGTCACTGAAAAAGCAGCTGAAGACATTTTTATTCAAAGGTCTTTTCCCTTCAGATCTTTTGAAATATTACGGATTATTTTTTCTTAATAATCTCTATCATTTGTTTTTTGTCTTTACAATGATGTGGTAATATTTATGCTCAGTGTCTGTGAAGCACTTTGAGCCTTTATCAATCAAATATAAATAAACTTCACTTACTACTTACTGAAATGGACTGAGAAAACCAGCATCCAGATTTTTACTGTCATTTGGTGTTTGTGATCTGATTTTCTTTTGAGCACATATTTTGATTATTTCCTTGATGCTGTGTTTTCATGCCATTGCTTTCCATTCCGATCAGCTAAATTCAGTCCACCTGTACCATGCCTATAAGTCTCCCTGTCTCACTTGTGCGCTGCACTATTTATGCTTTTCCAGTGTCTGCCTCCCCACCAGATTATAGATTACAGTCTGCCCATGCCCATATCTGGTTGTAAGTTTTTACTTTTCATTTATTAAACTTTGCAACTCGCCGTGCTGCTTCTACCTGCCTGTCTGCATTTGGGTCCTCTCCAAAAACATTCTGACAGAATATTTGTATATGGAACACTGAAGCTACGTTTTTTTATTTGTTTTCTCCTGTTTTGTTGGTTTAAAGAACTATGTGTAGATAATGTCAATTCCTGCATTTTATCTGACATATGGTTTAGGTGCCACTACGTGGAGAAGGTATTATTAGTTTAGTATGTTGGCCTGAAGTCTTGGTTTTTGACATAGGATTCACATCAGACGTCGGTGACAACCCAAGTAATCTTGGTGTTATTTTTGAAACTTTCCTCTTTGATAAAGCTTATAGTTAGAGTGGCTGAGGTTATCCTGAGCTATCTCTGTAGTTATGCTGCTATAGGCTTAGGCTGCTGGAGGACATAATGACCACTTTCACCCTCTCTGCTACATTCTCATACTACTCTTCAATAGTGTATTATTTGCTGTTATTTCAGCTTTTAACCCGATGTTATCTCTGTTATTTCTCTTCATAGAAGCTACATCTGGCCTGGCATTCAGTTTAGCTGTTACACCTTCCTGGAGGGGGGCATCAGCTGAGCTACTGCTGCCAAGAACTTCATGTGCTCCTTCTACAGATGATATGCATGTATTTCTGTGCTTATCTGCTTAGCTGTGTTTCTCTCCTAGATGAAGCCACTAAAGGAGCTACTGCTGCTATGAATTAATTAATTTTCCTCTTCACTGTTGTTGCATGCAGCTCAGTATTAGGGATTGCTGCAACGTTGAAAAATTGATGAAATTGATTGTCCACTGTCGCTACATGCTCTTTCAGGAGGAGTTATTCCTGCAAGTCAGTGACTTGATCCAGTTTGGTTTCCTTAGATAGAAAACTTTTTTACCAATTTGCATAATAAACTGACTGCATTGTTTGATAACTAGGACTGACTATGTATTTATGTAATTTACTTTGAATGTTGTGTATGGTTCAATTCAGTTAAATGTATATAGATGTGTATAAATTGGATGGTGTTTTTTTCCTGAAATGCCTTGAGACGATATTTGTTGTGAAATGGAGCTATATAAGTAAACTGAATTGAACTGACATGCAGGCTTGGCTAAGCGGGTATGGATGGGTGGAAATGACAACAGGAAGAAGCTCTAAAGGCTGGGGCACCCCTTAAAGCTAGCATGACCACCCACCCACCCACCCATCCATGCATCCATCCATCCATCCATCGACTGATGCCTCCAGATGGATGGATATAAAGTAAAGGTGCCAACCCCCATCTACTGTGCGGTCCTGATAGACTGCTTGGGTTGCAACAAGGTGTTCATGTCTTACCTCTGACCAGTATGGTGATGGATTTCTTAGCAGGGTTTCCTACGTTGTTGGAGGCAACACAGGTGTAGGTTCCTCCATCGTCGTCACTAATAACAGGGACAGTCAGTGTGCCATCTTTGACAATGGTCCTCTTCGGTAGCTGCTCACCCTCCACCCTCAACCATCTCAGTGCTGGTGGAGGGTGCCCGCTCATCACTTTGCACACCAGAGTGATCGTCTCTCCAGGATTTGCCACCACGGGATCATCCAAAAGTATTTTAACAGTGGGTGGAGCTGAGGGGGCAGAACAACGAAGGTGGTAAGAAAGCTACTTATGATAAAGCTTATTTAATTACATCTTTTATTGATCCAAGATGAAAGGCCCTTTTCTAATTAAAACCATTTCTTTAGTTCAGACTGAACAGGCAAACCATGTGCAACAAACTGACCAGCTCAAGTTTCCTCTTTTTCCATTAAAAATGACTAATTTCTCCAAGTTCTGACAATTTCAGATTTTTCTCATTTATATAAAAAACATACATTCAGAAACAAAACGAAGGAAACTGTGAAATAGATGATTTCTACAGCCAGTAATAAACAAAGCATAATGCGAGATAGTCTCCAACTTCTTTAGATACTGGCATAGTGCCTTAATAAAGAGCAGATCCCCATAATCCAACAAGAGAAAAAAGGTTTGTGAAACCATGGGTTTCCTTACTTGGAAAAGAAACAAAAAACTGAACTAAGTTTCAGCTTAGAAACAAGTCTTTTAATGAGAGTGTTAAATGATACATTTTGGTTAATAATGATACCGTAATATATTTTTACCATTTAAATTTAAATTTATGAGGTTTGGACAGCTATCAACAAATATCAACTTCTTTTTTTCTGCATTTATCTCCAATTTATGTTGTACCTAAATGACCTGAAGAACATGAAGACCGACTGACTGACGGGGAGAAACAGCGGATAATATCATGTGCATAAAAATGGAATTTAGCATTTGGAAAGTTCCACAAAGATTAGCTTTATAGAGAATAAGGAGCAGAAGTCCTAATATGGAGGCCTGAGGAACTCCATAGAGGAAAAGGAGCCAGCATTAAGGATACACTTTGTTTTTCCTGACAAATTGCAGCACAGCATACAGTACAAAATAATGCAGAGTGTTCAGCAAAATAAGGGGGTGGGCTGTGTCAAAAACTCTTGAGAAATCAATAAAAGGAGTTGTATAATGTTCTTTGCAATCCATTGCATCAAGATTGGAAAAGATAGCAAGATTCATGTAACTGTCCCAGTTCAAGGTTTATCTGGTCTAGGAAACTGAATCAGCTCAGGAGTTATAGAAACACTAAGTATTACTCCAGCAACTGGTCCACCAAACACCAAGATATATTCGACATGCATAAAGCCTCATAAATCATAGGCTTCACCATCACCCTGTTCTTATTTGTAGCATTAGAAACAGACTTTTCTTTAGAATGAGACATATCCATTTTTATTTGAGTTCAATTAATTACATTTTCACTGAAAACTAACCATCTGAATCTGAATCTTCAAGTAGGCAAAGAATTAAAGGATGTTAACACGGCACATTTTTCATCAGACTACACGACACTAAACACTGGGAGCATTTTTGAAAGTGAAATACATCAGAGTCAATACCAACCATGTTAAGTTATCAGCAAAGATAAAAAGCGATTGGAAAAAAAAAAATTCTACCTCCAAGGAAAACCGAATGTAAAATAATTGAAAATTTAAAGTTAGGTGGAGATAAACCAAGATTTCCCATAAAGTCATTTGCAGTCAGCATTATTGGGCAGAGTCATGACATGCAGATTAATCATTACAAATCAGCCCAAAAGTTCCTTTCTAACAAAATCCCATTTTCACTGTATTTCTGCTTTGGCATCAAATGATGCCAGTTCAGTCATAACATCAGCACAGGTGAAACTGTGAAACAGTCCATCTGAAATTCTTCCATCAATCTA
This sequence comes from Crenichthys baileyi, assembly GCA_036173005.1. Taxonomy (NCBI): domain Eukaryota; kingdom Metazoa; phylum Chordata; class Actinopteri; order Cyprinodontiformes; family Goodeidae; genus Crenichthys; species Crenichthys baileyi. Next base: position 1,518,835 of record JAHHUM010002018.1, on the reverse strand, counting down.
ATTACCAGACTGACTGATTGGAGGTGACTTTGCATCAAACCCCTCTGAGAATGCCAAGATAATTAGACTTCATGGTAAGGAGTTCATTTGCAGTGACACATCCAAGATTGTCCATCAAGCGCCAGATTTCTGCACACTGATGAGTAGACTGCATTATTGTGTTTCCACCTGTGCAAAGCTTGCTCCACGATGGCAGCAGTTGTGTGAGTGCATTTGGCCACACAGTGAAGCATAGAGTTTAAAAAGAAGGGCACCCAAGAAGCCACTTCTGTCCAAGAAAATCAGCAAGGACAGACTGAAATTCTGCATGAAGTACATAGATGGACAGCAAAAGACTGGTGCAAAGTTCTCTCAGATGGAACCCCATTCTGACTGTCTGGAGAAAACACCCATGAGTCCTGTGTGGTAAGTAATTACCAACAGCTTTACATACTATGACAACGTTGAAGTAAGGCAAAAATGTTAAGTACTGAAAGCTGCTCCATCTTAACTCGAGGGACTGATGGGATTTACATGATGCTCGCTTGGCAAAGGTCAACTTAGCTATTTTTAGCTCCCTCATTAAATATAATTGCATAATTCAGCTGTTTTTCAGTAGCTCTTGTGTGCAACAGTCGGGGGCAAAAATGCTCTGTAGCTTTTACTTTATGAAACATATTTTCAGTGCAATTTCTTTCTGTTGTATGGACCATGGTAATAAGAGTAAGAAGAGTAATTTGAACAGGATGAAATATGTACCAATTTACTGAATACAGCTTTTTAAAACGGGATGAAGTATATAGATTTTTAGTGTATGTGCTGAGGATATATTTATGTATTTGTGAACATACACTGAAAGGTAAAGATTTTTGCAGGAACAATTAACTATTGAATGAACTATTAATTATTAACTATTAATAATTAATTAATTATTTTTCAAGCAAGCTGCTGTTTGAGAACTGACCACAGGTTCTCTCTGGAGTTCAGCAGAGATGTTCACAAGTCATTTTTTTCATGTCAATTCTCAAGTTTATAACGACTAAAATAACCAATTTCTCATTAAATCAACAACATCTAGGTCACCTCTAACTCTGCATTGCATTAGGTTAGGAATCCAAACCTGTTTTGTTTATCCTGAGGCCTAAATTATTACATGAACATTTATTATGTTTCAGTATATTAATATGTATTAACAGTTATCTTGGATTTTTTTTTCACATCTAATTCACCATTCCAAAAGAATTTGCAAATGGCTTTTTAGAATGGATTTAGAATATTTGAAAATGTAATATTTGCCTTTTAGCAATTAAGGAGGACCTAATGACCACTAGAAATTAGCTTTCCTCCATCGCTTGTGGACAGCTCCAGGGTAATTTCACTTTCCTGGGGCCTTACTTTCATAGGCAGAAGGTCCTGCTCTGAGGTAGGACTTTCAGATTTCCCTGGGATTGTTGAAGGAGTGGGGCTGTGTGCAGTGAGACATGGCACAAGCAGCTGCAGTTATGGCGGCGTTCAGTACACAAATGTATTGTTTTTATACCACTAATTTCAATTTAATTCAAAAATACTTTATTAATCCCAAAGGGACATTAAATGTTGTTGTAGCTCATATTATGCAGGTTTCTTGAAAGAGCTGTTGTAGATGCTGATGCCTGTGGGCAGGAAGGATCTCTTTTGTCACAAAAAGTAAGATGTTTTTAAACAAGAAAACTTCATTTGTAAAGTCAGTTCATCAAGAATGAGCCTACTTTGAAATGTTCTGAGTTTTCGGAGCAGGGAGGCTGGTCTGGCTGCTAAGCTAAGCTAACCTAACCGGTCAGCTGGACTGGGACTTCTCCACTAACCACAGGCTGATCTCGGTTTCACTACAGTTCTGTAAGACAAACATTTTATTAGAGTACTGATTTTCAGAGCACCTTAAATTTTTCATGTACATAAAAAAATACACATTTTCCTTAGACTGCCTTCTCATGTTAACCTAACTTAGAGGAGTATGAAATCTTTGTTATTTTCCATTTTTTATAGTTTTATGCAGACAGCTCTGCAGGAGGAAATACCACAATTCCAGGTTTTGATGCAGTTTCCCAAAAGCTCCCAGTGATCCTCTCAACCTCGTGTCATGCTATCGTCTACTCCATTGTCTGCGCATCTTCTACTTTATATAAATATTTACTGATCATTACAGTTTAGGTATCAATTCACTTTACGTCTGGACTGATCAGATGTTTTGTTTATTCTAATAAATACAATTTTTACTAAAGACATTTTTCTGTTTTCTGTTGTGTTGTAGATATCTGATATAAGTTTACCTGATTATTTCAATAGTAAAAGAAAAATAAGTGTGTTAATCAGTGTTTAGTAGGTATTTTAAGTGAATTATGCAGTTGTAAAGCAACAACTCTGGCCTGATGCAGATTAGTAAAAAAATTGTTTATGGAAAATAATTATTTCAACTTTTCCTGCTTATGAATCCAGTCCTACTTAATGAATAATGGAAAGAATTAATCAACTCTAAAGCTGCTCACCATCTATTAGTTATCAGTTGAAACAAATAACATATTTATTAGCTAATAGTCTTTTAAACGCAGTATAGGAGCAATGCCATCTGCTGGAACGAAGGTGTATTGCAGTTTTCTTCACAACTTCCCTATATGCCATTAGGCTGATAAATGGTCCGTGGCCTTTCTAAGCAATAGAAACAGAATGTACACAATTCCCTGGGATTCCTTTTACCTCGGTTAAACAAATGTTTAAATCTGAGGGCTTTCGGTGGAAAAGGGGCTATTTACGCTCAATGAAAAATATTAGAAAGAGGTTAAAGCCTGTTAATGTTTAATTTTGTACGCCTTTGCAATGACTAAGTTAACAGCTGTTTATCCCTGTCTTTATATTGTCCACTCCTTCATTACATGTTGCACTAAATCTGGTTTGGAGGATTTTCGTCTCCTCGCTCTGAGCTGCAGAATATCTAATAATATTGGAAATCCATTTTCTAAAACCACATTTAAAACCTTTGCTCTCAAATGTAATTATTAAACATGCTTAAATTTAAGGTATACATTGCAACATGATGAACGAGACAAAATGTAGTAAAAAAATAAAAGAGTGTTAACTTCAGAATGAACGGAGTAAGAAAAGCCATAACGAACCATGCTGAAAAGGGACTAGTGGAAAGGGGGCATTAGGCGCCGAGCCAAACTTCTGAAAGTCCGCCCTACACCATAATCCTCCCTCAGCCAAACTTTACACTTAACACAAATGAGTCAGGCAAGTGTGGTTTCCTGGCAACTGCCAAAACTAGACTGTTCACTAGAATATTAGGCCAAGAGGCACCCGTTACCACTCCAGAGAACACGTCTCTGCTGCTCTATAGTCCAGTGGCAGCCTGTTTTACAACACCACATCAGAGCCTTTGCATTGCACTAGGTGATGTAAGGCTTGGATGTAGCAGCTCTGCCATGGTAACTTATTTCATGAAAATCTCCACATAATGTTCTTGAGCTAACCTAAAGGCCCTGATCCAGTTGCTGTTTCTTTCCAATTCCTTTATCATTTTAATAATACCACTTACACCTCAGTGTGAAATATTTAGCTGCAACGCAAATTCACTACTGGATTTATTGTACAGGTGGCATCCTACCATGGTCCCACCCAGGAATTAATTGGGCCTGAGAGCAACCCATTCTATAACAGAGTTTTGTAGAAGCAGTCTGTAAGCCTAGGTGTTGGGTTTGATACACCTGTGGAAGCAACTTGAACATCTGAGTTCAACAATGTGGATAGTGAAGAAAAATGTTTGCATTTTTTGTATTTATTTTGAACCAGATGAGGATAGTTTTAATCATTTAGAATTTTGGTCATTAACAACAGATTGATAACTTGGTTTGAGAACATATTTAACCCCAACTGTCAGGGCCTGTGGTTGAATCGGACCAAAATTCAGACAAACACTGGGCAGCAGCATGATGAGAGCAACTCTTCTTTTAATCAAAAGGGTTTTCAAAAGCAGTACAAAATAGTTTCCCAAAAACTTGCATGAGTAGAACCAAAACTTACAGAAATTCTCTCAGGGGAAAACGTAGCACCAACAGAACTTAAACAGGGTTGTGAATGAGAGGAACCAGCAAGGAACAATGAAAACCAGAGAGCTTATAAACTGAAGGAACTGGAGTATGGACCAATGAGACAGGGAGGCAGGTAATCAGAGGAAACACGAATCAGGTGTGGACCAGGCTGCAGGGAACTGAGGGAATATGAATGGTTTCTATTGGTGACCGGACTGGAAGACAGAGGGACACAAGAGAAACTAGACTATGAAATAACCAAAGAAAAAACTGGATCAAAAGATAAACAATACTAACTCACAAAGAGGAGCAGGGAGGCAGAGGAACAGGAGAACTGACTACAAAACTAAACTATGGGAGGGGGACTAAATGACAAACTCAGGAAACAGATCTAAGCAGAACTATAAGCAAAGATAAATGAAGCATAAGAATCTAAAATAACCTAACCATAAACCACCATAAAGACACTAAACCGGAAACTAAACTAGAGAACCCAAGGTAGCAAGAGAACTGTAAATAATAATAATAATAATAATAATAATGAGGAAACCATACTAAGTAATAAATAAATGAGAAAGCAACCACCAAGGGAACTATGGGCGAGGGGAGAAAGAACTACTAAAACTAGGAGGCAGGAGAAAGAACAAAACTATCAGGAAACAGAAGAAATAAATAAACTATTAAACCCAAAGGAATAGAAACACCTAGCTGAAAAATAAACAAACACAAAACCACAACAAAGACCAAAATGGCAGATCCTAACACTAACTAATGGAGATAGCAGGCTCTTTTTTTTAAACATTAAGCATCCTGTGCTTAAAGATAAGATTTTTACTGGTTTACATCAAGCCAAAAAAGAAACCTTTTTAAAACTGAGACTACCAAAATTCAACAATTGCTGTAAGAGCTGCATTTAATAAGTTCTAAAATCAAAACTTAAAAAGAATTATCAGGGGAACTAATAAGAAACTGTAATTTGAAGATAGAAATTGTAGGATCTTTCCTGTTAAAAGTCCATAACCCCTTATGAACAGCACGCACTTACATGATTTAATTAAAGAGGCATGCATGCAGATATTCTTCAATTCTCTCTGTTGTGTTTGTGCTCCTGAGTGCTTTTGTACCTGTCCTGTTGTTCAGGCTAAAGTGGGTACTTCTGTCTCTAATGCCGCAAGCATTCTTGACAGAGGCAATGCAGGTGTAGTCAGCATAATCCTGCAGACGAAGATTCTTCAACTTCAAGATCTTTGTCTCGCCCTGAAACACAAAAATCAAATCTTCACGTAGAAAAGTGTAGACTTTTCTGTTTCAAAAGTAACCTGTTTTTGTTTCAATCCTTATGCAGACCTGAAAAATCTTTTAACCAACTTCCATCCTTTTGAGGGCTGCGGAAGACCACAGTTAACAGAGCATGAAGCTGTTCTCTTGTTCAATGCTGTAAAGTCCACTGGCAAAATCTTAGAGATTCACCAAGAAATGGGCTGGTGACCAAAATCAGCCAATGAGAGATGGTTTCTCAGCCTTCTGTCTTCACACTTGTATGAGATAACATATATGCCACAATGTGTAAGGTTCCATTTCCATTGTCACCATGTCTAGGACAATGGGTTTCACCTTTTCTGTCTTGTTTTAGTCTGGGTCTCATGGGAATAACCCTGAAAGCTGTTGTAGGTTATAAGGCGAAGTTATACTTTGTCTAATCACAATGATTTGGTTGCACTCCTGAGTACCTGTCCTGTGCTACTTTGTTATTCTATCTTGCAAGATTTTAATTAAGCTGATTCTGAATGGCAATCATCAGTCTCTGCCTTGGTAAAAAAGATTTTTTCTACAACACAAATCCAGTCTTTTTCAGATCAGTTCTTCCAGCTCACACTGACGACGACCTGTTTAAAAGTGGAAACTCTTACTGAAGGTACAAGTTAGCAAGTTTCACAAGAGTTTAAAAATAAAGACAGAGGAAGCACAGAGATATAGGAAATTATAAAAGTAAACTGTATCTTTACAAAACAACTGTGATTAGTTCAAGGCGACAGCAGACAACAGTACAGTACAGCCACATCAGTCTTTTATTCTATGGAGCTGCTAACTGCTAACAGATGCTAAAGTCAGAATAACTCCATTATCATTTTGTCACTGTTTACAAATATTAAAATCGTGTTTTACAGCGATAGCTCTCTCACACATTACGTAACATTGTCTCCTCTCCTAAAATAAGGCTAAAGAAATATTTTAAAGGCTAATTTGTCTCTTATTATGTAACAGAGAGAAATCTGAATTGGCTAAAACTGGGATCCGCAAACTTCTGTCATCCATACGTCTACCTCACTGACAGCGAAAACATTTTCTCTGTTCAGAATATTTATGATTTCATCAGCAAACAAATTTAAAAGTTTGATATTACTATAAATAAAACTATGCGAGCAGATCAGGTCTTTACTTCACTCAACTACCAGACAAAAGGGTTAAATGACATTAAGTGACTATCAGAACGAACTGTGAGCAGAAGAGTGAAGATGAGATTAAATGACCCATTTTACTGTGCAAAGGTTTCTTTAGCTTAAGTGGTAATTTTGATTTTGATGTTGGTTTTGGAGTTTAGATGGTATGTGCTATGTGCTGTGATCTTGGCTCCTCACCTGTGTGAAAAATGGCTTGTATATCTCCACCCCCGAGTCTGAGCCCTCCGCCAGCACCTCCCTGTCTCTGGTCCAGGTGTAGTGGACAGGAGGGTTAGAGTTGGCAGCACAACGAAGAAAGACGGTACGTTCAAAGTAGAACTGCTCCTTTGCTTCGTCATCACTCTGATGCACCGTTATTACTGGTTTATCCAAGTCTGAGAAGGCCGATTGTTGGCGAGAGATGCGGTGAATTATTAGAGGATGAAGAGGGAAGATGATCAAGGAAAACATTAATTTTAGAATGTTTCAGATATTCAGTTCAGCTCGGTTTATTTATAAAGCGAGATAAGATATAAGATAACATTTTATCTTAGAGGTACTTTGTAGAACCTAGCAAGTCCTATTCATATGCAGTTAGACAGAATCCAGTTCAATCCAGCTGCAGTAATTTCACTTCATTGCCTAAAAATACAGTACAGTCAAATTCAATTGATAAAAGAGGCCAGTTTATCAAAAGTTGTTAATGAAAACCAGCAGCAGCTGATCAATTGAATGTGCGTGTGTTTCTAGGCTCCAGATAGCAACCATATAAATAGTGTTTGGTCATTTAAGATGGAGAAAGACAATCTGGAACATTGTCCACAGTATTCAGAAGAATTTGTCAGGTTTTTATGTGTATTTTCTCTATATAGTACACCACGACTAGTGTTCCATATTTCACTTTCATCTTAGCGGTTTCAATTATTTCTTCTAAACATGTTTAAAGAACAGAGAATAGGCACGGTTGAACCTTGTGTCATCAGCACTGGATGATAAAACAGTGGTGTGAGGCTCAGTAATCTAACGTCTTAGAATATATTAAGTAGAATGTTTGTTTTAATGTAAACTCTGCCATAAAACGGTGATATCTGATGCATTTTGCTCTAGAGAGGCTTGTTTCTGTTTGTGTGCTTACAGTAGACATCCACTCGTATGGAGCGAATGGCCGGGAATCCCAGTCCGTTCTCAGCCTTGCAGTAGTAGCGCCCTCCCTGATGGCGGCTGATGTTCTCAATTTTTAGAGTTCCACTGTTCAGCGACAGGTTTCCTGGACGGTCTGAGGCTCCACCTGCTGTCTTAGTCCAACGAATCTGACCAAACAAAGCAGCGTGTGATCACATACACACACACACACAAGCTTTTAATCAGGTGTTGTGTCTAAATGTATTCAGCTCCCTTTACTGTTGTACCCCATAATAAAACCCAGTGCAACATTTAGAAGTCAGCTAACGGAGTCCAGCTGTGTGTAATTTAACCTCATTATAAATTCAACTGTTCTGTGAAGACCTTAGAGGTTTGTTAGAGAACAAAAACAGCATTAACCAGAGCAGTGGCCAAGTGCCCATGGTAAATCTGGAGGAGCTGCCGAGATCACAGCTCAGATTGGACAATTTGTTAAGAGGAGATCTATTACACTCTAAATGCTGTCTTTCATGGAAGAGTAGCAAGAAGCCAACATGCAAAATGCTATATGTGGAGAAAAACTCTACATCCCCTTGAACACCCCACCCCCGAAGTGAAACTTGGTGGTGGCAGCGTCATGCTGTGGGGATGTTATATCCAGGACAACCCTGAAAGAAAACCTGTTAACGGCTGCACAAGACTTGAAACAGGGGTGGAGGTTCATCTCCAGCAGGACAACCACCCTAAACATACAGCCAGAGACAATATGGAATGGATTATATCAAAGCATGTTTATGTGTTAGAATGGCCTAGTTAAAGTACAGACCTAAATTCAACAGAGAACCTGAGTCAAGATTTGAAAGCTGATCTTTACAGACACTCTTGATTCTATCTAACTGAGCTTTAGCTCTTTTGCAAAGAAAGATGGTCAAAGATTTCAGTCTGTAGATGTGCAAAGCTGGTAGAGCTGGAACTGCAGCTAAAGGTTGGTCTACACAGTATTTACTGAATATATATATATTCACCCCCTATGAGTAAACAAATTTAAAAACAATGAATTATGTTCCTTTAGCTTCACAGTTATAAACTACTTTGTATTGGAGTGTCATAAAATTCCCACTGAGGTTTGTAGGTAAATACATCTTCAAGGTTTTGTAGGTTTCTACATTCAAGAAGCATGCAATACATGCAATCCAAAAGATATTAGATGTTTTTTGAGATTAAAAAATATGTCAAACCAACCAACAAGGCTTACTATGAAGAACATATAGGGCAAAAATAATGTTATTTTTTGCCAAATGTGGAACTACTGAATAATTATATGTGAAAATGCTAAAAAAAAAAAGTGGGAGAGTGGGAGAATAAATTACAAAAAAAACAAAAGAAAATTTGGAAGGGCATGTGAATACAGTCTGTTAACTCCCAGCATTTCTATTTGTTTTAGTGTTTTAATGCCAGAATATGGCCTTTTGGAGCAAACTCAGAACTCCCTACAGGCAAGAATACACTGAACAGTTATTTTTAGGTCTAATATTTAAATGTAGTACTGTTTAAAATGTTGTATTTTGTCTTTTCTTGCACAGCACAAAGCTGCAGCTTTGTTGTCTTGTCTCATTAAGAACCACACTACTTCTCTTGGTCCATTTTATCAAAAGCCTTGTTGGCTCAGGTTATTCAACATTGTTGTGGCTGGTTAACTGATTTAAAAGTGCTGGGAACCCCTGAGCTGTGGCAAATTAAAAACATTCAGAAAAATTGAACAACTGAATTATTTCTATTGCCTAATCCTAATTTTAAACCCAAAGGTTCTTGTTCAGCAGCCCCTTTAATTTCAGGTTCTGTTATTTCTATATGAATATTTCAGTCCCTTGAAAATCCCTTGACTGATTTTGGTACGCTACAAGCACAGTTTTCCCTGTATTTTATTTCGATTTGCGACAGACCAACACCAAGTAGTTCATCATTGTGAAGTGGAAAAATGTTTTTACAGGCTTTTTAGTTTTGTTTTTTTAAAGACCAATCTGAAAAGTGTGGTGTGCATTTATTTTTAGCCCACTGAGTCAATACTTTGTAGAACCGCCTTTCGCTTCAGTTGCAGCTGCAGGTCTTTATAAACAGACTTAGATTCTCCCCACATAGAACGTTTTGCATGTTCACCTCTGAGCAGAGAACCTCTTCCATGTTTGCTGCGTCTCCTGCATGGCTTGTGACAAACTGCAAACAGGACTTTCTATGACCACTCTTCCACATAGTGCAGACTTTTAAAGTCCTGTCAAAAGATTCTCCCAACTGAGTAGTGGATCTCTGCAGCTCCGCCAGTGTTACCCTTGATGCTAATAGCAACCCAAACTTTAAATCATACCATATTCATTTTGTATTGTAACTGGAATTTTTTCTGTTAGTTTTTGGTTTACTTGAAGCAACATTTACATCCAGAACATAATTACCTGTGGTCGGGGGTGTCCAGTGACGAGGCACTGCAGTTCCAGAGTCTCTCCCTCTCGGATGGTGTAAACCCTCTCACTGTACTGTTCTTCCTCCACATTACAGGCCTGACCTGCATGTACAATTCGCACCGTAGGCGACGCTGTGAACAATAAAAATACACACAACAGAGGTTAAATATAGAGATTTTTTTATTTATTTATTTTTTTAAATAAATTGTTTTATACCTGAACACATGCAGAATGTTTAAGAGCGGAACTAAGGGCGCAATGCAATGTTCTGTAGGGCAACTTTAAAAAGGGACACCAAAAGAAAACAAACAGGGCTTCCAGCTATCACTAGACTCTGCTATTTGGGAACATTAAGGTTTTTTATGCAGCTACAGTGGAGGAAGAAAGGTGAACAAAATCAAAACTTTATGTCAACGTTTTTCAACAGCAGTAAGGTACATGCAGTAGCTCGCTCTACACTGGTATTGGAGAAAGATCAGCTGACGCCCAAATGGCTGTGAGTCATATAAAATGGAGGAATCCCCTCCCTTTCAGGTACAGCTCAGACACTAGGCTGTTGAAATATCAAAACAACTCCGAAGTGATTTAAACAGGTTTTTTTCTCAAATATGGACACAATCTTATTTAAAAATGTCTAAACATCAGCACTGGCCGTTTCAAGTAGTTACATTGTTATATAATGCATCTATGATGAGGGGACTGTGGCTCAGTAGGAAGAGTAGTCGCAATCAGAAGGTTGTGGGTTCGATTCCAGCTTCCTCCTGCCATATGTCGATGTGCCCCTGGGCAAGGCACTTAACCTCAAGTTGCCTACCGATCTGCGAATCGGTGCATGAATGTGTGAGCGTTAGTGAGTGCGATTGGGTGAATGTGGCTCTAGTGTAAAACGCTTTGAGCGGTCTATATGACTGGAAAAGCGCTATATAAGTTCAGTCCATTTACCATTTATCTATCCAGGCCTTGGCTATGCCTGTTACTTTAGAAAAATCCAACCAAATCTCCAGTCAGTTATGAGCTTTTCACTTTTTAAAGTTTTAGAACATCATAAAAATAAATTCATTTCAGAAATTGAAAAACATTCTTTGTTTACTGCTGACAAAAGTAATAAAATCCTAGATTCTTGTTTATTTATCTTGATTGAAGCGTAACGAAAGCATCATGATTTTTAAACCCGAAGTACAGAAACATGATTTTTCTTTGCTGCTACGCCTGATGTTACAGTGAGAAAGAAGAAATACTTCCAATGTATTTCCGGTAGGGACGGGTACCTTTCACATTTGAACCGATACGGTACCAATGACCGGTACCTGGGAATCGGTATCAGCACTCAGCGTAGTACTCAAGTAGTATAGTATAGTATAGTATAGAATAGTATAGAATAGTATAGTGTAGTATAATGTAGTGTACTGTAGTGTAGTATTTATGGGTGTGATGGTACATTTCCTTTACATTTCAGGAGAACTTCAGATGTCAGCAAAATAAACATAAATACATTTCTATAAAGTAAACATTTTTGTCACACTGAAGTAAGGCAGGGCGATATGGAAAAAAATCCTATCAAGATAATATTTTTCATATCAGTTGATATCGATATATATCACGATATAAAACAAATCACTTATTTTGTCAATCTTTAATGTTCCCTGGTACTATTAAGTGAGATTTGAAGATATCAGACGGTTATTTTTGATTTAAAGATTTTATTTTAAAATGCTGAAAATGTCATCGAACATTATTCAGCTGTTTTGGATAAATAAAATCAGAATCAGCTTTTTTGCCAAGTTTGTGACACAAACCAGGAATTTGACTCCAGTACACTTTGCTCTCAGTTGGAATTTTTTCGTTTTTGTCACTATAAATGAAAATAAAATACCTATTTAAATGTACATATATAAACAATTGACTGTACAATAAAATATATTGTTTCTCCTTCTGCATCTTTCTATCATACTCGCTTGTTATCTCACACCAGTGTAACTTCACACATACATTGAACATGGGATTTTAAAAAGGTGTCAAATTTGGTCTTAATTGGATATTCTAATTTTTTTTTCTACAAGGTACTTTACAAAGATAATGTCATTTCTCTGAAAAGTTGAATCATTTCAACTTTTCAATGCTCCCCAGCTTCTTCACTGTTTACATCACAAGGTCAAGTTTTTTCACTAGGTAGCAACAAACTGGGCAGAACACAATGTGAGTCAGCTCACAATGCAGTTGACTGAATCAACAGGAGGAAAACTCTTCTCCTTGGAAACAAACCTCGGTGGGTTTTCACCTGCGTCGGAGTGTTGGCGGAGTTTTCGATAAGTTATGAATCTTCTGACCTTGTTGTATCAGACAGAATTCCAGCTTTCAGGATCTTCCGGGAATGGCCGTGTGGAGAAAAAAAGTAACTCGTCTGCTAGTTTCTGCCTTTCCAGATATGCACCTCCGTTGCGTTGTCCCTGTGAGACACGCTGGAAATGGCAACAAAAGTTTGGTTTCCACGGGTTTTATAATCCCGGGTGACGTCAGAGCTGCCATGTTTAGCTAAGCATGTCGAACTGCACAGCCTAGTCGGTCTGTCAGACCCAAAATGGATGACCCCAACAAGACTAATGACAAAACAAACAACCCAGGATTAAACTCAATATGGCAAGATGTTGCTAACAATAACGAACAACACAGATGGATTATTATAGATATAATATATGTAGGTTAAATAAGAAATAGCTAACCTTAGAACCTAAGTACAGGCACATTTCAAATAATTAAAATATCCTGAAAAAGTTAAATATTTTCTGTCTTTCATTTCAGAAAATGAAACTCATATATAAAATCATTACATACAGAGTAAAACAGTTTAAGCCTTTATTTATTATAATTTAATGATTATGGCTTGCAAACAATAAAAATCCAACATTCAGTTTCACAGAAAATAGTTGCACTTTCTGAAAGTTAGTGACAAAAAATATTCTCGATATTCTAATTATTTAAGATGCATTGAATTATGAAATCTTGACATACCAATACATGTTGTATTGGTATGTCTGGTGGCCTCTGTCAGAAAACTGAGAATGGATCCTCACTGGGTCTTTTAGCAGGATAATGATCCAAAAGTTAGGATCACTTAAAAACAGAAATGGTTCAGCAGACACTAAATCAACCTTATTTAATAGCCAAGTTAGACCGTATACCTAAATCCTGAAGAAAACCACGGGCCTGAGCTGAAGAGAAGAGGGTGTCAGAGAGGAGTTCAGACTCCAGACTGTCTAGAGCAGGGTTGTCAAACTCCAGTCCTCAAGGGCTGGAATCCTGCAAATTTTAGATGTATTCCAGGCCCAGCAAACCAGAATCAATTGGCTGAATTTCCTCCTCAGCAGATCATCAAGTTCAGCAGTGTTGTTAATGACCTCTTTTTTTATATTAAGGTGTATTGAAGCATAAACATCCAAATGTTCCAGGACTATCCAGCCTTCCAAGACTAGAATTGGATACCAATGATGTGGACTGGTAAAGAGTAATGGTCAAAGATCTCTTACTCTGTGTGCTCCATGTTTCGATTACATGAGAACACAAAGTGCTGTCCACAATTATATCCAAAAATATTTGCTCACTGAATAAATATACTCAATGTAAAGCCTGTCTTTTTTTGCTACATCATTAAAATTGAAACATCTTTCTCTGGGGTTTAAATAAATATGGAGGGCACTGTACATCTCACATTAAACGGTCTGTGACACTCACGCAACATCAGATAGTGCTGAAAGCTGCTGACCTAAATTGGCCATCCATACCCAGTACGCTGCCTCATGCCTGAAGGACCTCTCTGTATCATCATTTTTATCTACAAATTCATAAATTCACTTCTAACCCCCAGGTGTCTGAAAGTCAGCAAGAAACACATTTTTAAAGCCAGGCAGCCAGGATCTGGTCACTCTGAAAGAATATTATCCAGCTCACCAGAAGAGCGGGGGAGAATCATGAAAAAATGTCTAATTTTCATTGACAGCAACAACAAAATTAATCCTTAAATCAATTTACTGGTTTAAATTCCTAAGGCATAGAAAGCCCCCCCGCTCCCGGCCCCCATCAACATAGCGGGAACACTCTAGGTGTCAGCGTGCCCACACAAAGCCAGTGTATTTCTCACATTAACACAGGAAATCATGGTTCCATGATGGTTACCGCCATGAAACAGAACGACCGGAATTCACTTTCTAAATATATAACTAATGCACAGATGTTGCATCCTAATCCCCTTCCCATGCTTCCTGCTCTCGTAAGCCGGGCTCTGTTGAAAACTCAGCTGAACAGACAGAAACAGAATTTAAAAAGCCCAGTTTTGTTTCAAAGTGCTTCAGTAGACATGTCAGCACAGTAAGCTAAATGAATGTATGTGAGACAGAATATTATATAATACACCTCCTCCCACTAAAATCTGTCACATATAAGATTACAGATAATGATAGGGATGTGGCAGTGCACAGGAAAACTCAGTCCCCATGTTTACTGATGATACTGGATCAGTGTCAGCATGCAAGGAGGTATGGGGGGGTTGAGGGGGTATTGGCCCTTTTACCTCCTGATTTCCAACCTTCTTCTGAAGGACTTGAACAATTTTTTAAAACCATGTTTTTCCCTTTTTATATGTAACGACAAAGTTTGGTTTTAATAAAAATGGACCTGGCTGCAGTCTGCGATTTAATCTTACATGATGACCTTTCCCCAGAGGTCATCTGTGACGTACCCAGGCCTCCACGTCACACGAGCAGAGCTCATTGTGCTGCTGGCAGCTGGGAGGCTGCTGACAGATGGACACCCAGTGACCGCACCACAAGCATTTGTTTAACTTTAACTGTCAGTAAGTGGGGATTGCTGTGGTCCTATGTGTGTATTGTTTGCCATTTCAAACATCCAAGCAAACATTTGGTTTTCGGTATGAAATCTACACAGTAAACCCTAAAAACACGTCTATCTTCTTTGTTTAAGTTTTACTGACTTTTTTCTGTACATTTCAAAACACATGAAAATAGAGCGAATTGCAGTAATGACATGAAAACAGAAAATACTGATGTTAACAAACAAGGAATCTTTACATCTGTTGATAAAGTGATGTTTTACATTTTTAAAGAATATTTTGTTCCTTCACACAAAAATATTTTTAAAAACTTTCATTTCAATAATATTTACTGTATTTTGTGTAATTTTCAAGCACATGTCTTCAGAAAGATATTTTGAATGTACATTGCCACATAAAGCAGCCATCTCTTGCCTTACTCACATTAAAATAACAGATATATAGTTGGACAAGCAGTGCTCAGGTAGGAATGCAGTAATGCTTTTCTGGCTTGTGGTGGTAAAATAATCTTCCGCTTGTTTTCTGACTGGTCCTGTTTCTGCAGCTGTGGTTCCAGCCTGCACTCAACAGTAGAAGCCGTTTCTTCTGAGGACAGGAAGTCTCAACTCTCAGCTTGCTGCCTGTACAGACAGTGAAGTGATGGTCCCCATTCATCAATGACAATAAATACGATCAGAAATGCCTTTTTTTTTCAATCTCACAAAATGTTAATAACAGGATGAGGCTACAACCACTATACAAAGGGAAGTTAAAAGATGCGTACAGTACAGAACATTTCCATGTTTTGTCAACCACACAATGAAATGTACAGTTAAGCCATGTCCTCAACATGGCTAATGGCTGACAGGACCTTTTATCACGATCTTTCAGTAATGGTTGGTTTATTGTCACCCTTTCAACAAAGGTCAAATTTGTGAAGTGCACAACTAACAGTTGTCCTGTCAAATGATTCTACTGCCTAAGTTTTGGCTCTTTGCAGCTCCTCCAGAGTTACTGTGGACCTCTTGGCTGCTTCTCTGATTAATGCTCTCCTTGCCCGGTCAGTTTAAGTGGACGTCCATGTCCTGCTAGGTCTGCAGTTGATCCATTCCCTCTCCATGTCCAGATGATAGATTTAACGGAGCTCTGTGAGATGTTCAAAGCTTGGGATATTGTTTTAGAACCTATCCAACTTTCTTTTCCAACTTTTCCTTCATCACTTCAGTATCTGTGTTTCACTCGTCTCTATTTAGTTCAATTAGAGTGAGGATTTTTGTAAAACTAAAAAAATGACACAGCAACAAAAGCCTTCAGTGTTGTAACAATTCCTGAGGGCCATTCTGCACCCCAAATTTAAACCAAGGAACAACTCGTTATGTCAGTGAACTAAAATCAGTATGAAGAACTGCCACCAAAAAAGTAGAATAGAAGAGAAATATCCTCAGGGACAACAAGTCCCTCAGTGGGGAAATTCAGGTGTACCAGCAGCAAAGTAAAAAGTTTGTCAAGGCAAGCAGATTCGCACAAAGGTACAAATATAAAAAGAAAAAATAAGAAGAACAGACTCTACAGTAAGGGCAAAATTACAACATAAGAAAATAACATTGTACAGTTAAAAATAGTATATTCAAAAATGTCCAACTGAATATGGTAATTTAAAAATGTACAAAATCTGCACTTATATTTGTGCATAAAACCAACTGGATACAACATTTATTGGGTTTGCTGGGAGCAGTAATGGTTATAGAGTCAAGCAGGTGCTGGGGGGAAGGATCTGTGATAACACTCCTTTGTCCACCTAGGATGCAGCAGTCTGTCACTGAAGGAGATCCCCAGTTCCTCAGCAGCTTCATGCATTGAATGGGAGACATAGTCCAACAGTGATGTTATTTTAGTGGAACCCTACATTGTGACAAGCATTTTTTTGAAGTACTAATCTCTTATTCTCTATCCAGATGTACATAAAGAATTCTGAGCTTAACACTGGTGCTTGACATTTTAATGCACAGTGCTTGTAAAATGCTGAGTGGATGTGCTTCATCTAAAGAATATCTTAAAAAGCACCACTGTCAGCATACTGGGCAGCTCCTGTTGGATTACTGAATGATTTTATGTCTTTCCTCAGATTCAAGTAACAGATTTATCTTTAACATGTATCACAAGTTGAGGGGAAGGTTCTCAGGGAGCAGATTGTGATCATTCTGACAGTTCTTTCCCAAATAAAGTGTCAGAATATAAACTAGGAGATGTGGTGCAAAAGCTTGCTGTTCAAACTGAGACTAAGAAAGAGGAAGACCCAACCACACATAAACTGCTTGTATGACAACAACCATTCATTCCTAAGCACTCATAATTTGGAATACATCTGGTATATAAGTTCATTGACTAAATTTGACATTTTCTTTCAAACCTTCCCTATCTTCCTCTAATAACCGTTTTTAATATTTGCCTTCTCCAATATTCCTGCATATTTCACCATGGTACCAGTGTCATTGCATACACCCAATTCATACAGACTCACCTAAACTGGACAATAACAGATTGGACTGCTACTTTCAAATGGTGGGGTCAAAACTTCTGTTTCTTAGAAAGTGGCTTATTATAATATAATTATATGTAATTCTATTATTAGATATAAATACCCTTCATTTATGATGAAGGATAAGAAAAGGAAATGAGGAGCTGCGAAACTATAGCTAAAAACAAACAAAAAAGCTCAAATTTCTATATTACAACCTTCAGTTATTACTTTAATCTACACCATTTATATATTTTATTTATGTTCTTCTTTTTCTTGCACTGAATGTTAAAATATTACTGTGCTTTTTACCGCTTGTTCTAACAGTTATTTTCTGTTCAATACACCACAGATGTTTTAATAATTCAAGGTAACAATCATTTATCATCACATCTATGACCTATCAGGCATCAAGAATGTCTCGAAGAAATAAACCTGTTCAGACAAGACAGAGGTTGTCATCTTGGGACCAGATCATCTTAGGAACACATAGTCCAGCTAAAATCACAACAGCCTGTCCCAACGCGATGAAGAAAATCTCCTCCATGCATTTGTATACGGTACTGTTTTTGTTCTTTATTATAAGGAAATCCAAACAAAACTTAAAAATGTGTGTTGCTGCTGCAAGAGTTCTAATGAGGGTTTAAAAGGAGATATTGATCCAATTGTAGCTTTATTTCAGAGGCTCACTTATTTAAACTGAACAATATTAATTATTCTTCCACCAAATAAAGCGCAGAATAATCCAGCTTCAACTTACATTACAGAATTGCACCTCTAAATGATAAAAATTATGAAATGCTTCACAAAGATGGAGCATAAAAATTAAAACCATTATCAATGAAACTGAAACATGATTAAGAAAACATACAACCCAAATGAAAAGATACAGATAATAAAACATATGCACAATAATATTTAAAAAGATCTTAAGAAGAAGCACGTTTGAATAAAAATGTTTTCAGCTGCTTTTTAAATGGTCCAAATTCTGAAGACGAGGTTCAATCAAAGGAAGCTCGTTCCACAGTAGAGGTCCCACAGGCTGGATAAAGTGATCCCCTCCGGTTTTAGTGGAGAAAGGGCCAGAAGTGTAGACGGGGCTTGTATTGGGGTATGCGGTTTCAACAATTATATAATACAAGGAGCTAGACTATGAAAACTGCAGATTTAGTTGTAGTATCCTGAGCACCTAAAGTAGAATGGGAGGAAGTTCTTGTGTTATCAGGCTCCTCTCCTCTGAAACCAGCCCCCTGGCTTTGCCTGTAATGCAGTCACCCTGTCTACTCTTAGGACCAGGCTTGAAATGTTCCTCTTTGATAAAGCTAACAGGACTGGCTCGAGCGAGGCATGTGTTTAGACTGCTGGATCACCTGATGCACCTTTACTTCATACTACTAGAATCACTCGGGTGCTGTTCTAAGGCAAATGCTTCACTATTTGCCCATATCTTTTTTCAAAGCACTAGCTGGGGGAGGCAGATGGGCGCCCATCCAGAACCACCTTTCTCTCCACTGTCGCCCACTGCCCTATGAAGGCTCAGGACGAGGGACTGCATCAAAGTAAAGATTTGATGCTGACCTACTGAGGAAGACAGTTTAAGTTAGAATTTAGGGATTTGATTGTATTGTACAGTGTTATAATGAATCTTACCCATTTAGATGTATTTAATAATGAATTGTATTGAATTCGATTTTAGAGTGAGACCTGGACTGGGATGGAGTATGTATAACTGGAGATGAATTGAGCCTTGTCCTGTATTGCTATAAAGTGGCCTAAGATAACTTTAGTTGTGAGTTGGTTTTTTGAATCATCACCAACCAACTCAGCTGGTTTAAATATTTTATACTGGCTTTATTCTTAGCTCAGCACCCATACAGCATTCTAATTCAGCTGTTGGTTTGAGTCAAATGGGGTCATTTTGTATCAGGGTCATTTAAAGTGATTGAAGAAGTCAGTCAATCAGTCATTTTTTATACCGCTTCTTCCATAGTGGGTTGGGGGAGAGCTGGTGCCTATCTCCAGCAGTCTATGGGTGGGAGGCGGGGTCCACCCTGGACAGGCCACCAGTCCATCGCAGAGCAAGTGATTGAAGAAGTCAGTCAATCAGTCATTTTTTATACCGCTTCTTCCATAGTGGGTTGGGGGAGAGCTGGTGCCTATCTCCAGCAGTCTATGGGTGGGAGGCGGGGTCCACCCTGGACAGGCCACCAGTCCATCGCAGAGCAAGTGATTGAAGAAGTAAAAAAGTCATTTTCCATCACTGATCTTTTCAATATAAATTCAGATGTCATGTAGACTTCTTCTGTTTGTTTTATGGTCACACTTTTAATGTCTCAGATAATTCAACAAATTTAAATATTAGAAAAAAATAACATGTAAATACAAAAAGCTACTTTTTCAAATGATAATTTCATGTTTTGTGTGGGGAAAAAAAAATATTTCCACACCAACCTGGTCATATTAGCTTGGAAAGCATTACAAAGCCATTTCTGAGGCTTTGGGCCTAAAGAGAACCACTGTGAGAACCAGTATCCAAAAAATGGAGAAAGTATGGAACAGTGGAGAACCTGGTCGACTTGCTGTAATTGATGGAACCATGAAATCTGCTCTGTACAAGAAAACCCTGAAGGAGAAGTTCAAGCTCACCTGGGTCTGCAGCAGAACAATGATACAAAGCACATCAGCGAGTACATCTCTGAATGACTTGAAAGAAACTAAATAAAGATTCTGAAGTGGTCTAGTCAATGTGTAGACCTAAATCTGATTGAGATGCTGTGGAATGACCTTAAGCAAGCTTCAATGTGTCTGAATTATAACAACTGTGCAAAGCAGAGTGGATCAAAATGCCTGTTGATGTAAAAGACTCATTACCAGTTATCACAAACACTGAAAGCTGTTGCTGCCAGTTCAAAGGGTATTTAATTTTTTACATAGGGCCTGATTGGTGTGGATAGATTTTTCTGCCTTTAATAAACAAAAACTAAGGCATCTTTTGAAAACTGCTTATTGTTTTTACTCAGTTTATCATTTTCTGACATTAACACTATCTGAATTAGATAGATAGATAGATAGATAGATAGATAGATAGATAGATAGATAGATAGATAGATAGATAGATAGATAGATAGATAGATAGATGATTCCTTACACATGCGCACACACTCATTCAGTATAAACGCGAAAATCCCTTACAAGGTCATGCTGGTGTTGGTGGTATTTTAAGGGAAGCGTTGGTGTTGTTCTGCAGTCAGTGAGACTGTGAGGTGTTTGCCGCGCAGATAAATAGGACTAATATTATACATATGTTAATGACGTCCTTACCGTACACGCCCTGGCTGTGCACACCCTGTAGGAAGCTGGTAAACAGCCACAGGAGTCCAAAAAGTAAACCCATCTTCTCATCCTCTTCAGTCCCCATTCCCCCGCCCCCCCCAGGTTGCCGGTTCGGTTCCCCCACGCCGCAGCTGCCTCTGCTTCCTCCTTCCCTGGCCGGGTCTTTCCGCGCGGAATCCGGTCCAGTGACCGGTTCTCATCCACAAATCCCAAATGTTTCCTCACCAGTAATTCCCACCTGTCCAACTCCCACTCCCCAGCCCTCGGATGCCGATGTCGTTCAGGTGGAATTAAAAGGTCCGGTTCTGCTCATCCTGGAATGAATGTTGGCTGAAAGCGTCAGAAACTGATGACGAGGATGACGTCCAGCAAAGATCTGAAGGAAGAACCGGTCCCTTAACTGTGTCTCCTTGGTCGTGACATTGTAGCAGAATATTAAATTATAATAGAAAAACAGCGATATGTAAATCCTGGTGCACCGGGATGCTCCGAAATTCCCTTTTGCCGTTCGCCGGGTCAGTTAGTCTTTTCCATCCATAACCCGATACGTGAAGATGGAAAACCGGCTCCGCGATGAGCTCCGGCAGCCCGCGGCTGGTCACGGCCCTTCAGGCCGAGGAAGGAGGGAGGTGACTCCTGCCCCGGGAGACCGCGATGCGACCGCGACTTTCAGCGAGGATGGCTGAGGCAGGAAGTCATACCGGGGAACTCGTCGCTGGATAGCTGCCAGTCACACGAACACGTCACTGGGCGAACCGAGGGCTTTAAATCAGCACAGCAGGGAGCAAACGTGGCTTCCGGAGCATCATTTCAAAATAAACTGAGACGCCGATTTAAAATAACTACACAACTATAGTGTTACAGTGAATAAAATGATTGCTTAAAAATAAGCAAACGATCATATTTTTAATACAGTGTTAGAACCACTGGAAAAAGTTGAATTCTTTTCATTTCTTTGTGTATTGATTGTTTAATTGGCTTGTTGCTTGTTTCCACCCACTACCTTCCAGATTAAAACACCTAAACTTTATCTGTGAACAAGCTAACTTTACAGATGCTTAAGGGTCCAATCTGACATCAGAACCCTGACAGAACTTTGATTATGACACAACAGGCTGATAAACACATCTAAAAAATGACTGATATTTCAAGTGGTAATTTTGACTATTATGGCTTACAGCTAATTAAAAAACTAAATTCAAGTTTTAAGGAATGAAAAAGACCATCCTGTCTGAACATTTTCACCTGGTGTTATCTTCTGAGCTCAAGAGAATATGAGAAAGTGTCTGCGGCAAACTAAATATTGATTAAACAGACATAAAAATGTTTGAAATGAGCACTTTATCCCAGGTGCTACTTATTAAATCCATAATGAGAAGTGACTTTTGGGATAGATAGATAGATAGATAGATAGATAGATAGATAGATAGATAGATAGATAGATAGATAGATAGATAGATAGATAGATAGATAGATAGATAGATAGATAGATAGATAGATAGATAGATAGATAGATAGATAGATAGATAGATAGATAGATAGATAGATAGATAGATAGATAGATCTGGGGTGTTTGTGGTTGGAGGGTGCAGATGACCTCCTGGGAGGATGTAAGCTGGTGTGCCTGAACACCTGTTTCCTATCTTCATCAGCTGGTGTATGAGAGAAGCTGGCTACCAGTCCTTTATAGCTTGAATGTTAACCTACAGGGTAACCCAAGTCCCCTGTGCTCCAGTGTAAACTCTCTGTGTCGTTCCAGAAGTTTAAGCTTCTGTGTTCTCTACCTCATTCAAGGTGACCACCAGTTCTCAAACTCTCTCTTCTCAGCCATCTCAGCCTTCTAACAATACTTCCAGTAAAGACTACAATCTCTTGCTTTTGTTCCATGGCTGACAGCCTGAGGCTCCTGTTTAACCAGACTCAACAACAACAAATATTTCCCCCCCGTTCACGTCTGCTTCTCTCCTCCTAGTGGCTCTGCTGACCAGTTTTGCTATTATTATTCCTTCAGTAGTTTAGTGAGTTTAGTGAGTGTTTTAGGTGGATAATTTAATTAGCTGACATATTTGACTGTAAGGTTGAAATGTTTTAGTTAATAAATTCACACATATATATAAATTAGTGTTTTGTGCTTATTTTTGTGTAAAAGTGATTTGCTGTCTGAAGGCCCATGCTCATATCATAACGTTTTGGTTAAATGTCTGATAATACAGTTACGTCTGGGGATTTGGTTTATAGTTATTAATTAATAATTCTAATTATTAATTATAAGTTTTAGTAGGCCAACATTCAGAATTTCATAGTATATTTTGACTAAACATTGCGGATGATTTTGGTCAGAAAATGTAAATGATTCATTATGATTTAAAAAAATATTCATAATCAAATAAAAACTGCATAACACTCCTGAGGTTTGGGATTGTGGCCTTGGATTCTTTTCAAAGACTCTGGTCCCGCATTGATGTGATACCTTTAACTCCTTTTAGCCATTTTAAATGGGATTAAATGTCCTGGTGTCCAAATTAATTTGTCACCAGAAATAGCTTGTTTTTATTACATTTTATAAGGTCAGTCAGTCAGTCATTTTCTACCACTTTTTCCATAGTGGGTCGTGGTGAAGCCGGTGCCTATCTCCAGCAGTCTATGGGCATGAGGCGGGGTACATCCTGGACAGGTCGCCAGTCCATCACAGCGCCATTTTAGAAGGTATTTTCTCAATATTTATTGTTTATCTATATATTTTTGTTATTTCTCAGAATTGTTCAAATTGACAGAAAAAACATAGAAGCTGTCGCAGGTTATTTTCATTTTTAGCATGACTAATGTGACATTTTAAAAATTGACAATTTAATTTATTGTTTGCTTTGCAGTTAGCTGTGAAACAAATGGTGTTAAATGCAGAGTGCAAAAATGATCCAGCATGGAGAATACAAAGGGAGGTCAGCCGTGTTGAAGGGTTCTGCTGAAGTAAAAGTGAACGCCTAAAAGAGCCTCATACAATGTTGGTTCATGGGACGGCATATTCCACATCTAAGAAACATGTTAAATTTGTTTTTTTTTTCTGTTAAGAAAAGCATAAGTCTATCAAATCCAAATGATACTGAAAAGTAAAATAAAATCTCTCTCAAAATTCTTCCAGCAGAAAATCAAAAGCAATTCATTTCAGCAGCCCTTTTGATTTACATTTAGATCATTCCCTGCATTGACTCCAGAAACTCCTGTTCTAGCCAAGTCATACAATCTTCTAGTTCAGAAATAGCTTTTTGTCAGCAGTGACAAGGATAGAAATTCTTTTGACTCTTGATGTGAAAAGCTGGTAGAGACATAGCCCAAAAGAATTGCTGCTAGAACTGCAGTGAAAGGTGGTTCTGCACAGTGTTGACTCAGGGGGCTCAATACAAAGCTTTAGTTTTCTTTTTCAGCGCATTTGATTGACAGCAATGAGATTTGCAACAAAATGAGGAACAACAAGGCACATCGGGGGTGGGGCTGTTTATATTTTCTGCTTATTGTATACAGGGTGGCGCAGTTGGTAGCACTGTTGCGTTGCAGCAAGAAGGTCATGGGTTTGATTCCCAGGCCGGGAGTCTTTATGCATGGAGTTTGCATGTTCTCGCCGTGCATGCGTGGGTTCTCCGGCTATTGATACTCCGGCTTCCTCCCACAGTCCAAAGACATGCCTGTTAGGTTAATTGGTCTCTCTAAATTGCCCTTAGGTGTATGAATGAGTGTGTGCATGGTTGTTTGTGTGTTGCCCTGCGATGGACTGGCGACCTGTCCAGGGTGTACCCCGCCTCTTGCCCGTAGACTGCTGGAGATAGGCACCAGCTTCCCCACTATGGAATAAGCGGTAGAAAATGACTGACTGACTGACTTTATTATAATACAGAATATTAGAAAGGCTGCCAGTCACTGTACTGTATTTTTTGCCTTTGTGTGTGTCAGGATGCTTCTATTTGTCTTTCACTTTACTGCTGGTAGACGTGAATTTCCCCACTGTGAACAATAAACAATATTCTATTCTATGACACTGGAGACGAATCAGCTAATATCCAAACCCTGCTGCCTGTAGCATTCAGTCAGCCCCAAACACCATGGTAGTGCTTATAGTAGCAGACATGTGACCTCACAGTGGTACTATGTCTAAAGGAGTCCTTGCATTGGGAGGTGTTACCCCACCAGCTGTACTTCTATGGAGCATTCAAGTACAACTTATACACTGGATTGTCTATATATCAGAACAACTACAACATCGTTTACATTTTTTGAATTTATTATCAAATGTCGATAGTCATTTTCAAAATGTCCTCAACAACACCACGGACCATTTTCAAGTGATTTTAGTACGGTATAATGATTGTATTCATTGACCTAATCAAATCTCCAGTCGGTTCTATACTGACAAATAGAGTGTTAAAACCTTTTAACATTCTTTGTTCACAGCTGAATAAATAAAAAAATGTTCATACATATTTGTTTCTGGATAGTCCCAGCTCGTGATTAAAAGCAAAAGAGAGTTACCTGTGACGTTCCAGGTCCCTCATTAAGCTATTTGTCTTGCTTTTAGGGCCATACCGTTATCACTGTTACTCATAGTGGTTCCACTAATTTTTGCTACTTTAAATAATATTTTACAATGAACGAAATCAAAGTAGTAATTTTACCCTGTTGTAAATAATTTAAAGTAGAAAGTGAACATCAGAAAAGTTCAGAGTGAACGTCTGAGGCTGCTTGTTGATTTTCAGCTAGGTGACTGTGAGTGACTGACCGGAAGGTGTAGTTGAGTGGCTTCTGCAGTGAAAAGGTTCAGTGTGTGTTGATTGGTTGCAGCTGTGCAGCTCGCTATGTGCAGAAGTAGTCCTGATATCTTGATCAGCTCAAATGGTAGATGATCATGGATGATTTAGCATTGGAACGCTACTTTGATGATTCTATTGCAAATGTGAGTAGAAACTGTGACATTTGAATTGTAATGTGCTGGAAAAGTGGATTTCAGCTCTTCTGTGCTGGTCCTAGAACTGAACTGGGAGGGAAATTTAAGTGGTTTCACAGGCCAAACTTCCCTTTGTGTTCAAGTGAAACATTAGCTTAATGTGATGGTATTTCCAGTTGTTTTCAAGAAAAAACAGATTTTAAATGGGAAGATTCCTTTCATTTCAGGCGGAGGTTTTAAATAAACAGAGGACCTTTTAAAATCATCTTTTTATGCAATAGCAGCTTACACTGAAAAATATTTTAAGAATAAACCTTAGATTTAAGTGCATTGATTTTGGAGCTTTAAGAGATTTTTATTAAAATATATATATTTTAAAT
The DNA here is from genome assembly GCA_036173005.1 of Crenichthys baileyi. Taxonomy (NCBI): domain Eukaryota; kingdom Metazoa; phylum Chordata; class Actinopteri; order Cyprinodontiformes; family Goodeidae; genus Crenichthys; species Crenichthys baileyi. Next base: position 1,492,787 of record JAHHUM010002018.1, on the reverse strand, counting down.
ATTTTACACGCACACGCCCCCAACATTACCCTCCTTGTTGTGTATCTCATTGACATACTGCTGGACAACTTCAAATCCATAGTCTTCAACATGATTGTGTAGGTCAAAGCATGACATTTTTATTTTAAAAAAACATTTCTTAATCTTAAATGGTTTTCTTGTAAAGACATTTTTGGGTTTTCATTAGCTTTAAGCTATAACCTCTGAAATGAACAGAAATGACATGAAAACACATTAAATATGACACAACATTATGGAATGAGTTTAACATCTGAAACTGAATTGCTGAAATAGCTTTTTGGGTTAATTTATTCAGATGCACCTGTATTATGCTTTGATACCTTGAAAGTCTTCTGGGCAGCACATTTCTGACACTCTGGATCCAGATAGATGTTTAGACATCTGAAAGGGTGTTGGATCTTCAGTTTATCCACAATAAACCAAACACTGGTGACTCATTAAGTGTTTGACCTACTTAAATATATCAACAACTTAGGAAGAGTCAAAGCCAAAGAACTTTTGACCCACAAATATTCTGGTTATAATGAGCAGATCCATGAAATAATGACTAAACTTCAGATAGGACGTTTAAGGTTTAAACGGGAGTACTGTAGCCAAGGGCCTAATCCCCCCCCCCCCACCCCCCCACCAAAAAATCACACATATCCGATTTACAAAATATTGTGCATGATTTTCTTTATCTTCGTTTGCCAGCAGAATAGTAGTATGCTTTGTTGCCTGGTGAGTGGTTGTACTTTGAAAACACGAAAAGAGCACCAATAAGCAGTAAGACAATCATTTTCACTGTTAGTCGACAACAACTCCATGCATCGAGCAAAATCGCCTGACCGTGATGGTAAACAGTAGATCATTCTGTCAGTTTCTACCTTGATTTGCAACATGATGTGAAACTATCCTTTAACCATAGTAAACAAGGTTTCTGAGTTTAAGAACAACTTTTGTCGGACTGAGCATATATATATATATACACACACAAAATATGTCATTATCTGTTTTAGCAAAATGTTTCAATTATAAACTTTCTCTTCATCCTTCCCTTCAACTACTATCAAATTAAAACCAAGTCAAATTATTGTAAAGGTTTTTTGTTTGATTCACAATAATTTACATCCAATGAAAACCCAGCCAAGACGGAGAACTGGTTCAACATGTCCTGTATTAGTTTAATTTTAAATGACTTATGAACTGGGCTGCTGACTTATGAAACTTAAACTAATGTCCCCAATGTTTCAAGACCCTAAAGGCGGCCCCTAGTGGTCCCTCTACTTTATAATTTAATTTGTTCCGTGATGGAGCTCTTAGCTTAAATTATTCATATGTGTAAAAAGATTGAAAAAATGTAAGCCTTTTATTAACTGCTATGGAACAGAAACGGTGCAGAGTAAATACAAAGAAACCAGGAAAGTTAAGTAAAAGAAACACAATGTATTTGTACAGTAGAGCCAAATTGGCTCGACCCCCCCCCCCGGTAGACACAAAATTACACCCTTGACTATAGCCCATCTGCTCTGTGTTTTCATGCAGGACTCCAGCTATTTGGTGGAGGAGGACCTTTGTCTCCAAAGCTCTCAACAACAGCCACATGCATCAAGCTCCAAAGCACAGGGTTCCACCCACCTGTCGGGTGGGGCTGAGACAAGTGGCAAGCTGGGAGATGACCTGGACCTCAGCTTCCTGCCTGATGACCTCAGCAACCAAAGCTCTATTAGTACAGGTGCCAAAGGGCTATATTGTTTTCCTTGGAATTTTAGCTCAGGAACATACAAGAGTGCTTTTAAAAAATCTGTATTTTTCTGAAAATCAAATTATTACAAAATATAGTCTTGTTCTGTCTTCTGCTGATTTCAAAACATTCCCTAGTACCATTATAATTCCAATCAGGTAAATCATAATCTGGATCTCATTTGGTTTACTTAAACAGCAATAAGGTAAAAAATAAAGTTGATAGAAATAACATAAAACAATAAACTATAACGGATAATAAACTGCTCCAAACTTCATCTGAAGGCCAGACAGAATAGATACTGATAAAAACATCTAAACCCTGAGCTGCTCTCAGGTGTTCCGGAAAGTTATTCGGCAGCTGAGGGATGCCTCACCATATGTTTTAGTTCTCCCTCTTTTCACCGATCTAAAGCTAACAGAAATTAAATCCAGAAAGCGCCATCCTCTGCGGGGTGGAAGTTACCCGAGGCTTGCCCACGCTCCATAATAGTTACGTTTTTAAGTTTCAAAGGCGGAGAGACGATAAGGGTTTTACCTAGAAAGACCACCGGATAATCCTCAGCCACGATTACCCTCGATTTATGAAAAAATGAAGAGAACATGCAGACATGCCAGGTTGTGTTTGAAGCATAAGGATGGAGCCCAATTCTACGATTTAGCTGAGGTGGCTTCCGAACCTCTGACCAGCAGAGAAAACAGAGGCTCGCAAGGATGAAAGTGGAATCGTTAACGTAAAAGGTCTGGTGTTGTGCAGTTCCCCTGAAATGATTTGTCCTTCTGGTCACACAATATGGAAGTTACCCCATGGGGGCGCCACATGTATTTGACCATATAGGCTATTCTTTAGGTTTAGGTTTGAGCTGTGTGAGGTTAGGGTTAGTGGATAGCAAACCGTTTGAGAAGAATCTGCTTGTGTGAGGCAAGCCCACGGTGGTCACAAATGGGAACAGATTATATCGGGGGGAACGGAATTTTACACAACACCGGATCCAGCTTTAACTATAAAGAAAAGCTACGAGCCTTTAGACTATCGTCCCCAACACCACCAACAAATTAATGGGCCAAGTAGATTTTGTTTCATTGGCTAAAAATAACTATTTATTTCAGTCTATTCTATTACTCGCTTGTTTTCAACATAGAAGTCATGGTGACTGGTAGAGCCTTTTCACTGATTTTTATGGTTCATGTTGGATGTCAGCCTACACTGCGTTTTTTCATTAGAGCCTCCTACCAAGCCCTACCAGGGTCTTTCTTTACTAGACCCCTACGTAGGAAGCCGTTTTGGGCATCTAATCCCCAGGTATATGTCTGCCAATTTAAATGTTTTATGTTCACTTGTACACCCCTGTTTGTTCCTGTGGGAATGGGAAAGCTTGCCAGGACCCTTTTTTAAAGATGCTAAAGAGAGACTGGCCTAGATGAAATCCACTAAAATAATATAATTTAATATAAATGGCATACTTGATCCAATTAAGATGTGTGAAATTTAGTCTAAACATAAAAATAAGTTCAAACAGCACTCCTTCAGGAAACCCATCTGGACAATTTAGAGCACAGCAAACCTAATAGGATGGGATTTAAACATGCTTCCTCCCTTTCCTTCAACTCAGGAAGGGCTACAAACCTAGAAAAAGAGATGGATGAAATCAATTAAAAGTTCCTATTCCTAGGAGCTGATTTCTAAACTAACAAAACAGGAATTGTATGCAGTAATTGGAAGGTTAAAAGGAGGGAAAGTACCACTAAAGCAGGGGTACCCAATTATAAATCTTCAAGGTCCACATTTCTTTTACTTTTTTTTTTCCCCAACTGTGTCCTGTCTGGCAGAGTAGCACTAAGAATTGTTGTCTGAGTGCCAAGAAAAAGCCCAACAGATTTACTTTAAGGTGAAAGAAAGGTGGGGGCAAAAAGCAAAAGGGGAGAGAAGGAGAAACGAATGGAGAAGAGGTAGAAGGATGAAGCGATTACAAGATAACACCCTGCTTACTTCTACACCTGCAGAAACATGCGTAACAGCTTTTTTACCAAAAAGTGCATGGTACTTATGAATGCCAGATGTAGTTAGAGGTAAATGCGGCTCAATATAGAACATATGTGTCTGTTAACACCTGAATCTAAACACCTGTGGGTCTGAGTGTGAGTGTGATTGTGTATACAAGGTTTCTCCATAAAAATATGCAATAGTGAGGGTGAGGAGCCACAGACCTGCCCCCCTGGACCTGGGACAGATACGGAGGAGATCGGAGCCATAGACATCCAAAGGCCCCCCAGAGTACAGGAACCCCAGGAGAACCATCGCTGGGACCACCGCAACACCAGGGGAACCACCCAGCAGCCGCACTGCAGAAGCCCCAGGGAGCTGCAGCGACGAGCCCACAGGCCCCGCCAGCAGCAGTCTACACCCGAGCAGATCCAGCCATGGACCCAGAGACCCTGGGACACATCACTCCCCAAGCAGAGCCTGACAGAGCCCAGGGGTCCAAGCCCCAGCAAGCAGCCACCAGGAGTGAGCCAACACACACCAAAGCACCCAGCCCCGGACACCGAGAACCACAAGTACACCAGCGGGCAGAGACACCAACCACCGGCACGTAGTGTGGCGGGGAGGAAATAGGCACCACATTTGAGTCGGGCTGTGTCACTCAACCTGACACAAAAAACAGGCACACACAGTCACAATCTCACATTCCCACCCTCATGCGTACACATAAAAACACTCACACCCATGCACCCAACGTGAAGACAAACAACAATGGATGTTGTACACTCATTCACACTCCCCATACATGATCTATACTACCAGGTCCAGGTGCCGATACCCCATAGGGGCAACCAGCCCCGGACCCAGGAGGTGGTCCCCTTCCCTCTGGGGGTGGAGACAGGCAGGCCGCCCCAGCACCTGAACCTTGGCTGGACAAGCCTGGGCTGGTCCCTGAACCTGAGCGACCCCAGCCTGGATCCCGACCCCCCGCCCCGACCTCAGTCCTAAACAATCCCTATCCTTCATCCGGAGAGGGGGGTCATGTACAAAAGAGGGGTCTACATGGTGTAAACCCCGAACCCAAAAGCCATGAATCCCCTCCCTACAGCACAGGGGCACATCCCCACAGGTGAGCTCCATCCCCGAAAAGCGGACGAACCCACACCCACTCAATGCAAGCTCCACACATAGCCCTGCTCCATGCACCCAAGCTGCATCCTGCCGCCCACCACACAGCGTGCTGCGATGGTAAGACAAGGTCCCCGCGCAATGCTACCCTAGCCCCCGCCCACAGGCGCAACAGGGCAGACGCCACCGAGCAATGCGGCCACAACGGAACTCCCGACCCCACACCAAGATGGGACAAACTCACCCAGCAAAAGGTCTCCAGCCAGCGGCAAGCACCCTGGGCGTCCCTTGCCATGCCCCCCGAAACCACACAAACACGCCACATCACCACCGCTGCAACAATAGCCCAGGGAGAAACATTATCCAGCTCAGCTCTACCATCACCGCTCAGCCAATCCAAATGTCGGTGACCCCACATCCAAGAAGAGGACACAACCAAAAGCCAAACAAAAGTCACACAGTGATTGTTTTCAGACCTGGAAAATCCAGACTGGAACAACATCCAGCTTTTGGATTCAAGACATACATGTTTTCCCTCATCAGGATACGGACTGAACGAAGGCTGCAGACGGTAAATAGGCGGCTTGGAGTAAGATATTGATGGCTCGCAGGCCGGATGTGGACTGCGGGCCACCATTTGAGTGCCACTGCACTAAAGTAATAACGAGGCTTTACAATGGCATTCAGCTAAACAAGAAAACGCATTAGGAAGTGAAAATAAGAGGTGAAATTTAAGATATCCTTGTAAAACTGGGAAAAAATGTCAAATACAGTGAATTTGACGGGGTCAACTGTGTGTCGAGAATTCGGGTGGAAAAATGTGAGATTTTTTTTGTGACTCCCAAACACAATACAAACACAATATCAGGGCCCTGGAGATGCCTGTTGGAGAGACTCTGGAACCACTAAAGCAACCACAACCATATTTTTTTGGAGTTGCCAAATTATTAAAGATCGTGACTTATACACATATTAATGGCATATTTGGTTAAAACATTCAATTGGGATCACTGGAATGCAAACAATAAAAAATGACTATCTTTTTGGTTGCCAGTCAAAAAAAAACGTAACCAAAACGTGGTTAAAGACTGAGCCACCCAGCATTGATGACTAGATTAACACAACATATAACATATCTGTCTTTTTCAGTCAAGGTGCAATTAGATCAATTTTGTTTGATTTAGGCTAAATGGGCTGAATATGTAAAACCTGTTAGATCTGACTTTTACAGAATTACGTCTGAGATGAGGGTTGGTTAAGGTTTTTGTTTTCGGTATTTTTCTCAACATTCTAGCTGTCTGGGTTTTATGTCTCACTTTAACACCCCTTAACATTACAAGGACCACCGGTGGCAAGCTCCCCAACTTGTTCCAATGATGACAAATGTTTGTCGTCGTTATTAATTTAGTGCTTTTTTAAATGAAGAGAAGAAGAAATTAATTTCATGTCAAGAAAGCCATGAACAAATATTGAGAGGATTTACAATTCAGTAAAGTATTATGTAATATCAGCATTTTTCAGACAGAGACTCTGGCATTGAGCAGAAAATATTTGCATTGTATCCCCGTAACCAATCTATACAGTCTGATTTAATTAAATAAATCTATTAAGATTTAGGTGGCACCTGGTTTTTGGTAAAGATAACTAAATCAACTAGCCAGTTACTTCTCTAAGTTTTTTTTTTTTTTGTTGTTCTTTTTTGTCCTAGCTGCAGCAGCCACAGATCAAAATGCTGCACTCAACGTTTTGGAGGACAGTGGCATATGTCTGGAAAATAATTTGCCAGATTCGGGTGCAGTTGAACTTCAGAAGACCACAGTCGATTTGCGGCCGGAGAGCAGGGCTTCCCCATTTTGTCCTATGACCCCAATGACCCCGATGACCCCAATGACCCCTGTGACAGAGAAATCGGGAATCATCCCGCAGTTGCAGTAAGTTTAGAAATGTTGCTGAGATGCATTCTTAGTAAATTCAAATTCTTTTATGCCAATAGGTAAAACTCACATTTTCAGACTTTGTTGACCCAGGGAGGATAATTCTCATTTTGGTGCAGCAGAGACAAATGTAGATTGAAAGGTTAGAAAAGTTTGTTAGAACACATCAGCTTATAAACACATGGAGATGTTCCTGGAGCCCTATAGTGTTTCTTAATATCATATAATATTTTACAAGGTTTTGAAGCTAAAGCAGAACCGGTTGTCACAATTTACAAGGTGTCATTGTGTGTTATGGACAAAAATTGATACTCATCATTCCCTGCATGTTTATGGTTTATTTCAAAAGCCTAAATTGTCTCTGAGCAGAGCACTTTCTTCCACGTTTGCTGTCTTCTTCATGGCTTATGGCAGGACTTCTTACAACAATTGCTTTTTTCTTACCAATCTTCCTTTTAAAGGGCAAAATCGTGGAGGGAAAAACTAATAGTTGTCCTGAATAGATCCTCCCACTTGAGTTGTTGATCTCTGCAGCTCCTCCAGATCTTCCATGGGCCTCTACATTGCTTTTCTGATTAATGCTCTCTTTGCCCACCCTGTCAGTTTAGGTGGACCTCCATGTCTTGGTACATATGCAGTTGGTCCATCCTCTCTCTATGTTCAACTGATGGATTGAACAGAGCTCAGAGATGTCCAAAGCTTGGGATGTTGTTCTAGAACATAACCCTGCTTTAAAATTGTCAACAACTTTGTTCCTGACCTGAACTTTGTTCCTTGGTCTTCGTGGTACCGTTTGTTCTCTAGTGTTTTCTAACAAACGTCTGAGGCCAGAAACGGAACAGCTTGAGAATACAGAATACTGAAATTTTATTTACCTGTTAATTTAGAGGTATTGGCAGAAATGTTTTGTGGATGGGGATGGGGGCCATTAAAAAATCTCAGGGTGGCACCAAAATCAAAACCAATGACTGACAAATGAAAAATGCTCTGGTTACTATTTCTATGATCATGGACCATTAATGTCTATTTTGGTTTTACAAATTTATATTTCAGACTGACTAGAAATGAACATTTAAAGAATCACAGCATACAAGTCAATAGTTTTATTCCTTAATATAACTGGAGTTATTTTGTAAAAAAAAAAAAAAAGTTACAAATGGAAATTAAAGCTGCAAGCAGCCTTGAAGGCCCTCGCACCTCAGCGCAACTCGGCCTGTTGAGCAACCGCGGGAGCCTGGCATTGCCTCCTACACCACCGACGATGACACTGCTTCACTTCAACACGTCGTCACTTGGTGGCACCGTGAGCAACATGTCATATGGTCTTCGGTCATGCAGAGTTGTCATCTGGCGAGGAGCATTCAAAATTTGGGGGAAATCCGACCTTCCAGATGGAAGCTGCACTGAGTTTTTTTATAAGTGGGCAGGGCTGAAATGATGTCATGAACTGACTGTGGCTACATGTTTAGCATTGATCCCTGATGATGTATACTACATTTCAAGTGGATCCGATGATGTATGAGGGAGATGGAGCACTTGAAATGTCCTAGGGGGCGCTGTTGATCCAAATTCCAATGTAATCCAGTAGAGCTGTTTGGGGGCTGACAAAGATCAACAATATTCAGTTTGGAGTGAATCAGACCATTCATGTGTAATTTAGAGCCAAACGTATGGCCGTGGCGTGACATCAGAATTCGCCACGCCGTCATAGCCACACCCTGCAGCCAAACCAATCAGTACTAGACACAAACTTAGACCATCATGTTATCTGTCAGTTGGGACAGTTTCATGTTGATTAGGTGGAGGGGATCAAACATGGACCACACTAAGTGAAACATTACACTTCCTGTTCTCAGGGGGCGGGACTTCGATGATGTCAGCATCTGATCAGTGAATATTGTTCAGGGCCAGAGGCAGATCAATCTTAGAAGGTTTCAGGTCTCTGTGACTTTCCTTGTAGGAGCTATATCAATTTCGTCTTTTATGGCGAGAAGTCATATTTTGAGGCGTGGCCACGCCCACACACGTTTATGTATCAAAAAGCTTTTGATAACTTTTGATCCCCAATGCCTTAAGAGTATACTGAGTGATTTTCAAGTCACTAAATCAAAAGCTGTAGGAGGAGTTCACTCAGATATGCGGGCTAGAAACGCCCAAAATGGCAACTTCAATCCAAAATGGCCGACTTCCTGTGAGAGTCTCGAAGAGACTTTTTTTGTAGGTCCTGAGAAGTTATATATGTGTACCAAATTTCAGATTCCTCGGTCAAAGCATGGCTTGGGGCGGATTTTTTTTTTTTTTTTTTTTTTTTTTGTTCTAGGTGGCGCTGTGGAAGAATTAGGCCACGCCAACCAAATATGTCATCAGACCTCTGTTGGGGACTGGACTAGAATCAATCACATGTAATTTGGTGCAGATCAGATGATGTATTTGGAAATAAAAGCCAAACGTATCGCCATGGTGTAACGTCCAACTTCCCCGTGCCACCAGGGCCACGCCTTTTATAGAAAAGTCACTGCTTCAAACGAAGTTAGACCTACTAGTAAGTTTGTGCTCCGGCCACGCCCCCTAAACATGGCCAAAAACTCACGATTTTGATAACTTTTAATCCCCCATGCCTTAACTGCATTTTGACCAAACATGAAGCCGATAGCTCAAAATCCTCAGGAGTTTGTTTAAAGTTCGAAGTGAGTAAAAGTGAAAAACAGCCAAAAATTGGCCTTTGACCCAAAATGGCTGACTTCCTGTGCGTTTTAGGGCATACCCCAAGAGACTTTTTTTTTTTTTTTTTTTTTTCTTGGTTTGAGGAGCTCTAGCAGTGTGCCAAATTTCAGATCTCTACGCCTTACGGCTATCTCACGTTTGGGTGCGTGGCTAATTGGTTTGGCCACGCCCACTGTCAACAACATTATGGAACAAGAATTTCACGCGGGGGACAATTTTGGGTAAAATCTTACGCGTTTTGGTGCATGGCAAAGTCCCCAAATTGCCCCGCAAAGACGCAACGGAAAAAACAAAGAAAAAAACTGGGTTTTGGCGATTATGTTGTTTGGTTGAGCCGTGGGGATGGCAGGTTGGTGAAATAAACCTTGCAAAATTATAATCGTGGTGTTTATGAGTTTACATGGTATCAGAGGATGGTTACCAATTACAGAGTACCGCCGAAGATTGACGAGGCCAGGCCATACGAGTGCTGGAAAAATGAAGTTAGTATTTGGAGGTTTGTTACAGACTTGGACCTGAAAAACCAGCACACCAAGCAATGGCAGCGGGACACAAGATGCCATTTTTTTACAGAGCAAAGACCACCGGGAAATTCAGACGGAGCGTTTGCCCGTCACAGAGCAAACTGCGGCAGCCACAGCAAGGTACAAATCCACTTGACAAATATGGTAAACGAACAAAATGCGCCATTTGTTAGAGCATGTACCATTGGGCTAAAGACTGTCCCCATCGGAGAAATGAAGTGATGCTGACAGAAGATGTAGAGGAAAGCAACATTACGTTGTTTACTAAAGTAATGACGGACTCTGAGATCTTTCTGACTGAATCACTTGGATCAGCCATCATTGACACAGCCTGCACAAATACTGTTTGTGGTGAAAAGTGGCTGGATAGTTGCATAAAAGAGTCAAAGCCAAATCGATAAACTGCTGCAAACAGAATATCCAAGTTGCAGTCCTTTCAGATTTGGAGATGGTCAGGTGGTACACTCCAACAGAAAAGTGAAACTTCCTGCCAAGGTCGGACAAACAAAGTGTAATATTGAGACACAAGTAGTTTCTGTAGATATTCCATTATTGCTGAGCAAAATTTCTCTAAAGAGAGCTGGAACTGTTTTAGATATGGAGAATGACAGAGTTGTCATGTTCAAACAAAACATTCCTCTTGAGTGCACTAGTTCAGGACACTTGTGTGGACATTAGAGATGAAACTACAAGAATGAGTAGCAATGAAAGTGAAGTCCTTGTCGTCACAGCAGGGATGTCTATAAAAGAGAAGTAAAAAGTTCTCCTGAAGCTGCACAAGCAGTTTGGCCACGTCTCCGCAGATTGTCTGCAGAGGCTCATTCACAGCTCTGGAAATACTGACAAAGACTGTTCAGTAATTTTACAGAAGAGTATTCAGGATTGTGAGATATGTCAGAGATACAGCAGGACCAAGCCCAGGCCTGCTATTGGTGTGCCCTTAGCCTCAGAATACAATGAGACGGTGGCAATGGATTTACATGAGTTGGAACCAGGCGTATGGTATCTGCACATCATCGATCATTTCACACGCTTCAGCGCTGGAAACATTGAGAGGACCAAGAAAACCTTCTGAGATCGTCAATTCGATCATCCACTCATGGATAAGTGAACACGGTGCTCCCAAACGGATCCTCCTGAAGGTGAAAAGGGAAAATGGGTGTGGTTGGCAAACTGCTCTAGATTGTGCTCTTGTGGCCAAACACAGTATGATCAATGTGCATGGTTATAGTCCACATCAGCTTGTGTTTGGTCACAGTCCTAATCTCCTTTCTGTTTTAATTGATAAACTACCTGCTCTAGAGGGTACTTCTATGAGTACTAGAGTAGGACAGCACTTAGGAGCACTACATGCTTCCAGGAGAGCCTTCACAGAGGTGCAATGCTCAGAAAGAATAAGAAGAGCATTGTGCAGGCAGCTAAGGCCTACAGATGAAAAGTATGAGACAGGTGACAAAGTGTACTACAAGCGAGCAGATAGTACAGAATGGAAGGGCCCTGGTGTGTAGTTATTGGTCAGGATGGAGCTGTAGTGTTCATAAGACATGGTGGGATTCTTGTCAGAGTACATCAGTCCAGGCTAAATAAAGTGAACGTACAAAGGGAGGATAAGCCACTACTGCCTAGTGTTACTGAAAATGATAGAGAAAACAAAAACATGGTCCATACTGACGTGTCAGAGAGTTCAGCTGATGATTTGAGTGTTAATAGAGAATAACAAATCACTGAGAGCACAGAGCAAGATGAAAGAAATGTCAGACTAATGAAACAAATACTGAAACAGAGGGTGATGTAATTAATATTCAGGGTTCTACTTACATTAAACTGAGAACAGGTCAGACAATCCCATCTACTAACAGAGATGATGGTACGCGGCACACTGCCAGAGTCTTAGGTAGAGCAGGGAAAGCCAAGGGGTGATACAAAAACTGGTACAATGTACAGCATCTTGACCCAGATGGCAGTGAGGGACAAAAACGAGCATTAGACATGTCACAGGTTGATAACCTTCACACTGAATATGAAAATACAGATGCTGATGTATTCATTGCCAAACACATCTTATTTGATGTTGCTAAACAGCAAGAGATTGAAAACTTGAAAAATAACAATGTCTACAAGGAGGTCACAGTTAAAAGGTCAAAAATGTTTCAATTAAATGGGTTTGTACGTTGAAAGAAACTTCAAAGGGTATCATTCCCTAAGCCCGGCTTGTAGCGGGAGGTTTTGAAAAAGTCAATATTCAAGAGTTACAGAAAGATTCTCCCACATGTGCATCGGACTCACTCAGGCTGCTGATGGCTGGGATCTGTCAAAACAACTGGAAAGTTCGTTCTATGGATATTAAGTCTGCCTTTTTGCAGGGAATGGAACTCTCGAGAGACATTTACATTCGTCCCCCACCTGAAGCGGGCGTGGATAATGCTTTGTGGAAACTAAAGAAATGTGTGTATGGACTTGGAGATGCTTCTCTCTACTGGTACAATAAGGTCAAAGAACTCATGCTGAACACTGGTGGTAAAATGTCAAAAGTTGATCCTGCAGTGTTTTACTGGCAGAATGAGCAGTCTAAAGTGGCAGGAGAACTGGCATGCCATGTGGAGGATTTTCTTTGGGCAGGTTCAGACCACTTTATAACTGTTTTTCCTGTCCTTAAGGTTGCTTTTATGTGGGACTTCAAGAGCATAAGAGTTTTTCTTACGTGGGGATGGACATTGCTACTTTGAGTGATGTGGTGCACGTGCATCAGCATAGTTACATTGACAACCTGCAAACAGTTTATTTACAGGCAGCCCGAGCTGTACAGCGAGATAACCCACTGAATAACACAGAGAGAGAACATCTAAGGTCTAAAATAGGACAGATTTTATGGATTTCAAAACAGACTAGACCAGATGTTATGTTTGACACATGCAGGCTGGCAGTCAACATTAAGAATTCTACTGTTCAGTCCATACATGATGTGAACAAAGTGATTCGCAAACTCAAGTCGGAGACAGTCACACTTAAGTTTCAACATTTGGGCAACATTAATAACTTGAGTTTAGTTATCTTCAGTGATGCTTCACTGGGCAATCTTCCAGACCGAGGTACACAAGGAGGGGCCTTAATTGTCCTAATGGAAAAAAAGAAACACAGGAAAATAAGAAGCACATTGGCTGGAGAAACCCTAGCCATGTCAGATGGTATTGACAATGCAATGTTCTTATCTACACTCTATTCTGAGCTCACTATTGGTACAGTGGATCTTAACTCTCGTCCCCTCACTTGTGTTACTGAAAACCGTTCCCTGTTTGACGCACTTAAGTAAACCTCTTATCTATTGTTAATTTTTATTTAAAGAGAAAGAGGGAGATTTTTAACCTCCTCTGGGAGGGAAGGGTTTATTGCGAGAGTCTGGGGGAGGCAAGAGGATAAAAAGGGGTTTTGGCGCTGTTTTTTGGTTGAGCCGTGGGGACGGCAGGTTGGTGAAATAAACCTGGCAAAATTATAAACGTGGTGTTTGAGTTTACAAGTTGAACACCCTTAAAATACATTAAAGGTTTTGGTTGCATAAAGACAAAATGTGGGATGGTTCAAGCAGGATTTAAACTTATCCTTTGCAAGGCACTGATGTAATCTCTGTTGTTGGTGCAGAAACATTGTCTCCACTGTTAACCTGGGATGTCCTCTGGATCTAAAGTTTATTGCCCTGCAAGCCAGAAATGCAGAATACAATCCAAAGGTACCCAATTCTGATTTTATTTACTTTCTCATTTTTAGTCTCTATTTATTTATTTATTTATTTTTCACTCACCTATTAGCGTTTTGCAGCTGTAATCATGAGGATCCGTGAGCCTCGAACAACAGCACTTATCTTCAGCTCAGGGAAGATGGTCTGTACAGGGGCCAAGAGGTCAGTCTGTCTGTTCTTCGGGATTAGTTAGGACAAAAAGGCCTGAATAGTTTTAGCTTATATCTGGATTTGAAACTAATTGACTTCTACATGTTTCATTTTGTTTGTGGTTTGCAAGAGAATCTGAAGGGTTTCTTAATGTGTGTAATAACTCATTAACATCGGAAATGTTGCATCTAAGGTTTTAGGGAGGAGTGAATGCTGCAAGTAACTGGCTGGATGCAATCTGCTGGGTTTCCTTAGATAGAAAAACTTTTTATCCAATTTGAATAAATAACAGAATCTGACTGCACTGTTCAATGATTAAGATTAATTGTAATGCATGTACCTGACTTTTGCGAAATGCCTTGAGACGACATGTGTTGTGAACTGTGTATATAAATAAACTGAATTGAATTGAATTATTAGCTGAAAACGTGGAAGCGTTTGGAGTGGAAAATATGTAGTAACAAGAATTAAAAAGATAATGTAGAGATAGATGAACATTCAAATAATACTGCACGCTTAAAGTTTCTCTGTTTGGCAACGGTTTACAGGTTTTGTCATTTTGATACATCTAGAATATTATGGCTGTTATTTAGAGGAAATGCGTTTCCAGAATGATTTAAAGGGCTGTTTCTAAGCCCTGGTCTCTGTCTGTTTGAGTGCCTGCAGTGAGGAGCAGTCCCGCCTGGCAGCGCGGAAATATGCCCGAGTGGTGCAGAAACTTGGCTTCCCTGCCCGCTTTCTCGACTTTAAGATTCAGAATATGGTGGCCAGCTGTGACGTCTGCTTCCCCATCAGACTTGAAGGACTGGTTCTCACTCACCAACAGTTCAGCAGGTAAAAAAAGTCACAAACAGCCTTTTACACGTTTTTTTTATAAGTAATTGGATCCAGTGGGATTTTGACAGTATTGTCATGTTGTCAACAAAGGTGGCACTGTAAGAGTCCAGCTGAAATCGCTCTATCAATCTAAGCTGACTACTTGCTATTTAAGATAGGCAGATGTGATTGATATTGTCTTCTCATGTTAGCCATGTTTACCTGGGAAGAAAAGTGTGCAGCTATGATCAGGTTGGACCAAAATGATTGAACATGAAAGAGGTAGCAGCTGAAAAATGGATCAAGTATTTTATGGTAAGAGGTTCAGTTGTTGAGAATGCCCAAGAGTCCAGAAAAAAAAACAGGATAGTTTTCCTCCTGAGGAGTAAGCTACAGTGCAACTAGACGCATAATGATTTTTTTTTTTTGGAGCTTCAGCCTTGTGTCAAGACGTGCTGCAAGGAAGCCACTTCTGTCCAAAAAAGACAAAAAGAAGGGATCTGGAAACCAGAAAACTGGTGTAAAGTTGTCTTTTCTGACAAGTCATCCGTCTGATTGTTTGGAGGAAAAAAGGTGTGAAGCGGCGTGAGTCCTGTGTGGTTTCCAAGAGTAGAACATCCTGATATAATCCATGTGCAGGCTTGACTCTTTCCAAAGGCAGTGAGCTTCCTCCCTATTTGCCCAAGAACATCCATCGAGAGTAACTTCTTCCAACAACTGAGGAACATTCGGGTCATGATGTGAGCATGATGGAGCGCTGCATCACATGGCACATATGATTCAAAGTGTTCTAAAGATCAGAACACTGATTTTCAACCTGTGCTCAGTTCTCTAAGCTCAGGTGGAGAAGCAGAACCCAACAAACTATGATTAGCTCCAATCAGTAAGAGAACAAGAAATGCCCACCATCAGTCAGTATTTGTTCCCCAAGTTGATATCCAGCATGTCTGAGAGAATCACTGACGTCAGGAAGACTGACTCTGGAAAAATGAACTAAACACACATTTATCCAGAGAAACTCTGAGAAACTAATCATTTCACAGTTCTCAATTGTTCCTGAGTATACCTGAGAAATAGTCTAAAGCTACACAATACATGCCGGTGTCATCGCTTTGGGTCATTACTGTGGACACTAAGTGGGAGAATGGGTTCATAGCCACCTGGCGACATTACAATGTATAGTTTATCTACATATAGTGTGTCATCTGCATAGATATGGTAACTAATTTTGTTAGTTGTTATGATCTGAATTAGGGGGAGCATGTACTGTAGATATTGAATAGACAGAGCCCAAAGAAGGAACCTTGGGGAATCCCGTAGGTGATTTAATCAACTATGACGTAAAGTTACCTACTAACAGAAAAAAGTCCCTGTCCTTTAAGTAAGACTCGAACAATAAGTGCTGTACCAGAAAGCTCGACCCAGTTCTCGAGTTGCTCTAGTAATATACCATGATCAACAGTGTTGAATGCTGTGCTGAGGTCCAATAATAGCAAAACTTTGGTCCTTCCACAGTCTACATTTCTACGGATGCCGTTGGACGCCTTGACAAGGACAGTCAATGTACTGTGATTAGCACGGAAACTTGACTGGAAGACGTCAAAGCGGCTGGCACTTTTAGAAGGTATTTAACTGTTGAAACACAGCTTTTGCAATGACCTTATTGACGAATAGGAGATTTGACATGGGCCTGTGATTTTGCACTAGCAACTTGTCCTGATTTATTCTTTTTTAAAGGTGCTATTTTTTTCACATACTAGTATGGAGTCGGGGGGCTTTTATTAGGGGCCATCCCGTCTCTGTACAAGCGGAGCATGACTTTGGTCCGTATTGCCAGCACTAAGTCGGACCTGTTCCTGGTGCATTTTGGACTCTGGCAGGGCTGCCCTTTGTCACCGGTCCCGTTCATAATTTTCATGGACAGGATTTTAGGAGCAGCCAAGGGCCAGAAGGGGTCTGGTATGGGGACCAGTGGAATTCGTCTATTCTTTTTCAGATGACATTGTCCTGCTGGCCTTCTCTAGCCAAGACTTATAGCATGTACTGGGGCGGTTTGCAGCCGAGTGTGAAGAAGCTGGGAAGAGGATCAGCTCCTCCAAGTCCATGGTTCTCGACCGGAAAAGGCTTACCCTCTTCAGGTTGGAGGAGAGCTCTGGCCTCAAGTGGAGGAGTTCAGTTATCTTGGGGTCTTGCTAATGAGTGAGGAGAGAATGGAGCAGGAGATTGACGGACTGATCGGTGCAGTCACCACAGTAATGAGGCCACTGTGCCGGTCTGTTGTGGTGAAGAGAGATGAGCCCAAAAGCAAAACTCTCGATTTACCTTTCGGTTTACCTTCCTACCATCACCTATAGGCATGAACTTTGGATCATGACCAAAAGAAGAGATCACGGATATGAGCAGCTGAAATGAGCTTTCTCTACAGGTTAGCCGCGCACTCCCTTAGGAGATAGTGTGAGGAGCCTAGCCATCTGGGAGGAGCTTGGAGTAGAGCTGTTGTTCCTCCACATCAAGAGGGGAGTCAGTTGAGGTGGCTCAGGCATCTGTAATGGATGCCTCCTGGACGCCTCCCCGGGAGGTGTTCCAGACGCATCCACCAGGAGGAGGCCTAGGGGATGGCCAAATTTGTTATGACTGGACACAACCGTGGTGCTGGACTTAGTATTGATGTCCAGACTTCTACTCTTCTGAATATTTTCTCAGTAAGGATCTTAGCAAATTAATTCCAGGCCCTGGTATAATGTAGTTCAGATGCTACAGACACAGTAGGGTTTGTCAATCTGTCGACTGTGGTAAACAAGGCATGAGCATTATTAATGTCAGTCTGTCAGTCATTTTCTACCGCTTATTCCATAGTGGGTTGCGGGGAAGCTGGTGCCTATCTCCCGCAGTCTGTGGGCGAGAGGCGGGGTACATCCTGGACAGGTCGCCAGTCCATCGCAGGGCAACACACAAATAACCATGCACACACTCATTCATACACCTAAGGGCAATTTAGAGAGACCAATTAACCTAACAGGCATGTCTTTGGGATGTGGGAGGAAGCCGGAGTACCCGGTAAGAACCCACAAACTCCATGCAGAAAGACTCCCTGCCGGGAATCGAACCCAGGACCTTTTTGCTGCAAGGCAACAGTTGTAATTTTTGTTGTAATTTATATCTATGAAGTCTCTTTTTTTATAAATGTTACAGTGAACCTGGAGTTAAGTCTTTCACCACCTCTGTTCATCTTTTCAAAACTAATTTTTTTTCACCTCCCACAGGTGGAGCATTTCTCCAAAGATTTTTTTTTCTTATCATTGATAACATTCACTGTAATGGGAGCATTGAAATCAATGTTGTCTGAAACTTCACAATGGAAGTTATTTAGCAGCTCATCAAATATGTTACAGGGCAAAGTTGAAGTGGAACAGTGAAGTTAGTTAAAGGTTTCACTTGTGCTGTCCTTAAAATGTGTGTGGATGGAAATGATGCTTTCAAAGATAACAGAAAAGTGGTCAGACAGGACAACATCAGTTACAGAGAAGTTGGAAATGTTTAGACCTTTAATGATGATTAAATCCAAAATATCTCCCCGTTTGTGTGTTGACTGTTAACATGTTGAGTCTGTTCAGTTTAAAAAAAACTGCTTGTTCATTGATCTGAAACAGACACAAACGTCTTCTGTGTGATGAGCATTTAACAAAGGTCAGGGCTCGGTTGTACAAGGCTCTTCTGAGGAGAAGACAATGTGTCATAAAATGCATACATGTTTTACACAACAGATAACATGATGTTACAGTGATATTTAATATATTGAAATATGAGGAGGAATCCGTAGATGACTGATTGGTTTCCAGGGAGATGGGCTGTGGCGTCCGATAGGTCCGACCTCAGACCCTCTTTTCGTAGAGATAAAACCTTACTTCTTCTCTGCCACAGATTAATCTTGTTCTCTTCTTGTTCTCTTCATGCTATTCTTCAGATTTATGTTGACGTCAACAACTTGATCATTTTAGGCTAAGAACCTGCATCATATCAATTTAGGTCAATATCACGTCCAGCGCCAAGCAGGTGACTGGTGCTCTTTGTCTTCCAAATCCACATCCGTCTCACTGAAAGTATTCACACGCCCAAATTCTTACAAGACAAAGTTTTACATAAAAGTATTAAATATCACTGTGTGTTGTTTAATGGCACAACTTAATCATGTAATGTGCAGTTGTGTACAAATATAGAATAGCTTATGATGGCTTGCTTGTTTTCCAACATTTTTGGACAGATCAATATTTAATCAGTTTATCAATGAGAAATTTAAGTAATGAGAATAAATACCATTTTAGGAAAATACCCTTTTAAAAGAAACAGATGCCATTGGACAAATGCCCTTCTGTGTCATAATGTTGGCCTTACCGACTCCAAGTGTGGACGCAATTTTGGAGACTGAACAGCAGTTTCAGTTTATTTGGAATATGTACAAAACAAGGTAGAATACAGACTGAAACTGCGGGAGGGATCTGGATTGGCACTGAGAAGGAGAGAGGTTATTGTTTGGAGGAAGTTGAGGAGAGTAGTTCAGGGCAAGGCTGAGTTAGTTTTCTGTTGGTGGTGGATGATAGCTTGTTGGAGGTGATAAATCTGCCCCACAACGGCCGAATTTGGCAGGAGGAGTAGCACGGAGATTCACAGTGCTGACGTTTTCTCTTTGTGATCCTTAAGCGGCAGTGCTTCAGCTGAACATGCGGTGTTGGAGGGTGGACAGCTCGATGAGCAATGGTTTGGAGTTTCCACGGGGTAATCTCAGAGCTGCAGGGCTGGAGGTAGGAAAGGAAGGGAGGCTCATGGATGGAGCAGCAAGGAGTCTTTTCCAGAACTCACCGGGGCATGGATACAGAGAGCAGGAGCTTGGAATCCAGGACACTGTCACAGAGTGATCAGATCTGTAAAGCAGGACATGAAAACTCGATTAGAGCAGGCCTAGGAAAATGCAAAGAACTGCAGAACACTGTCAGGTTACCACGCTGGCAGAGACAACGGGCTGATGCCTCCCTCCAGGTTCCTGCTCCTTAAGAAGGATTGGGCTAAACGAGAAACACCTGTTGGGGCTGCACCTGTCAGTGACACCCGCCAGGTGAAGAGAAACGCAGCACAAACAGCCACTGTGGAATGACATTCTGGTGCTGAATAAACAAGATAAAGTGAGTGAACACCATGGTGAGATCCAAAGATCTGTCTGAGACCATCAGAGAGAAGATTATAGCAGCTTATGAGTCTGGTAAGGGATTTAAAGAGGTCTCAAAATAATCTGAAATCAGTATTTCCATTGTATGGAAAATGGTCTACAAGTGAACAACACTCAAAAACACCCCCATGCGTAGGTCTGGCTGTCCAAGCAAGTTCTGATAGCAGATTGTATGATGCTAAAAGAAGTTCTTAAAAACCTTAGCATGTTATCATGGGACTGATGGCAGGTTCTTGCTACTGTAGATATAAAGGTTGCTGTCTGTCCAATCAGAAAGAGACTGTACAAGTTTAACTTTGCAGCAAAAGCATAGAACAAGACCAGGGGCCTCATGTACAAAGACTTGTTTGGATTTTCTACTTAAACACTGGCATACGTTTGAATCCAGAAAACTTTTGTATGCACAATAAATTCTGAAACAGTTCATTTTCAGGGGTTCAAACACATTTCATTTGTACATCCTTATCAATGTAAATTTGAGCGCACATGAAGGACTACAAAAATTCTTCCTTGACCTGCATCTGTTTACATGCAAATGGTTTCACACTGTTATGAATGCAGAAGTGCACCAGGGACGAAAATTATAGCAAACACAAAGGCAGTACAGGCCCTGATATAAAGCTCTGAAGCTGCAGTTTAATCAGCAAAAACGAAGTATCTTAGTTTAACTACTGACAAATGTCATCACACCCCCCCTGGATCCACTTTGAGTCTGTGCATTGTAATTCTAAACACATGGATGAATTAATTGTTTATCATATGTCCCTGATTTGTAGTGTAATTGTTTTCACAACATTTCACAACAGTTTCCCAGCATATCCTCTAGGTGTTGCCGGAGGGGCCAATAAGTGTTGGAAGGTGCATATGCCAACCTTGGAGTTGCTGTGGTGCCACTCACATTTTTGTCATCAGCATTGATGCATCTTTTGTGTGGAAAAGGGCAAAAAGTGAAAATAAGTGAAAGCTAGGGCAGAACTAGACCCTGCAACATAACAGTAAATCACTCACTCGTCTTACTTTATGTTGTGAGGAGCTTGCATTGACTCTTATTGACTTCAAATGATTTCCATTCATTTTCAACTCTTTGTATGGCCTGACCCTACCCCTAAACCTAACCATTACCATTACATACCTAGCCCTAAGCTTAACCTCAATTCACACCTTAGTCCTGAACCTAACCCACCCTAAGAAAAATAGCAAGTGAGGGCCATGAAAATATCCTCACTTTACAACAATTGGTCCTCACTTTGATGGTGAAATACAAAAAGCGGTCCTCACTCAGCCGCAAAAACAGGAGCACATACACACACCCCTACATACGCACACATTACTGAAAAACAAGATCTACAGTGTCCTATTTATGTCAGATATTTATTTCAGATTTTAATCATACATGTAAACATTAAGCGTCTTCATTGCGCCACTTGTTTATTCTTTTAACACACGCTGCAATATACTGGTCAGGAAAAGCAACTGGACAGGAACAATGGAAAACGAAAACAAAGTGTAGAAAAACTACAATTCAAAGAGTCTGCCTGCTTGGAAGGAAAATATAAAACACAGATGTGGTTTGAAAACACAACACCCCCCAATAGGAGTGAAATGTCTACCTGTGACAAAGACTTTGCTCTCTTCACATCTGAGACTTAGCAGTTTTACACATTCTGACAAATTAGTTGGCTTCAGTTACGAAAATGCGCAAAACAAAAGAAATAATTTTTTTATTGCAGTAGCATAATCTCTGAATGAAGAAAGTAGAAAACCCAAACTTTCGTTTAAAAAAAAAAAGGTTAATCACGTGTGGCAAAATTATTGCCACTTCCAGCGAGAGTTTGAAAACTGTGCCTCAGGAGCCAGGCGTTCTCTCTGGATGTAGCGAGCCTCAACAACCCACAATAAATCATGGGATAGGATGGGCCACACCGCAAGCAATTGAGGCTATATTATATATTATAGGCAGTCAACTTAGTGAATTGCATGTGATGTATAGCGCTTACGACAAACTGAAATATTCAGCCATTCAGCAGTCTCTTTATATTTTTTTTAAACTACGCTTCAACACATGAACTTTTGAGTCGACTGTTTATTATAATCGACCTAATCGATTACATCTACAAATAGTTGCAGCCCTAACAACGATCCATATTTTTTCCAGCACACATAGTGAGCAGACGGGAGCTCATAGCATTAACCAAAGAAAACAAAACGGACATCTTTTCTCATAATTATTAGATCTTATCTCGTAATTATAGCATTTTTTTCCTCATAATTATGAGAATCTGATCTTGTAAGAAAATGTCTTTTTTTTCTTTGACAAATGCAATGAGTTTCCTTATGAGCAGGTTGGTGAGAGTAAAATAAATCTGCAAATCTCATTGTCGGAGAACTGCAGCAAAGAGTGGCATCTATATATGTCACCAAGTCTCCATAACAAGTATTAAGACCTACTTGTACTTACATATTCCGCAAGAACATAAAAAGTTGCTCACTCTCTCAGGCTGCAAGAACAAAATGACATTCTGTTCTTGCAACTTGTTTCTTGACGCATCATATGAACGAAACGTTTTTCTTCTTTGGTGAATGAATATGATATATCAATGCTGCAATGTGAGGGATCTATATGAGGACTTTTCAAAAGTTCTGCTGCTGAGTTCATGTAAAGTATGAAATGTTGGCCAGAAAGAACTTTGTTCTTGCTGCCTTAATTAAATAAATGTCCAAATTCAGTTGTTTGGGGGTGATGCCAGAAAATGAAGTAGATTCAGACCATCACAAACAAAAATATGTGGAGTTTGCCAAATTTTGCTGGGACTAGAAGTGCATTCTTTGATCAGATGGAGCTTTTCAGCAAAAACACTCCCGATCGGTTTGGTAGGAAAAGAAGATGAGTGGAAAAGCCACTCATTCTCACTGTGAAGTATGGTGGAAGATCTGTGATACTGTGGGCCTGTTTCTCTTCCAAAGGTTCTGAGAACATTATTAGAGTAAATACCATCATAAACTCTTGGAAAAGCTGGACGTTTGGACTCTACTCGTAAGATGACAATGCTGTTTAATCAGGTTTTTAAAAAGGATAATTCAAAACATTCACTGCTGTAAAAAATAAATATATATTTGGTCTAAAACTAACACTGCATTTTAGAAAAGCATCATACCTACAGTCAAACATGGTGGTGATAATGTGATGGCCTGGGGCTGCTTTAATGCTTCAGAGCCTAGATGACTTGCTGTAACCAAATGGTGAATTCTGCTCTCCAGTAGAACATTCTAAAGGAAAACACCCGGCCATCAGTTCATGACCTTAAGTTCAAGCTCATTATGGAGCACCACAACGATCCAAAGCACACTGGCAAGTCCACCTCTCAATGGGTCCAAAATAATGTTTTTAAGTGTCCTAGTCAAAGTCCAGATTAAAATCCATTTGAGATGCCTTGGGTTGACCCATAAACAGAACATTCATGTTTGAAAACCCTCCAATGTTGCTGATTTGTTTTTGTTTTTTTGTTTGTTTTTTTACAGTGTCCTGTCCAGCAGAGTAGCATTCAGAATTGTTGTCCAAGTGCCAAGAAGAAGCCCAACAGTTTTACTTTCACAAGAGGAGCATTGCGGCTAACGCTTTAATGCTCTGCTTGATATTTCTAAAACAAACTTTATTGGAAACTGCTTTGGGATTATTTCAGTTTTTATGGACATGGAGACTGAAAGGAAAAGGAAAAAAAAATAAGAAGCAAGAAAGACAGGTGGGGCAAAGGGGAAAAAGGGAGATAAGGAGAAAAGAATGGAGGAGAGAAAGAAGGATGAAGAGATTACAAGATAACATCCTAGAAGATTGCTTCTAAACCTGCAGTAATGCATATATATCAACAGCAATGTTACCAAAAAGTGCACGGTACTTATGAATGCAAGATGTATTTAGTGGTAACTACGGCTCAAGATGGAACATCTGTGTCTGTTAACACCTGAATCTAAACACCTATGGGTCTGATTGTGAGCGCACTTGTGCATACAAGGTTTCTCTATAAAAATATGCAATAGTGAGTGTCAGGAGCCACAGACCTGCCCCCCTGGACCTGGAACAGATACGGAGGAGATCGGAGCCATAGACATCCAAAGGCCCCCCAGAGTACAGGAACCCCAGGAGAACCATCACTGGGACTACCGCAACACCAGGGGAACCACCCAGCGGCCGCACTGCAGAAGCCCCAGGGAGCTGCAGCGACGAGCCCACAGGGCACTGCCAGTAGCCGTCTATGCCCGAGCAGATCCAGCCATGGACCCAGAGACCCCGTGACACATCACTTCCCAAACAGAGGCCCGACAGAACCCAGGGGTCCAGGCCCTGGCAAGCAGCCACCGTGAGTGAGCCCGGCCACCGAGAACCACAAGCACACCAGCGGGCAGCCACCGGCAGGGAGTGTGGCCAAGGAAATAACTGATCCAGGAGAGGGAGCAGCCCAAGACCCAATCTGACACAAAAACAGGCACACGAAGTCACAATCACACATTCCCACCCTCATGTGTGCACATACAAAAAACCTCACATCTACGCACCCAACGTAAAGACACAACAATGGATGTTGTACACTCACTCACATTCCCCTATATACTCTCTACTCCCAGGTCCAGGTGGAGACAGGCAGACCGCCCAGGCACCAGCCCAGACTATTGCCGTCACCGCCCGAGCCAGAGTGACCTTGGTCCCGACCCCCTGCCCTGACCCCAGCCCCCAACGACTCCTATCCGGAGAGGGGGCCATGTACAAAAGAGTGGTCTACCTGGTCCAAGCGAGCCCGCCAACCAGACCCGTCCCAGGATGAAGCGGTCCAGACGCCCCAATGAATTCTGGTCTTAAGCCCATGAGCCCAGTGATGTTAGTCACTGCAAGTTATCACTTGCATAGATTGGAAAAACCCAGGCTGCAATTATCTTCATATAGGGAAAAGCTGGTTAAGTAGCATTTTTTCCCCATAAATGAAATCATCATTTGAAAACAGTTTTTTGTGTTAACCTAAATTAACTTTGCCAAGTGACAAATAAGGAAAATCAGAAGAAATTTGTAAGGGGGCAAATACACAGAACTGTTTTACAACACATAAAATCTGTTTTTTTTCTAAGACCATCTCAGTCGCAATACCTAAATCCTGTGGGAGAGGACTCAGGACTTTGAATAAGATCATGTCAGAGATCCTTCTCTCTGTATGCTCCAACCTTGTGAAATGTTATAGAAGGCTGCCTTCCTATTTGCCAAAAGGTTGTACAATGTATGAACAGCAGGGGCACCTTTTAACCATGCAACCTGTAACTTTATTGAACACTTGTTTTTTCCAAAAGCTATGATGCCCTCCTGAATTCCCCATTAGTAGCCTTAAAGTGTGTTGTTGGTTAAATATCTTACTTACTGTTCTTCCTCTAACCACTATGTGATTGTTGTTTTCACAGTTATGAGCCTGAGTTGTTCCCAGGACTAATCTACCGGATGGTGAAGCCCCGTATTGTCCTGCTCATCTTTGTATCTGGGAAGGTGGTTCTGACTGGTAAAGAAATCCTTATATAGGAATTTTGTGATGTTTGATCAGAAACCTTTTTTGTGAATCAATTCAAATGAACACATTCATGAGTGCACTCTTTAAGAACTTTGAAATGAACTATTCTGTTCTTACATGATGAACCTTAAGTAAGTGAATCTTATTTTAACATAAAAGTGGGACAATTATTACTCTAAAGGCAGGGTGGGAGACTGTTTTTTGCATTTTGTGGGGACTCAATATTAATAATGCATGCTTCCCCCTCTTTAAATTTGACTATAATGCCTTCGGCTTTGATTTAAATATAACGATGTGAACTGAAGGCTCAACCCATAAACATCCAAACTAATATATTAAGTTGACGTTTTTTTCCACCTAACTTTATTATTTCTGGAAAGGCAGAGACAAGCTGAGGAAGCTACAAGTTAATAGTTCTGTTACACTAACTTTTCTCTCAGACAATTGTACAGGCAAAAAGCTGAAATAAGATGTCTTAAATTTACATCAATAAAGATTCTGTCTGCTACTGAAACAAATTATGGATTTTATTAAAGAGGAGCGAGAACCCCGTTTTAATCAGATCCTGATTACCAAAATTATAGGAAAAACAAAAGCATTAAAACATTTGAACAAGGGTGGATGAATTGGGATTTTAGATTTATTAAAATACAGTTTTTATGAGCAATGAAAACAGGAGAGAATAAAGCTGATAAAAGGCAGGTTACAAACTTGATTGCATATTTGATGTTAGTTGGGGATTGATGCATAAGCTTAAAATACTTGATCTGATCATGAAATCATTTAAACCTGGCTGAGTTGAAAGTTAGAACTAGTTCTTGTTAAGAATGAACTGACCCAACACTGATTAGAAATAATGAATACTGATTATATTTAGTTTCAAACCAATTTCCTTAAAGGATTTTGTCCATGTATAAAGCCCCTTTATGTCCCTTCAAATTTGCCAAACATGTTGATTGTGACTAAAAGAATTAAGATCAGTATTACTGTGAAGTGAAATATTTTAATGTACTAATAACCCTTTTAATTTGATCTGACCATGTCATAGAACCTTTATATTAATGTCTTTTTTCATTTGTTGACTTTCAGGAGCTAAAGAACGTGCAGAGATCTATGAAGCATTTGAGAACATTTATCCCATCTTGAAAGTCTTCAAAAAGCAGTGAAAGCATTTTTGTTCTCGTGTAAATAGATGAATGGATGTATTTATGTGTCTTTGTTCAATTCAATGTCACAGCTTAATTTTGCTGGGGCTGAAAAAGCATAAAGAAGTTTGTTTTAGAGTTTGTTGACTTTCCTGAAAGAAAATAAATTATCTTCTAAGTCTTGACCTAAGCTGTTTTCTTTTTGGGGGGGGGGCAGTTGGAAGGGCTGTAGTCTGGCAATTGGAGAGTTTGTTACGGCCCAAGTCCTGTCCTCTGGGTTTGGGGTTATTGCAGAGGGTCCTAAAGGGTGCTGATTGGAAGTGGAGACAGCTGGCCAGTGTCTCTGGAAGAGTTCCACCACTTCCTGGAACTCTCTCTCCTCTTCTCCTTGTCCTCCAGCCAGCCAGGGCTTTTGTTTGATTTTTCTCTATTAAATAAACCTAATTTTAAGTTATTCCATACATTGCTTTTATTTGTTGTGGTCATAGAGCCAGAACATAACAAATCTGCAGTCATGGGGTGGATCAGAGATGGACAAGAAGCTGAGTCCAGGAAGCTGGTGGACCGCTTTGTGGCATGGTGTAGAAACAATCATCTCATCTTGAATGGTTACGACACAAAGGAGATGATTGTAGATTTCAAGAGAAACAGGAATATGTCCAACACTGTACCGTCATCAGAGAAGAAGTGGAGGTGGTGGAGGAGTTTAATACCTCAGGGTTCACCAGGTCAATTACACTGGCGCTGAGCACCCTAAAATTATTTATACTGTCAAAATAACAGCTCAAATGTCTTAACTGCTCTCTTGACATATTTTATTTTGATTATTGCAGTTAAACTTTTTTTATTCTTAACCGCTCCAGTAGGTGGCGCTAGCGGACTATTTGGTTGTTTAAGAACTTCCCGCAAAGCTCACGAAAAAAAGAAAAGCAAAACAAAAACATTTGCTCCGTGGCCCCGCGGTCATATCAACGTCCACAAAAGCATCAGAAAACGTGACCTGGATGATGGTGAAAAGGCAGAACGTAAAGGGAGTAATAGTGACCCGCGAAGAGCTCCGAGTTCTGTAGCTGTGACAGTTTAGCAGTTTACTACAGTTTAGCCTAGCCTAGCTTAGCGGTCCCTGTCCATGACGTCCCCAGCAGGTCTTCCGCTGCTCGGCCCTGGCCGGGCGCCTTCATCCTCACTCTCGCCTTCTGCGGCTAAGCCGCCTCTTCCTCGTCAGCAGCTCCACTCTGCTGCCTCCACCCCGGGCAGTATGATGGTGGAGTCGGTGGACGAAGCAGAAGGTCTGTACGTCGCGGTGGAGCGATGTCCTCTGTGCACCACCTCCCGCCGCAGGCTCACCTGTGCCCGGTGCGTTCAGGCCGGAGACTTCGTGTTCTTTGACGGGAGGAACAGTGAAAGGTGAAGCTCTCAGTGAGGACTGAAGTCTGGAAATACTTTTTCTGTGTAACTCTCCTCTGAGGAGCAGACACTGACAGGTGGAGAGGAACTTCACAGAAAGAGCCCATAGTGTCATAAAAAGGAGAACATTCAAATCACAATTGTGTGTTTTAGCTAATATATGATTATAATGCTCTGTTCATTTTAACGTTTAGCACTTCCTAGTTGTTAGTCTATTAAATGCGACCCTAGTAAGTTACATTTGCTTAAACTATTAATGCATTTTACTTCTTGTCGGGTTACAACTGTAGTTTATTTAATCAGACTCAAAAACGTTTAGTACTAACAAGCTGAAAAGTGTGAGATGTTTAAAGCTTGGCATTCCAACAACAAACCATCTGGACTTCAGTTCTGGTAGTTTTAAGATGTTTCGCTCCTCATCTGAAGCGCTTTCTCCATTAAAGCAAGGGAGGGAGACGTTTCAGGCTTTTCAGCTGTTTGAGATGTGCCGTTCTGCACAAGCAGATTAGACCCCCTAACAACAGATTTCATTTGTGTCATTGTTAGCCTGCATCACTGAGCGATGCTTTGGTCACCTGGAAGAAGGTAAGACTTGGCTTGAAACTGGGCATCAGGCAGGTCTAGGTGCACAGATGAGTCTTGTCCTGGGGAGCTGGCTGTCCTGTGTTGGGCCAAGCGTTTGTAGAGAGGCTGTTTAGATGCTTTGATATAGAGGTCAATGTATTCCTTGCTGCACTAACTACTTGCATCACGCTACTCAGTTTGTGTTTGGGTATTTTGTCTTAGTTCTGTGAGGTCTGAAATGCACTTATACTCCTATGTAGTTACACTTTATTAATTAATTAGGTGACTTTAGAAGGCTTATTTGCGTTAGTTGTATTTTATTTGGGGGTATCGGAGTAAAAGGGGCTGAACATTACAGATTTCGGGCCACACTTTTCAGTTTTTAACTAGTAAAATAATGACAATATGTATCAGATTTCTTTCACTTTACAGTTCTGGAGTACCTTCTGTTGGTCTATCACATAAAATCCACTGAAGTGGTTTCTAAGGTGAAAAAAAATCAGGAAAAGTTAGAGGGGTGTGAATACTATAGCTGTGTTGTTAGTTCCAATCTAACAGCTAACAAGATGGTTTGCTGCCCTGCTTCAAAATCAGGTCAATATACCCAAAACAACCTAGTCCTGCATAACAGGGGGATGTTGCCCAGTGACCTGCAGGGGTCTCAATGTTTCCAGATGTTCATACAATGAACCAGTTTTGTTTGAACGTGTGAAACGGGTGTTTGCCAGGAGCTCCCATGATGATTGTGCTGGTCTCTGTAGATACTCTGAGAAGTTGGGGAGGCTAAAGAAGCTCAAGGAGGAGAAGGAAAAACTGCAGCAGAGGTAAAACATATATTATAGCCAGTTACAAATGTGTCATCTGCTTCTGGTTTTCCTTTAAGCATTAATAATGAATTTTAACAGTTTTAAAAGTCTCAGAAGAAACTTTTTCCACATCATGATAGAGCGTTATCTGTTCTCACAGTGTCCTACATGCGATGGGCAGGAGGCTGCAGGCTGATGAGATGGTGAGTTCATATCTGTTACTATAATATCTTTTATGGAACTGTACAGGTGTTTGTATTCACACAGAAAAAGCAGGACTTTCATTTTTTTTTCCTTTCCAAGGACTATAACTAATGAAAGACAAAACATGTACAGCAGTTTATTTGATACAGGTCTTAGTTTTACGTCCACAGTTATGCATCAAAGCATATTTCTCTTCTAGAGTCACACTATATACTGATCAGTATTCATGCCGTGCCAGTGTGTGTTACATCACACCCTTTTTTTCTCTCAGAAATGGAAGATCATGCTTTTTAAGATAAAGATTGAGCAGCTGAAGGAGGCGGTTGCCTGGGGCAATGGGGAGGTGAAGCACAGTGAGTATATTGGGTCATTGTCTGAGGATTCTGGTTCAATCATCTGCACCTTCTGACTCTCTGCCTTCTGTTGTAGATCGTGAGGTCCTCCTGCGCTCTCAAGAGGAGGCTCAGCGGCTCCAGCGCCGCGCAGGACGGCACCAGGAGAAAAGGGACAAAATCGAGCGCCACAACAGGCGTCTGGGGGAGCTGTTGGAGAGGCGCAACCGAGAACACCAGAGCAAACTGAGTCAACTGGCGGCTCTCAGACGAGAGCACATCCTGGAGCTCACCACGCACATTTTCCCTATGCAAGAGGAGAAGCAAGGCAGCAGGTCAGCAAATACAGCAGACAGAGCAACAGCTTGAATGTCCTGCAGCATCAGTAAGGTTCCATCTGATTGTTTATGGAAGTAAAATAGTTTCATTAGAATCAGACATTTGTCTGACATTGAATTTATAACACTGAATTTTTATCTTGTGCAATTATGTATGTGAATTTTTTTTTGTACTTAAAATTCGCCTGCAAGAATTCACCTTCAAAAATTCACCTGCAAAAATTCACCTGCAGAAATTCGTCTGCAAATGTGTTGCCGCTTCTTCCGGTCACTTCAAAACAAGAGCATCTGCAGACAGGGTTGGGACACTAGCTGTCATCAGGTCAGTCAAACATTTCATTCAGTTCCATTAGATGAAAAAAAAATACCGAATCTCAAATGGGTGTTAATTACCTGCCGTTTTTTAATAAGATATTTTTGGCAGAAAAATCTCATCACGGATCTTCATTAAGCCACAATCCAGCAAACTTTTAAGAGACTCGCCTCTGCCCAAGGCAATGGTGTCACGTGATCAAATAAGCTTAATGACTCGATCGACTGCTGATTGCTTTAACACTCATTTGAGATTCGGTATTTTTTTTTTCATCTAATGGAGCTGAATGAAATGTTTGACTGACCTGATGACAGCTAGTGCCCCAACCCTGTCCGCAGATGCTCTTGTTTTGAAGTGACAGGAAGAAGCGGCAACATTTCTGCAGGTGAATTTTTGCAGGCAAATTTTTTCAGGCGAATTTCTGCAGGTGAATTTTTGCTGGCAAATTTCAAGTACAAAAAAAAATCACATAATTGCACAGGATAAAAATTCAGTGTCATAAATTCAATGTCTAAAAAATGTCTGATTCTAGTGAGACTATTTTACTTCCACAATTGTTCCACACAGTCTTCCATCTGGCGGGGAAAGCCCCTCTCCTTTATTCCCGGTTTTTCCGACCACACTTACTTACACACTTACCTTTCTATAATCTACTGTATGTTCCTGATGTGTGAAGCTGTGTAGGTTCTACACTTCGTATTATTTTGGGTTGGGATATGTTCTCATGTTCATGTTGATTTCTGCTTTGGAGTTGGTAGATCAGTATAAGCAGCAGCACCTAGAACTTTATCTAGCAGCTAACAGACCCAGACCAAATACAGCAGATATTATATCCACTGGAGCACAAAATTGGGTACTAATTTTTTCCAGTCAAAATAACGGAGGTTATTCAGCATGAGAATGTCTCCAAAAACAACTGAAGCATCTGAAAATTTAAGTCTGGGAAAAATTGTCTATATTTGAAAGAACTGACTTCCTTGTGTTGGTCTCCTAGAGACCCAGCTGATGTCACAGCAGAGTGCGACCCTGCTCTAACCTCCAGCACAGTGACCGAGTTGGCAGAGGCCCGGAGAACCACCTACCTGTCTGGACGCTGGATCTGGGATGACCAGAACGGAGAGACCAGCATCAGCATCACAGGCGCTCCGGTTGCTTTGCGGAGCAACGGAGACTGCTCCGCCTACTACAGCTGGGTGGAGGAGAAGAGCACCAGCCCTGGCCCAGGTGAGGAGGGAGGGTGCAGGGCTGACCTGGTACAGGGTTTACCCCATTCCACACAGAGTGATTATTTCTGTTCATGTAGATGGTTAAAGCTTACGGCTAAAAAAATCCCCAAATTCTGTTTCTCAGACAGTTAGAATATTACATCAGTCTAAAAAGGGATTTTTAATACAGAAATGTGATGATGTTGCCTTGATCATCATAAGAAAAACTGCTGACCTTGCAGATGGCCAGCAGACACATTGTGATCGCTACAGACGCTGGCTGTAGTATATTACTGGAAAATTCAATCAGAGTTCCTTTTTAAGATGCCAAAATTTAGACAAAGTCCATTTCATTTTGTTTTCAAGTGAAATAAATTATAGCTAAAGTAAACTGTGATATAGAGATGGAAACAGAGACGGAAAGTTGTCTCTTCTTCCCTTAAAGTCGTTCACAAACTCCTGCCGTTTGATTCAGTTCGGACCGACCCGTATGAGGCCAGACAAAATATTTGGATAAAAAATTTGTACTTGGTTCAGGAAAAAAAGTAAGCGTTTCATGAATTTTGCTGCAGAGCTTGACCACATTAATCCAGCTCACACCATCAGTGCTGCACTGTGCTACGCCACCCAGCTCGTCACCATTCTGTCCCACATCCTGGACGTCAACCTGCCCAAGAAGCTCTGCAACAGGTAGGGCATCTCACAGCTGCTCCAGCCTTACATGTGCAGCTTGATCTGATGGCCCCGGGGTGTACTGATGATTCATTTGTGGTTTCTTCAGCGAGTTCTGTGGAGAGAATCTTAATCGGTACCGCTTCACCAGGTCTTTGAACAAGCTCAACACCAACATCCTCCACCTCTGCTTCTCACAGGTCAGACCCAACACACTGGAAAATGACTTGAAAATCCAAGGTTACTGCACCCACACATAAATGTAAAACTACTGTGACACAATTATTGTAAACATGAAAGGCCATTAATGGGTTCTTCATCTGCAAGGCCTTGTGGGAGAAATTTACTGATCTGTGAGGATTGGTCAACGTGAACCATAACGGCCAAGATAAGAGTGGCTGATCAAACCTGCTAAAGCACTGGTTTAGATTGTTCACCTACCTTAACAGTGCACATTTTGTCCAGACCCTAGAGAGGCTCACTTGCTGTGTGAATATATGCCGGGCCAGTGTAAGAAAAGCAGGAAGAGAGGATGTAACGGAAGAGCAGTGGATTTGAGTAGTAGAAGAAAAGCCGTCTGACAAGCAACATACGTTGCAGTCGTTAGTTTACGGCGTTTATGGTCGTCTTTGATGATGTTCTGACCAGCACCAGATCCCATTGGGACTGCAAAAGACTTTCCACTTGGAACACAACAATACCTGTTTTTTTTTTGTGGCGCCATGTTCTTTTAAATCATGAAGTTGCTTTTAGATTTCTGTATTACAATAGTTACAACGAACTTTGGAGTCATTGTCTGGGACAGAGGCGATCCATGATTTTAGCTCCAGATCAGCTTCGTCCTTCCTTTCTGGAAATGTTTTTGTATTTTTCCCTCTTCAGCATCATTCTGTCTCTAAACGTAAAATCTGAAGACTGCAGCCCTGAATTTGGACACGGCTACAGCTTAACAATAAAGGCCTTTAGGTCAATGCACTTCAGTGTAGCGTAACAAACTTGTTGACTCCATTCGGGGCGTTTAGAATTGACATTGACCAATAGAGTTAACAGTGACACTTGATTGACCAATGACCATCACGGATTGATGATGTCAAGTTCAACAGAATCTCTAAATTTCAAAATAAATGAACTAATGATGCATCATTAGTGCAAGGCGACAACACTTGATTGAAATGTGTAAGTTCTTACTTTTCTGCAACACAATAACTATTTTGATAGAACTTTCCTATGAATACCCGCCAAATGTTGTTAAAAGTAGCCCAAATCTTATTTTATTCAGCCCCACGTGTTCAGAAGAAGCTCAGTAGGGCGGAAATCCACCCAGTATGGCAACACTGTGAATGATGTATGCTTTAGTGGCTGAGATGCTAAGGCTCAACAGAGTATGGTGGGAAGACCATGATGATGAGCTTAGAGAAGAGTAGAAAAGCAATATTCAACAATATCATCTGTTTTACTGATATCATGCAGCACTAGATGATGATTTCCACTTCAGTCTCATCATATAAGACATTCTGGATACTGACGGTTTTTATTTGTAAACAGAAATAATAACAGCTTCATTTATTCATGTCATGCTGAAAGTGGCACTACATATATTGAAATACTTCAAAGTGCAAACCTTTGTTTGCATTTGATATTGTCGTGCAAAAAATGAAATAAATTTCACTTGCGTTACAAATGACTTCCTCCCAAAGATTTGAAGGAACTTCAATAACAAAACCAGAAAATCTCACGTGATTCCGCAGCTCCTACACAAATTACTCAGCGCATTACGAGCCGCTGCGCGCAGACCAGCCCTCCACATGGGCTACAAATGATGCACGTCTCATGTCAAGCTTACCTGGGCTAAGGTGAGTAAGGACTGGACTATTGCTGAGTGGTCTAGGGTCCTGTTTTCAGACGAAAGTGGAGTTAGCGCTTCACTTGGAAATCAACGTCACAGAGTCTGGAGGAAGAGTGCAGAGGCACAGAACCCAAGTTAACCGAGGTCCAGTGGAAAGCACCGACAGACAGCGATGGTTTGAGGGGTGCCATGTCATCTGCTGGTGTTGGTCCGCTGTGCACGTCTGCCCTACCAGTCATGCACCAGATAATCTGCCCATCATTGCTTATAGTCTGAGGTTTCATGAATAAATCTGTATTGATGTGTTTCTACTTAATTATTCATTTGATTTCTCTGCATGTTAGCCACTTGTAAGTTTCATGTTCAGATAAATGGTTCAGGACTTGATGGAGAATTCTCAAAGTTTGACTCTGGAAAAGTTAAAAATTTAGATGTAGAAA
Source organism: Crenichthys baileyi (assembly GCA_036173005.1). Taxonomy (NCBI): domain Eukaryota; kingdom Metazoa; phylum Chordata; class Actinopteri; order Cyprinodontiformes; family Goodeidae; genus Crenichthys; species Crenichthys baileyi. Next base: position 1,458,015 of record JAHHUM010002018.1, on the reverse strand, counting down.
CTACTGGAAGTAAGGAAAGGTGTGCATCACATTCCCAAGCCAAAGGGTGACTGTGCAGCTCCAGGTTTTCTACAGCTGATTATAACTCCTGACCTTTTCTTTTGTGTTCAGCATGTCAACAGTGATAAGCTTCACCCTCATCACACTCTCAGGAACATCATGTTTCTGGTTGCCCCTGACAACGACAACCTGGGCCGGTGAGTTGACTGCCGTCAGGCACAAATGTCTTTGCTTTAAAGGTTTGAACTTGTTCTTTGGGTCATCTTTGTCAGGGTTGTGTCGATGGAAACATATTTTCCTTTCTTCGTTCCTTGGACTGTGGGGAGAACTGTCTCCAACACACTGTCTCTGTCTAAAGAGGTTTACATGTGTAGGGCTGACCAATCAGAGAACCGCTGACAAAAGGACTGGACTCCATGGGAAGGCCAGTAAGCTTGGTGGTTTTATGTGTTTGGTGCAGGACTGGTCCGTTTGAAGTGAGCTCTGACCTGGAGGAGTCAATGGAGTTTGTTGAGCCAGAGGTGTCGGGGCCAACTGAGGAGAGTGGAGATGAAGCCGTGACAGATGAGGAGACGGACCTGGGAACGGACTGGGAGACGGTGCCCAGTCCACGATTCTGTGACATCCCCTCTCAGGTTGGGACTCTTGTTTACCTGTGCTCTTTAAAACCAAGAGGTATGGGTAATACTCCAGTTAGAGCAGGAGTGAGCAATTATTTCTTCAAACGGCACATATAAAGAGACTGACCATTGGCCCAGCACTATTTTTCCAAGTATATAGTTATTAATAAAGGGTAAACGAAAGTTTTTCCGTAGACACAAAAATTGCTCTTTTGCTGCAGAAATATTATGAATCATCACATTTTTATAAAGGTCTTTAAATTCAGTCCTATGAAATACTTTTGTGAGATTCTAACCCCTTAAATGCTGATTTTAACGATATAAAGTCTTCCCATTTATCCCATCCTGGGATTTGATTCTGATCAACCTTTATTGTCTTCCAAAGTCTTCAAAAAGGTAACTTTTCTTTCATCTAATTTATGGAATTGGATAGCTTTACAGGACATGAAAAATAGTGGAAAACTATAAAATATGAATTTCTGAACGGATCTTTAAACCAGGGAGTGACAAAATATATATATCCAATCACAATGGTAGTTTATTCAAGACATGCATTTTTAAATTGGAAGTCAATGATGAAAAACTCCAGATGGGACATAGGTTGCACTTGTTAGTTTAAAATAAATTTGAACCACTGGAAGAAAATATAACCTTATAAGTTCAAATCAACTTGGCCTAATTTCCTGGTATCTACACAGTCAAAAAAATGTAATAAGACAAAAAATGTCTTATCTTTTTGTCAAAAATGATCAACATCTTGTTTCTCACTAAATCTTCAGTTTGTGTATTAAATTAATACTGAGGTCTAAATAAAATCTACGTTCTGGTAGTCTTCTTTTCTGAAATACGAGTAACCCACATCTGGCAGTTCATCATAAAGGGCCAGATGTGGCCCATGGCTATAAAATGCCCGGTTCTGAGTTCACATTAACAATACACATTAACATTTAGATAGCTGCATATCATTGGGACTGTTGATAAAGTTATAAAACAAAGCTACTAATATTGTGGCACAGAGGAGGTGTTCCAGAGGTGCATTAAATGAACTGGTCTCCTGACCCAAACCGACTGCAGTGCCTCAAACATAACATTATAATTAGTCTTCATTTAATATTCGGCTGGTATTATTTGACACCATGTTGGATGTATTGAAAGTGTGACATCTGGGCAGCTGCAAGTGTTGGTTGTGTGTTTGATCAGTCCTGTCATAATAACTAGTTCCAGGTAAAATGTTGCAGAGTTAACCAACTTGCAGTTCATATCTTTCACTGAACTTTTTCACATTTTGTCACATTACAACAATTAGTGGTTTTCATGATTACTGTTATAACATTTGCTCTGGTTACTAATAGGAATGTAAAAAGTTCTCATTAAAACCCATCTGTGATAACCATAATATGAAAACCTTTAAGGTTTAAACTGGGATATTTTAGCCATCAAAGAGCACTAAGTGTTTAATGCCGCTAAAATTTGGACTTTGGATCTACATCTGGAACTTATTCATGTTTTCATTGCATGCAGTAGGAAACATGAGTCTATAGCTCACAGCTGCTTAGCAACCAATAGAAACTAAGGTTAGATGTTTGCAGATTTTGAATATTCAAGTGAAAGTACAGATTTTAAAATTGTAAGTGAAAGAGAAGAGTTAGATAAAAAACGAGTAAATATAATGAGTTATATTGCACTGGTTGGTTGCACCTTGGTCAGATAAACTCTCTCCTCTTTCTCCTTCTGCAGTCCATGGATCTTTCCCAGAGTGCTCTGCAGGTTTCCCAGCCATCGGGTAATCCTGGAGGGATGATTTCATCTGCTGCTGCCTCGGTCACCTCCTGGTTTCGTGCTTACACAGGCCAGCGTTGATCCAGCCCCATTATATGAAAATCCGGACTGGGATCAGGTCAGACCAGAGGTCTGACATTAGCAAAAATAGACTTCGGATTGTTTTCATCTCTAAGGTTTTTTGGTCTACTGTTGTATCATGAAGCAAATAAAAGATTTCACATAAACAACGAGACTCAGATCAGGTATACCGACTGCAGCTTTAGAAAGAGCAGCGTGACATATGGAGCAGCTGTCAGGAGCTGGAACCCTGCACACTAACATGCTGAAATGCTTCAGTTCTATTTGTTATATATCTTATGAACAGCTGTCTGTATGATGGCTGCCCTGGTTCATTTGTATCATTGCTAAATGCACAGACATACAGGGGTTGGACAATGAAACTGAAACACCTGGTTTTAGACCCCAATAATTTATTAGTATGGTGTAGGGCCTCCTTTTGCGGCCAATACAGCATCAATTCGTCTTGGGAATGACATATACAAGTCCTGCACAGTAGTCAGAGGGATTTTAAGCCATTCTTCTTGCAGGATAGTGGCCAGGTCACTGCGTGATACTGGTGGAGGAAAACGTTTCCTGACCCCCGGGGAAAACACCCCCAAAGTGGCTCAATAATATTTAGATCTGGTGACTGTGCAGGCCATGGGGAGAGTTCAACTTCACTTTCATGTTCATCAAACCCAAAATTTTCACCAGCCCTTGCTTGTGTGGTTGGGCTTTGTATCCTGATACAGGGGCACCCCCTTTGGGTACAATGTTTGACCATTGGTGACATGGTCCCAAGAAGGTTTTTTTTTCCCTTGGCAGTGATGGCCCTTTAGCACAAGTAGGGGCCCAAGGGAATCCCAGATATGGCACCCCAAAACCATCACTGTCCCCCCCCCGGCTTCCTTGGGCAGAACATTTGGGGGTTGGCGTTCTTTGGGCTTCCCCCACCGTAACTCCCCCCAGATGGGGGGGGAAAAACAGTAAAGGGTGGTTTCATCAGGGGAACTACATGTTTACATTGTTAAACCCCCCAAGATTTGCGCCCTTTTGCACCATTGAAACCGAGTTTGGCATTGGGATGAGGACCAAAGTTTGGCTATAGCAGCCCGGGGCCGTGTATTTTTGACCTGTGGAGCTCCCGCGGACAGTTCTGGGGGAAACAGGAGAGTTGAGGTGCACATAAATTCTGCCGTGATCTGGGCAGCCGTGGTTTATGTTTTTTGGATAAAATCCGGGTTAGCACCCAAACATCCCTTTCAGACAGCTCCTCTTGCGGGCCACAGTTAATCCGTTGGAGTGCTTGCCTTTGGTGGTTTTGGACATTACCCCGGAACCGTGGCTCTTGATACATCACAAAGACTCGCTTGGTCAAGAGCGCCAGAGAGTGCAAAACAATTTTTCCTCTTTTTTTTAACTCTGTAGTCACCCCCCAATTTTTGTGTGGCATTTAATATTTTTTTAGAAAAAAATGTGCTCTAAACCCCGCTAATTGAACCTTCACATTGCTCTACGGGCAAAGTGCAATCAATGAAGACTGGCTACCAGGCTGGTCCAATTTAGCCATGAAACCTCCCACGCTAAAATGACAGGTGTTTCAGTTTCATTGTCCAACCCCTGTAGCTCTATTTGACATGTTCGGAATGTGAACAGTCACAATCTGTTTTTGACTTCAATAAAAGGATTTTCCTGGACTATGTAGAGCCATATAGTTATAATCAGTTTTATATGTAATCAATATACCATTCCCTATGTAATGTTTGGAACAAAGCTTAATCTTAATCCCCCAGCTGCTTGCCAGACAAGGTAGACCTGATTGAAGTGCTGTGATGATCAGCCCTGACCAGCAACCAGGTGGTTGGACACTCAAAAATGTCACCTGATAAGTGAATGCACTGTACTAAGCTCTACCAGATTGCCTTCAAAACAACACCCTAGTGTGGATTTTGTTAAAGTCTTCTATTTTGGGTAACAGTGAGTTGATTAAAAATGTAGTCAGTGGAAAAACCTTTAAAAAGAAATCAGTATTTTCTAAAACGCATCAAGACATGGCTGCTGTTCATTCAGTCTGCAAAAGAGGCATTTTCAGCAGATAACAGTAAGGCTGACCATATCAGAATAAAGTTCTTTTCATTCTTTTCTTTTGGAAATGTAGGTAGGCTTGTTGAAAGGTAACCATATCCTTTCTCTAGACTCTATATGAACTGAGACTGCTGTTTTATTTATACTAACTATGCTAATAGATAATATAAAATCCCTAAAGTACAGTTGCATATTAAAAGATTAGAAACCTGTGGATAGGTTCAGTATTTTTTTGTCACAAATTTCAGGAAGTGAAAGTTATATATTGATTCATTACACAGAATTAAATGTTTCAGGCCTTTATTTTTTGTAATTTTGATGAGTATGGCTTTCAGATAATAAAAACCTCAAATTCAGTGTCTAAAAAAACTAAAATGTTACATAAGATCAGTGTTGTTTTTGGCAGTCGTTTTAGTCTTAGTCTTTTGGACAAAAATGCTTATTTTTAGTCCCATTTAGTCAGTTTTATGTGATAGTTTTAGTTGACAAAAAGGTTTTAGTCAGTTGTAGTAAAAAAAAAAAGTTTACGTGTAAAGGTCTACAGGTGAATCCAACACAATAAAATTTAGGTATACCTTAAAAAACATAGACACGTGTGTATGGGGTGCCGTTTGTAAAGTTACACAGCCAGAAATTGAAAGCAATATTTTGAGTCATTCATAAGAGAAAAAATATGGGGGTTCATTTTTCAAAGTTATATTTTCTCCATGTCATTCATACATTTATAAATGTCACAGTTCCAAACTAAATATTTAATTAACATGTTAAATATTTAGTTTACAAACTTGGCTTGCTAACTAAATACTTAATTTGGAGCTAAATATTTAGCTTGCTAACTAGATATTTAGTTTTGAGCTAAATATTTAGGTTGCTAACTAAATATGTATCTCGAAATTTAAAATTGAGTTTACAAACTAAATATTTATTTACACTCTAAATATTTAGTATAAACTACATATGTAGTTTAACTAAATATTTCACTTCCTAATCAAATATTTACTGTGGAACTGTGACATATAAAAATGTGTGATTGACATGGTGGAAAAATGAACCCCCATTTTTTTCTCTTAAAAAGAGTTTTTGATTCTTTATCTTTACGAGCGGCATTCCGCACACATACAAAGAATAAGCTCAGCATGCTATGTCAAAACAAAGACATACATTTTAATAGCTTTGCTTTTCTTTTAAACTAAGATTAAAAAACAAAACAGCATCAACTTAGACTCTTAAGCAAATGGAAAGTATATTTACCATGGATTTAATGTACTGCAATGAGGAAACAGGGATTCACTATTGGTTAGAGAGGCACTTTCAGCCCAGCTTTGATTGTTTAGATCGATATTTAGGAGCATATTGTTTTACTCTATTTACATCCATAACACAAAGATTTGATTCATTATACTTTCCCATTCTTTAATAACATTCCACTAAATATATATAGGAATATAAACATTTGACAAAGGAAAACACTACAATGGCAGAAGGGTTTAAATTCAATACTTTGCAATAATATTCACATCCCATTTTCACATTTTGTCACGTTACAGCTTCAATGTTCAAGACCAACACAAAGTAATTCATACAGGCTGGAGAAGTTTTTAGTTTTTACTAGTATCTGAAAAGTGTGCATTTGTACTTTGCCCTGTTTACTCTGATACCTCTTAGGTCGCTTATTACAAATTCACACCTGTACATGTGCAGAGCTGGTAGAGACACAGCCCAAAAGGCTTACAGCTAATGATGACCAAATGAAGTTTTGTGCAGCTTGTATTGGGGAAAAAAAGATCATTACTTGAAGCTTTCAACGCAGTCCTGTTTGATGGCACCTGGCATTCTTCCACCCAAGCCACGAATCTCTGCAGCTCCTCCAGAGTTTTCATAGGCTTTTGCTGCTTCAATTCAATTCAGTTTATTTATATAGCGCCAATTCACAACACATGGTGTCTCAAGGCACTTCACAAAAGTCAGGACAAAACCTTTGCTTTTGTCCTTACACTTCACAATGGGGGCACTACCTTGTCTTGATCCATAACATAAAATTGCAATAAAATAAATTGCAGTTGGTGGCTGTACAAAATGTGGAAAAGCTTTAAGAGGTGTGAACACTTTGCAGGACATCGTAGAAGATGACTGGAGCTAAAAAAATAACAGAAGATGCAGGAAATGTCTCTGTCACATTATTATTTTAAACACTAAGTCTGCAGACAGTCTCTTGTTGTAAAGATGGTACTAATGTGCTGAATGGAGAACAACTGACTATACAATTTGTTTGCCACAACACATGAAACTAGATCTATATTAACCTTCTACACTGGAAGCATATCAGTCAAAGAGCAGCAGAGCTTAAAGGAAGCAGCATGTTTTTTCTTTCTGTCCATCAAAAAGAAAAATGTTGTTTGATGCGCAGAAATCAGGACCACCTTGCTGGTGGCTGTTAGTATACGTCTGGATATATCCAAGGCAGTGGAATTATAGTGAACCCCCACTCTCTCCACCCTGGAATGTTCTCCTGCTGGATTATTGCATTAAAGCTGCTGGACTGGCTTAGCCGCACAGCTTTTGGCTTCAACATGAGGTCTGCTGCATTTTTCCTGCTGATGCTCTGCTGCTCTGTTGGTGACAGTCGATCAGAGGTTTCTGTTCCTGCAGGTGACCGTGCCAGGACTGAGGCACACACCCTTGGGGACCTTAGCATCCTCTGGGATGAGGTGCAGGGCTTGAAGGAGCTGGTCCTTAGTCTAAAGGGGGAGGAAGTGGAAAAACGACAAGAACTTCGGAGTGTGGAGAGTCGGCTGAGGGATGGGGAGATTGTGGCAGAGCAGCAGAAGCAGAAACTGGATGAGCTGCAGGTGGCAGTTGGCCATCAGATAGACAAGCTGAGGAGGACTCTGCTGACAGAGCAGAGCTCTGGCCTGAGCAGGAAGGTTGAGGAGCTGGAAGTGCAGATCAAAGGTCAGTGTTGTAGTATTTTCTGTTCAGGTGCAGCTGTCAAAAACTTTTCTATTTTATTTGCTAGTTAGTAGCTATGGGGAGATGAAGATATGATTGTGGCCATCCACAAACCAGAATCTATTCAGTTTCGTATAGTTGGACAGATAAAGGCAGAGAGGTCCAGTTTAGTTCTATCCAAACATTTTCAATGCAAACTTAGTCCAATAGAGTAGAATAGAAATCATTATTGTCTGTCCTACATGGTGACAAACATTTTTCTTTGGCAGGGCTTCAACAACAGCACTCCTGCACTTTAAATACAATAAACACATCAAAACATACATAAAAAACACATAAAACACATGAAGGGGGACTGTTTAAAGTGTGCAAAAGTACAGCTCCTATTTGAATGTGTTTATTATGGAAAAAAACTGAATAATTCCAGTTTCAACTCAGTATATTAACCCCCAAATCTCTGTTCGAGTTTCAATAAGATTGGTGGAATATTGTGGTACGGATAAATAGCCACATACCCTAGTGACATTTCTGATCTCTTTGGCTATTTTTCATAGAATGTAAATAATACAGAGGCTTTTTTTCACACATGATTGGTGGTTAGGTAAGACCACAATAAACAAAATCACAGACCCTGCCCAGAGGTTGACATAACTCGGATCTTTTGCACCAAGGTTGACACACTTGGGTTTAAATGGTTCCCAAAGGTAACAATCCTGTTTGCTTGTGTGTGTATATAAATGATCAGGCAGTTTTGAGACCTCTGCAGTTTCAACCAGTTCTGCTGTTCCTAGATTCAGACCAATTGAAAAGCAAATGAATTATCAAAGGATCTGTGGGAGAATATAGATTACCTTTTTAAAACAGGAAAATGTTCATTCCATTCTTCTTGTATTAAAAATTTATCAGAATGATTCATACAGTTTATTAGGAATAAAATACTTGGATCACTTATCTCTCTACCTTCACATGATCCTTTCACCACCATTACTGGTTCTGCTGTCTTTAATTAGTTTGAGCCTGTGTGTTTTAAACAAGTGAAGAAATTAATTAACAGAATGAAGCCGTCCTCCTGTCTGAATGATTTTGTTCCAGCTTATCATTTAAGAAAGTTTTTAGGGTTGTTGGGTCGGACATTTTAATTATTTCTAACAGCAGAATCAGTTCAGGTGTTCTACCAGCCTGTTTTACATGTGCAGTTGTGCAGCCTTTGCATCAAAAACCTAACATTGACTCTTGTGTCCTTTCAAATTGTAGGCCCATCTCTAACTTCCTTTCTTCTGAAATATCTGGAAAGAAAAGTATTTGTGGAGCTGCGGTCCTTTTTAAATGCGCACAACATTCTTGAAAGGTTTCAGTGTAACCACTGTTTCAGTGTCTCACTGAGATCAAAGCTGGGACGGCATTAAACTTTGTTAACTTCAGTCAGAGCGCAACTAGAGAATTTATGTGTGGGCCCAGTGGTAGCCGCAGTGCTTCTCATTCTGATCCACAGCCTGGATTCTTTTCTGAAGTCACACATAAAATATTTGGATGTTATATTTGATTAAGATTTGGACTTTGTAAACCGAAGTAGTTGAGTTGTACACTGAGTCTTTATTATACTGGGGGTTGAAGCTAACGTGACTTTGAACAGGTGATCCATGCTTTTGCTAAATCCCAACTGGATCATTGTAAGTCTGTACATGTGTGGTGTTAGTCAGGCCTGCCTTGCACAATTGTAGCTGGTCCAGAATGCTGCAGCTCGTCTTCTGACCCAAACTAAACGGTGTGAACACATTTCCCTGGTACTGACTCCCTGTTTACTTAGGAATTATTTAAACGTTGTATTGTTAAATTAAAAGGCTCAGAACAGACAGGTTCCTGTGGCTTTATGTGCCCACCAGGTATCTTAGACCTAATGACCATTTGCTTTTAGCTGTACCAAGGTCTAGGCTGGTTCAGAGAGGTGTTCCAGCGTTTAGGGTTACAGCCCCTAAACTGTGGTATCAACTGTCCCTACACATCAGACAGGGTCATCTAAAAACACATAAACCTTTTATAAAATATGAGTTAAACAATTTTCCATTGATTTTATCTTCTTTTTTTACTCTGTTTATATTGTCTTTTTGTTTCTGGCTGTTTTTCTACTGTATGTGCAGTAACTAGACCATTGTTGCAGTTGTTTTTAAGTCTGCTATATAAATAAACTTGAAACTTGCCAGTCAGCATTGTTCATTCTCCAATTAAGAAGTAAAACATAATGGATTCTGTTGGAGCCAAGCCACAATCAGGGAGACCAGCAAACATTTCCACCACAAATCCCAGGAAGATTGTTTGGAATGCAAAGAAATCTCCACAAATAACTTTAGCTGACATCTGAAAAGAGCAATGTGGCTGTTTCAACAAACATATTATAGGGCACTTGAAGAAATATGGGTTGCATGGTCGGGGTCACCAGGAAAAAGCTGTTACTACATTAATAGCACAAAGCACCCTGCCTACAGTGCACCAAACAGTGCCGAGACAATTCCCAAAACCTCTGGAACAAATTTATTTAGAAAGACAAGAACAAAATTGAACCTCATGGGAGAAACCATAAATACTACATTTGGAGAGGAATCAACCATGCCTATGATGATAGATCGTCTCTGCTGTGAATAATTGAGGCAGGTCATTGATGGTTTACACTACAAATTCACAGGGAAGTTGTTATCAGAAAATAATGGAAGATAATTTTCTCTCAATGGACCAGAAGCAGTGCATTAGACATGAGTATTATCCTAAATTGAAGGTCAGGTTGACCTGTGTTTGTTCCAACAGGAAAAAGTGAAGGTTCTGGAGTGACCATCTTAGTCTCTGGACCTCCATATTATTAAGTCACTTTGGGGAGCTCTCAGTTCATGTAAAACAGCCCCAGAGTTTACAGAAACTGTAGGTTTTTTGCCAAGAATACTAAGCAGCTTTATCGTCTGAGAAAATAAACTAACTCATCCACAGATTCCACTAAGACCTCAAGCTGTCATTGATATTCAACGGTCATTACACAGTATTAAACGCTAGGTTAAGCAAATGTTTCATCTGGATCATTTGGTTAGTCTCTGTTGTCATTATGGTTTAAACGGGAAAATACTATTGTTGAATAAATGACTTCATCCATCAACTAACCATAATGGAGAGAAATGTCTTTGTTTTAGCATTGAAATTCCTCATAAAATGACAATGTAAAGCTCTGGAAATGACATGGCCACTATTTGATGAAGTAAGAGCTTTTACAAAATTGCACCAGAAGAATCCTTTGCATTTTCAAGCACCCTGGTCAACAATCCAACTAAACTACCAAGCAGAATTAAAGGATAACGAAGACTAATGGGCTATGCACAATATAAACAAGTTGATCAAAGATGGTTGAAAACCATGACTGAAAGAGTGATGCAACATTACCATGCAATGTAACTTACTTAGGTAATAATTGGTCATCCTTTAGACAACCATTCACAATGCAAGATCAGATCAAATATTTTAATAAAATAATATTTTAAAGAATGATTTGCTGAATAAAACCAACCTTCTGGATGACATATTCTCAATGGTGTTTAATTAGCTGCCTTTATTTATTAAAATAATATTTAAGGAAATATTGTTTTGAATAAGAACCAAATCTTTTTGGAGAAATGGGACTTAATTCTGTTTTCTTAGTTTTCAAGTTTAGTACAATAATATTTAGGGAAATATAATTTTCTAGATTGAAAACTAACAACCGTTTTGGGTAAATGATCTTTAGCAGCAAGCATGTGTTCTTAGCTGTTAGCGTTAGGAGCTAACAAAAGAAGCTTATAGCTGATCATCAGAATCAAACACATACCCTTAAAATACCACTAATAACAGGGTTAAAATGCATAAGCGTGGACGGCACATTATGGCCGATCTTCTGTGTTTAAAATCACCCTTTAAATAAAGTTTGTCCTAACTTTAAAAAAAACAACACAGAACACATAAACTGAGCACATGTGCTGAGCAGATAATCTGCTACCACTAAGATGGCTGAGTTTCAACACACAAAACCAAACATCATAAAACTAAACTTTTTTTTTAAATATTTCATTCTAAACTACTTCTATCTCTGCCCAAAACACAACCTCTTACGTGAACCATACTGAGGAGAAGTTGTCCGAGGCGATGAAGTTGAAGAAAGCATCCACAGTGAACAAAGGGTTAGCTGCAGCTAACCTCCGTAGCTGTGGGTGGAGGGGCGCCTCGCTCTGTCGGCCAGCCAAACTGCACGTTACTGCTGTAACCATGGTGATGCGGTCCTGTTGTCCTTCCTTCAGACCGGGAAAACTGCTCCACTCGGAGTCATAGAGACAGGGTCTCTGCTGGGAACTCTCTGGAACAGTTTGCTTCTGTAGACCTCAGAGAGAAAGTCAAGCAACGAATATATATATAATATATATATATATATATATATATATATATATATATTATATATATATATATATATAAAACTTTGTGCCTTTGAATTGTCTCTCAGTCAGGGTGATTAGGCTGCACAATCATCAGGAAGGCTGCTAACTGCACATTGACAGCCTCCAAAAGGAGGTTAATCCAGAGAATGGCATTGCTAATAAAGCTGGTTGTTCACAAAGTGTGGTATCCAAGCATGTTCATAAAAAGTTGGGTGGAAGGGAAAAGTGTGGTAGGAAAAGGTGTACCAATAACCGCTACAACCGGGATAACCACAGCTTTGAGAGGATTGTAAATCAAAATCCATTCAAGAATTTCGGGAGGTTTCAAAAGGCTGGAGTCAGTGCATCAAGACCCAGTACATACAGAAGACTCCTAAACATGGGCTACAAGCCTCTTACCTTGGATAAGGAGTAAAAGAGCTGGACTGTTGCTCAGTGGTCCAAAGTCCTCCTTTCAGATGAAAGTAAAGTTTGCATTTCATTTTGAAATCAAGGTCTCAATTAAATACTGTGCTTGATTGGCCAGCAAACTGGCCTGATCTGAACCCCATGCTGAATCTATGGGGTTCAGGTGTAGCCATATTGGGCTGGGGACAATACTTGACGGACCAAAAGTTATTTTGTTAATGATTCCTGATCAGGTGCTTCCCTGATTTGTAAGTTTGACTAAAATTCAATATTTTAACTTTATTGACAATTTTATTAACTGATTATTAATTCTAATTATTAATAGTTGCTAATAGCCAAACAATGATAATTGCATGACATATACTTGGCACAAAATTTAGCTCTTAAATATCTTGCCTTGTTTTTGTTTCTGTTAGCCCAAGCAACTGAAATACTGGAGCTTCGGGCCAGAATAAACACCAGTGAGAGCTCAGTGGAGATTCTCAAGAAGAAGAATGCAGGTGAGTCCCAGGCATGTTTGTTCAATGTCTAAAAAAATAAAATCACAGAAGCAGAGACCAGAAAGGATTGTATCATTCCCTTTAAAAGCTACTAGTGTGTGTTTTATTGCCCAGCGCTGAGTGTCTTTAAAGTGCTGATGTCTTCACAGTTCTGGCAGCTGAGCTGCCGTTCCTGCAGACCAGACTGAGAGCGAGTGAGAGCACAGTGGAGCAGCTCAGGAGGAAGGACGCAGGTCATCATTATCGTCTCATTAGCGTTTATCATTTCCCTGGGTGCTGTACAGAGCCTGTATAGACCCGTGTTCACACTCCATGACCTTTTCTACATTTTCCAACATTCCAAGCACAAATGTCAGTGTATTCATTAGGATTTTATATGATAGACCAACACATTAAAGATGAATATGGGCGCATGGGTACAACCCACATACGGAGACGCAGCCGTCACAGGCTTGACTCCCGGCCCGTTTATCTTTGTTGCATGTCTTCCTCTATCTCTCTCCGCACCCCATTTTGGTCAACTTACAAAATTAAGGTCACTAGTGCCACAAAAAAAAAGAATAATATGACAGTGAAATTGAAGCAGAAGAGCATTTAAAAAAATTTTAAAATAAAAATCCAAAAACTGTGGCATGACTTGAGGTCAAATAATTACAAATTGCAAGTGTTTTTTTGTTTTTTTACGTGTCCTGTTGCAGCGCTTCTGGGATCCCATATAGAGCAGATGGTTGCCAACATGTGCCAGGGCAGTTTTGCTCTATAAAAGAGATATCTCAAGACAGTATTCTAACTGCATGATTACCTTTATTAATTCAAGATTTTATCCAGCATCAAAGTAAAGGCCACAATGATGTTACAGTAACCCGTGTTTGAATGACTTTCAACCGCTTCAACCGCTTCAACCGCTTCAACCGCTTCTGGTTAGGACTTTTCATAGTCCACAAGAACTTAAGTGCAGAACTCCCAAGAAGTCCTTATGGCATTTGTATACAATAATTATCAGACACCACACAAGAATAAAGTTCTGCCCAGATGAGATGTCAAATTGCAAAAACAGAATGATGTCATTTTGGTCTTGCCACCCAGGAGAGAGAACTACCCTCTCTGTTCTTGTGCAGTATGTACAAGCCTTAAAGGTGAAATATCATGCAAAATCCACTTTTTTAGCCCTTAAATACATTTTTTGTGTACTTGAAGTCTGTGGGTGTGCAGAAAAGCAAAATTTAGTCTCTCCAGGTGCTGCGTCGATATCTATATATTTTGTTTGGGTCATATTTTTCAATCCGTTCAGTTTTCTCTATTCTCTGTCACGTTTCTGTTACAGTATTTGCTGCTTGCTCAATTTCACATATTCGCCATTTTTATTTCTCGCTGTGATTCTGTAGGTAAGCTCAAGTATGCCTACACTAAAAGAAGATAAGTTCGGTTTGGTTGCTGGGTGTATTAACCCACACAATTTATTACACCGTCCCCCAGCATTAGAACCTCAAACCTCAAAGTACCTGGTTAAATTTTAATTTTTATGGAATTTTCCCACATCAGTTGGAAAATTGCTCTTTGTTTGCGCAAAGTACCTGTGCTTCAGCAACCTCCACCAGTATCAAGAAGGATTTGCTGAAAGACTTCACCTGATTCATGGGTCAGTTCCTTCTGTCCGTGTAAACAATGGACACAGCAAAGTCATAAGCTGCAAATAACGCTAACACGACAACTAACCTTATTTTAGACATGAATTTATTGTGTGTTAATATGACGTCCTGGCCATTGTTCTGATAGCAGTAGCATAGTCCCTTCTGCTTATGTTAGTGCTGTGTGCTGCTTTTAGCTCCTTGTGGACAGAACCGTACTGCATGTTTTGTATAGTATTATTACATATACAGTTTGGCTGTGTCATTTTTGAGTTTTTTCTGTGCCCCTAGATAATTGTATCTCTGCTATCAAACTTCAAAAATGGCCGAACGGGTTAAAGTGTAACGCTCTTCGACCTGTAGGGGTTCAGGGTGTGAAGTGCCTCAGTAGCATTTAAATAGACCACACTAAAACGAGTTGCTCTCAAACGCCTCAGAACAGGGGTAAAAGAGGGAAGCTACAACAAGGAATTCAGACCAAAGCATTGCAGTTCCACTTTAAATAGACCACAACTAAATGATTTAAGTGTGAAAAGGAGGGATTTAAAAGCATGATATGTCTTCTTTAACACTAACACAGTTGGACCGTTTATAGCTGTTTTAGAGCACTTTACTGAGAAACATGGCAGTAAAATCTGACTCCATTATTTTTACCAACAGCTTTTGGAACCTGGAGACTTGTGTAACACATGCTTGATTTTAGTAACATTCATTATGCTGATTTTCAGTTCTGGCAGGCAGACTGTGCAACACTGAGAGTTTGATAGAAGACCTCATGGGGCAGATCTCAGGTCAGGCTCACAGCATGGTGTGTCAGTTTCTCTGCTCTTTAACACCTTTTCTCCTTCCTAGATTCAGCGTGACTGTCAAAATCAATGTTTCATCACAGAAAGTTAAGAGTGTTTGTCAACCTTGAAAATTTGCTTACTAGAATTTTTTCCTGTAGTTTGTCTCAGGTCTTAGCTCTACGATAGGAGCCTTCAAAAAAAAACTTCAGCACAAATTGATTCTACAACAAGTTATATTTAGCAAAGCTTGGTTGATCTTAATCTCAAGCTAACAGCAGCAGGAACCCCAGCACCCGGTAAAAGTATTCATGCCCTCCGAGGTTTTTCACACACATTGTCACATTGCAACCATGAACATCACTGTATTTTATTTGATATTCAGGCAATAAACAAACACAATGCAGTGCGACATTGTGGAGTGGGAAGAAAATGCACAATGATACAAGGTTTCTAAGATTTTTGACTAATAAAAGTCTGAAGAGTGTGACATGCATTTGTATTCAGCTCCTCAAATGAGTACTGTGTAGAACTACCTTTGGCTACATGTCTTTTGGGACTGTCTCTACCAGCTTTAAACATCTACAGACTATAGTTTTTGTCCATTCTTCTTTGCACAATAGCTCAAGCTCAGATTGAATGGAGAGTCTTTGTGAACAGTTCAAAAGGAGCTATCATAGCTTTCTTTACACAATGCCGTTCCTTCTGCCACTCTTTAATGAACGGCATACTTGTAGATTGCACTAATAGTTGTCCTCTCCACACATTGCCTCCCCTAAACTGTGAATCTCTGCAGCTCCTCCAGAGTTACCGTAGGGTTCTTGGGTAGTTCTCCGATTAATGCCCAGCCTGTCAGTTCAGGGGGATGTCTATATCTTAGTAGCTCTGCAGTTGGTCCATCCTCTCTCCATGTTCAGATGATGGATTAAGCAGAGCTCTGTGAGATGTTTAAAGCTTGGAATGTTGTTTTAGAGCCTAACCCTGCTTTAAACTTCTCCAATTAGATGAGCTATTAAATTACCAAAAATAATGAATGCATGCCAAACCTGCTTCCTTATTTGTAAAGAAAAAGCTGAAAACCATTTTCCTTTCACTTCATCATTATGAGCAACTTTGTGTTGGTTTATCACACTAAATCCTAATTAAATACATAGAATTTTAAGATGATAATGTGACAAAATGTGACAAAATGTGAAAAGGGGAATGGATATTTTTGGAAGGAACTCTAACAGTTGTGGCTAAAGAACTGTATCAATTAAACTGTGGTCAGCAAGATTAGAAAAGGTTTACATTGGTGCGATTATCTGTGTGTCATAGCTCACTATAAAAAATTGTTGTCGGAGCATTAAAAATTAAAAACAATCTCAAATTGACCAAAAAATAATGAAATGAGAGATGAAAGAAACAGTCATTTGAGTTTCATTGTGAATCTACCCCAGAGGTCCAAGCCTCCAATAGTTCAACTGTGATCGTCTCTGAAGGGGTGGTGCTGGAAAGTCTAAAGATCTATGTGGACAAACTGAAGGCAAACATTGAAGGTAACCTATAGAACCTGTCAGCCTTTTTATTTCAATGATGTTGGAAGAAATTGTGCCAAAAACAAATGTTGCTACTTCACCTTACTACTTACACGTTTAACACTGTAACATACACACTTTGATCACCAGATAAACCAGCCTGCCACTGATTTTCATTTGGACATGTTGAAAACTTCAGCCACATGAGCGCTGCAGCTGTCACATATCCTGTGAACCCCACATATTCACCACCGCTACAGCAATAGCCCATTGATTCCATCACTGTCTGGAATAAAGACCTGTGAAGTGCAACCACCTGGCTAGTGGTATCTGATCTGGCATATTCATAGAGCTGCCAGGCTCACTCCACTTAACTTCACACAGAATTGTATGGAGGACCAATCCAGCCATAATTAAGAATAAATACAGAACACCGGACATCTGGAACAACCCTGACATCCTACACAAAAATAATGATAAACTTTCCAGATTGGAGGAGTAAAGGAATTGAATACCTGGAACAAATATTTGGTGGTTTCAGTTCGTTTGTCTATGGGGGTGTGCATGTGCCTATGCTGGCCTGGGGCTTGCATTTGGGTAGGACTGCCATTTTGGGTCGGGTGTGGCTTTTTGGCGGCTTCGGTGTTGGTGTGGAATGTGTTTTCTTGCCCCACTGGCCTGGTTGTGGCTGCAGTCAGGTGCCGGGCATCGGCATCGGCGACTCGGTGCTCCGTTGTCTGCCCCGTGGGGCAGTGGACTAGAGGGTGGCGGGGAGTCGCTGCAGCGTATGGGATGGAGGGGTTGTGTCCTCTTCTTGGATGTGGGGTCTCCGGCATTTGGATCAGTTGAGCGGCGATGGTTGAGCTGAGCTGGATAATGTTTCTCCCTGGGTGATCGTTGCAGTGGCGGTGATGTGGTGTGTTTGTGTGGTTGCGAGGGGGGTGGTGGGGGACGCCAGCCCCGGGTGCTTGCCTCTGGCCTCTGACGTCTTGCCGGGTGAATTTGTCCTGTCTTGATGTGGGGTCGTGGGGTTCCGTTGTGGGCACAGTGCTCGGTGGTGTCTGCCCTATTGTGCCTGTGGGTGGAGGCTGGACCCCTGGGCTCTGTCGGGCCTCTCCTTGGGGAGTGATATGTTCCTTCTTTCTCTCCTCCATTCTTTTCTCCTCTCCCTTTTTCCTTTTTGCCCCACCTCTCTCTCTTTCGTGCGTCTTATTTTTTTCCTTTTCGTTTCTGTCTCCTTGTCCGTAACAATTGAAATAATCCCAAAGTAGTTTCTAATAAGGTTTCTTTTATAAATATCAAGCAGAGCATTAAAGCATCAGCTGTAATTCTTCACTTGTGAAAGTAAATCTGTTGGGCTTCTTCTTGGCACTCAGACAACAATTCTGACCGCTAATTTGCCAGATAGGACACGGTTATAAAAAATAAATTAATTAAATAAATAAAAATAAGCAAATAAATACAGAAATAAATAACTGACTCGAGAAAATAATAACTGGCCCAAAGACTACATAGACATATAAATTAGAGTGTCATTAAATGCAACAACATAATCAAAAGGAAGAGATTTATTCAATAATTGATCAATTTATAACATATAAATATATTTATATCTATGTTAATCTTTAACTATTGTAGCTATTATGCTTATTTTTTATTTAAACCACAAATTTTTAATCATAGTTCTTTTTCTTGAACTTTCTTGAGCTCATTTTTCCTTTGTTTATTTAATACAGTTGGGGTTTTTTTTTTGCTGTTTTATTTTTCCAAGGCTTTTTATTTTTTATCACCACCCAAATATATTTAAAACATGTCTTGTTCCCTAAAAATATTTTTTCTCCAAATTATTTTGCTGTCCTTTTATTTCTTAAGCACTGATATTTTCTCCTCTGATATATCCCTGTTGTATTTTCTTACCCAACAGATTTCCCTGAATCTATTAATTTCCATCTTTTTTTTTGTTTTGTTTGTTTGTTTTTTGCATTCCTTGGTTGCTGTATTGTCTTTTCTTCCTCAACATGCCGCTGAAAAAGTAAAAAAGAACGGGGCGGGACCGAGACTGAGGGGGCGGTCTTTGCAACATCGTCATCACCTCAGCTTCTCTCCTATTGGCTAAGGTCAAACCTCTGGGAAGTAGGTGCTGAGTCACATTATGGCTGTCTGCTTGGTTCTAAAAACGAGCTGCTAGCAGCAGCTAACTTCTGTGATGTTGCTAAAATTGTCAGGAGCATTGTGGATTTGGTGGTAGACAGCACACTTAGACCATTTACTGTATCCTGCTGACTCAGAGAATGAAGTACTAAGAGGCATTCACATTTACGGACCCTCTTTCAACATAAAAGCATGAATCAGTAACAAACTCTTTCCCCAATCTCACCAAGGGAAACATATTTAAAAAACGTCTATGTTAAATTTGGATCTTTAAACAATTCTAATGATACTTAGTAAATATGGCAAATATTAATCACCATATTAATAATCTTTTTAAAATAAATTGTCATTCAAGGATTATTTCTATCCTGAATAAGAGTTTAGTTTCCCTTGATATCAGTTAATATGTTTTTCATGCACAAAGAGTTAATACTTTGGATTAACTGGTGGTGGTCCTAGGTCACCTTTATCTACACCTCACCCTGGCCAGACTAGAGAAAAATCAAATTAATAATGAAAAATATGAATTTACTTGATGTCAGTGTCTCCTGGGGATAGTTATGAAGAATAAAAAGCGGGATTAGTAGGAGTAGTAACGCGTCCGTGAACAACCCAAAATGATCAACTACTCCATCGTCTAAACAAGGAGAATATGATGAACCGTGGGGAGTCGACTAAAACCAACAAGGAGGAAATTTGTCTCCTTGGAAAAACCTCTATGGGGTCTTCACCTTTGCCAGGGTAGCTGCCACGGTCTTCAATTGGGATATATTTTCTGATCTTCTTATGTTAGCAAGATTTCCATCTTTGTCAAGCTCTTCCGGGAATGGCCACTGTGGAGAACAAAAGTAAACCTGCCCGCGAGCTTCTATTTCTCTGGAGATTGCCTCCTTGTGTCGTATCGGCACACTACACCTGGAAATGGCACTTAGCATTAGCTTCAGCTGGTGGTGATGTCAGAGCTCCAATGCATGCTGGGAGGCGTAGTAGCAGTTTCCTGCCAAAGTAGCAGTTTCCTACCAAAATGGACAATGGGCCAAGAGAGTTAAACACTGAAAGACAGTGTCAAGTGTATCATCTCTAGAAGGAGAGCATTAAATTCTTGGTAGCAGCAGCTTGTTCGATGTCCCGCTCCAGGAAGAGGCCACAGCTAAACACAAAGCCAGGCCAGGTGTAGCTTCTAGGAAGAGAAATAACAGAAAGAACTTAAAGTAAAAAGCAAATAATGCAAAATTGGAGAGTAGTGTGAGAATGTAGCGAAAATAGTGAAAGTGGTCATTATGTCCTCCAGCAGCCTAAGCCTATAGCAGCATAACTACAGAGATAGCTCAGGATAACCTAAGCCACTCTAACTATAAGCTTTATCAAAAAGGAAAGTTTTAAGCCTAGCCTTAAAAGTAGACAGGGTGTCTGCCTCACGGACTAAAACTGGGAGCTGGTTCCTCGGGGAAGAGCCTGATAACTAAAAGATCTGCCTCCCATTGTACTTCTAGAGACTCTAGGAACCACCAGTAAACCTGCAGTCAGAGCTAATTGCTGTGTTAGGAATATATGGAACTATCAGATCTCTGATGTATGATGAACATGTTTATTCTATTCTGGATTTAACAGGGAGACATTGAAAGAAAGCAAAAGTAGGAGAAATATGATCTCTCTTTTTAATTTTCATCTGAAGTCTTGCTGCAGCATTTTGGATCAGCTAAAGCCTTTTACCTGCATTTTACCTTGAAGTAACAAATGCATGGATTAGTTTTTCGCCGTCACTCCTGGATAGGATATTATTAATTTTGTCAATATTCCGGAGGTGAAAGAAACCTGTTTAATATAGGATTTTAATGAGGTTTTTTAATTTATTACCAGAGGTGAATTTAATGCCGTCGATATTAATTGATAGACTAAGCAGTTTCTTTCTCAAAGACCACGGTCCAAAGACAACAACTTCCATCTTGTCTGAATTTAGAAG
Source organism: Crenichthys baileyi (assembly GCA_036173005.1). Lineage (NCBI taxonomy): Eukaryota > Metazoa > Chordata > Actinopteri > Cyprinodontiformes > Goodeidae > Crenichthys > Crenichthys baileyi. The sequence continues at coordinate 1,437,146 of JAHHUM010002018.1, read as the reverse complement.
AAAATTTAAAGTCATCCAAGTTGTTATGTCTTCTAGACATGCCTGTGGCCTGTCTAACTGATTGGGCTCATCAGGATTTATGGATAAATAAAGCTGAGTGTCATCAGCATAACAGTGGAAATATAACACATGCTTATAATATTACCTATTAGAAGCATACATATAGTAAAGAGAATTGGCCCAATCACTAAACTCTTTGGTACTTCACAATTAACCCTGGAGTTTGAAGATGATTTATCATTTACATGAATCTGTCAGAAAAATAAGATTTAAAGTAGTAGTGTTTCCCTGATCCCTACAGCATGTTCCAGCCTTTCTAAGAGAATATTGTGATCAGTTGTATCAAATGCAGCACTGAGATCTAACAGGACAAGTACAGACACAAGTCTATTATCTGAGGCCAGGAGAATGTCATTAGTGACTTTCACTATTGCTGTTTCCATGCTATGATGAGCCCTGAAACCTGACTGAAACTCTTCAAACAGGCCATTGCTGTGTAAATGCTCACACACTTGATTTCAACTATTTTCTTAAGTATTTTAGATAAGAACCGAAGATTGGATATAGTTCTGTACTTTAATAAATCATCTTGATCAAGCGAAGGTCTCTTAAGGTTTAATTACAGCTACCTTAAAAGCTTGTGGTACATATCCATTTACTAAGGATAGATCAATCAAATCTAGAATGGGGCTGGTAATCAGAGGGAACACTTCCTTAAATAATTAGGTTGGGATTGGGTCTAACATACAAGGTGAAGGTTTAGATGAAGCTAATATTTTTGATAACTCAGGAAGCTCCACTGGATCAAAGCAGTCCGAACATATCCGTTTCTACATTTACCTCCAGTGCTGTCTCACTTACTGAGGATGAAGTAACTGAACTTGATTAAGTAACCTACTTAATCAAGTTCAGATTAAGTAGGAGTCCTGCAGGTGTGTAGAGCGCCATTTTCTCTCCAATTTTCTAACAATGTGCTTTTAAGTACGTAGCCCTGAATTAAACCAGGGAGCCTTTAACCTACTTTAAAAAAGAAACTGCTTAGTCAATCACTTAACCTGGATGGCATTAAATTGACCTCCGGTAATAAAGTAAAAAACCTTGGTGTTTATTTTGACGCAGGACCATGTCTTTAAATCATATTAAACAGGTTTCTAGGATTCCTTCTTCACCTCCAGACATTGCCACAATTAAAATATCCTATCCAGGAGTGACGCTGAAAACTAGTCCATGCCATTTGTTACTTCAAGGCTGGACTATTGTAGAGGTGGTCTTTACTATCATGATGTCCACAAAAGTTGCAGTTAAAAGCTTCAGCTGATGCAAAATGCTGCAGCAAGATTTCTGATGAAAATTAAAAAGAGAGATGCATATTTCTCCAAATTTTAGCTTCCCTTCATTGGCTTCGATGAGCTCTGAAAACCTGACTGAAACTCTTCAAACAGGTCATTGCTGTGTAAATGCTCACACATTTGATTACAACTATTTCTCAAGAATTTTAGATGGAAATGGAAGATTGGATATCGGTCTTTAATTTTATTAAGTAATCTCGATCAAGCGAAGGTTTCTTAAGCAGGTTAATTACGCTACCTTAAAAGCTTGTGGTAGCATACCCATTTACTAAAGATAATTACTCTGGATCAGTGCTTCTTTGTTCTCTTTGTGTCCTCTGCTCTGTTCTCTCTAACCCCCAGTTCGGTCGTGGGCAGATGGCCGCTCACACTGCGCCTGGTTCTTGCTGTAGTTTGCTTCCTGTTAAAAGGAGTTTTCCTCTCCACTGTTTGCTACATGCATCTTAGTATGAGGGATTGCTGCAAAGTCCCGCGCAGTGACTGTCCCACTGTCTCTACATGCTCATCCAGGAGGAGTGAATGCTGCAAGTCTTTTTATCCAATTTGAATAAATAACAGAATCTGACTGCACTGTTCAATGGTTAGGACTAATTGGAATTTATGTACCTGACTTTTGTGAAGTGCCTTGAGACAACATGTGTTGTGAATTGGCGCTATATAAATAAACTGAATTGAAGTGAATTAAATGTAAGTATAGGTTTTATTGGAATATTCCAGAAGTGTAATTTTGAATTTCCACATCAGATCTGAATGAAGTGACATCTAGAGATGACGTGGCTTCATTTTACACAACTATAATTTTTTTTAATGGCTTTACATATACAGTAAAATATTAACAGATATTGCCATATTAGTATTGCTTTAATTCTGAAATTCCACATTAAATGTCTATTATCCTTTTAAATGTTTATGAGGAGAGGAATGAGCCTGGGACATCATTTTGAAAGGATTATGGAAATGGTGAGGTATGCATACATTTCCCATGTTTAGGGGTTTTCTTTTTAAATTCCATATTAGATCTGGATGAAACCTTTTGAGTGACATCAATAGAAACTGAACTGTTATTTATCAGCGCTTAAGAAAGCGCTGTGATATATAATTTGGAAAAATATATGTTTTTGAGGAAATACGTTTTAACCATATTTTGGTGGTGATAAATATGAAAGAATAAAAGGGCTAGGAAAAATAAAACAGCAAAAAAGTCCTCTAAATAGACATCTTTATGAGGCCTTAATTTCATACTCAATCTCCTGTATTAAATAAACAAAGGAAAAATATAGTTCAAGAAAAAAGTATGATTTAAAATTAGTGGCTTAAATAAAAAATAAGTGTAATAGCAAAGAGATAAATTACAATAGTTAAATATTAACATAGAACTATACATATTTATATGTGATAAATTGATTAATTATTGGATACATCTCTTTTTATTATTTTGTTGCAGTGAATAGTACTCTAACTTATATATCTATCTACTTGTTGGCCCTGTCATTATTTTATTGAGTCATTTATTTAGTTCTGTATTTATTCTTAATTATGGCAGGATTGGTCCTCCACAGCAGCACACCCCTGACGACCCTTAGCTGTTCTCATACACCAGATAGATACTGTTTCCCTGAGAATTCGTAATGAAAAAATATCAAAACAAGATCCAAACTCAGCTTGTCAAGATATGTTATAGTAAAGGTTGTAGACTAACATTTGAGACAAATTAGGGTCTAGCACTGGTACTGATTGGCAGACTCCTAACCTCCCCAAGATGCATGAAAAACAGACGTCTTAGAGGAATGAAAAGACTTAAAATAAGAAGTCTGTTTTGAAGAGCAGTAAATCTTCCTCATTGGGAAATTAACATTTCAGTTTTATTGATCAGATTTTCTTCCATTTCAGGCCAGGTTCATGAGTTGGAAAATAAAATCGACTCCAGTCACCAACACCTGGAAGAACTGAGTTCTGCTGCTGGTCAGACAATTTAATGATAAGTAACATTATCTGAATATGTCATTTTTATCAAGCACAAATGTACTTTTTTATAGTTTCTCTGTCCTTTAACATGAAACAACTCCACTGTTTGCTACAGAGAATCGCCTGAATGAGGCTGAGAGACACAACACAGGTAAGCTGTATATTTGTAAACCTGTTTTAAAATAATTTGCACAAATGATGTAAGCAATCGAAAGACAAACTGTGTCTCTATTAAATACAGTTTCTTATGTGTACAATAATGTACTATCAACAGTTAAGACTAAACATCGTTTAAGAGTCGTATTTCAAACCAAGGACATGATACGTGTTTTGACAAAGAAAAAGCTAAAAAGTAGGCCTTACAGTTCTTTTAGCCTCATGTTCTCTGATAGTCCTAAAGAAAATCTAGATTAACCCACTGAATAACTCCCTTAATTAGTAAAGCTCTGCCAACCTACCAAGACATGGACATCCACCTAAACTGATAGGCTAGGCAAGAAGAATATAAAAAAATAGCAGCCTAGAGGTCCATGGTAACTCAGGAGGAGCTGCAGAGATTCACAGCTCAGGTAGGAAATGTTAGTTATGCACTCCACAAATCTGGCCTCTATGGTAGCGTGGCAAAAGTAAGCCATATAAAGTCCCATTTGCAGTTTGCCACAAGCCATGTAGGAAACATGTGGAAGAAGTTTTGTGATGACTCCAAAAAGGAATTTTTTTTTTAACAAACGTCTTTACATGCGTGGTAAACTGAACATATGTGTGCCAGTTAGTTTGTTTATCAATTGTTTAAAATAATTCAATTAGAATTTTAGTAGTTTTGATCATATTTGTGGATATTCTTCAGAAACAAGGCTTTTCAAACGAAACAGAAAAAGGGCGTCTTAGAAATGGAAGTCATCGATGTTTAGATGCAAGAAGGACATTTTAGAAAAGTATCTATTCATAAATTAAGTTTATTGACTCAAGAATAAATGAAAGTGATATGAAAAAGGTTCTCTGAGGAACTTCTTTGTATTATTGTTTTTCTGTTTGTTAACAAACAAACATTGTTTTTCTGTTTGTTTGTTATTTAGAGTTGATGAGCAGAGTGAATTCCAGTGAAAAACGGTTGGAAAATCTGAAGATGGTAAACACAGGTGATGATGTTTACTAACCTATTAATAATTAAACAGATTTTAAAAGCAGGTCAAGTAATTAAAATACAAAAGAAAAAGCTGATTTGTTCTGTAGAAATGGGGGTCAGACTAAGATCCACTGAGGGACAGGTGGACCAGTTGAAGAATCACACTGCAGGTATCATCATCAAGCATTGTGTTTGGTTCTATTTATCCTTAATAAAATCATTGAATGAAACTGCTTAGTTCTGGAACTCAGACTGCAAGTTATTGAGAGACAGTTTGAGGACACTTAAGGCTGAACATTTACCATGATGTGTTTTATTTAGAGCATGCAAACTCATATCTATAAAATTGAATATCAAGTGAGAAACACAACAGATAAACCTGCAATTCATTGTTAAATAGCAGATTACTATTCATAGTTCTAAAATGAGGACACCAGGCGTTTTGTTTGAATAAAAATGAATGATCCAAAATGGTTCCTTGAGGACGTTTTAACAGTTGGTTTTCTGTTTAGAGCTGGTAACCAGATTGGAATACAATGAAAAGCAGCTGGAAGGTCTGAAGACAACAAACACAGGTACAACCGGATCCTTACACCATTTTAGACACACCATCTCATTTAATTGTTTGTCTTTATTTTATTCCTACCTCTGGGAACTCCTTCAAAACTGCTGGAAAACCATTTCAGGTGATTATCTTATAAATTATTTTATTTATATTTGTTTGGTTCTGTTCATTCTTTAAAAAAAGCATTATATGAAGCAATGATTTCCTGCCTAGTTCTGGAGGTCAGACTGAAAGTCAGTGAGAGACAGCTGGAAGAGCAGAAAACAGAAAACTCAGGTAACACGTGAGTCCTGTCTAAATGGTAAATAGTTACTTTTTTAAACAAGCCAACTCATTCAAAATATAAATGAGTGACAGCTGGTTTATTGAGTTAAGATACAGGTATGGCTGAAATCCACTGAAGCACAGCTGGTCCAGTATGAGAACCGCACTCCTACTGAAACTCATACCTACTGAATTGAACACAACATTCACGGATTCCTAAAATGAGGACACCAGTCAGTTTGTTTCACTGAAACTGAAATGGCTCCAAATAACTCCAAACTGATGGATCCAAAAATGCTTTCTTGAGGAACTCCTTTCTAACAGTTGGTTTTCTGTTTAGAGTTGGTGAGCAAACTGGGATCCAGTGAAAAACAGCTGGAACGTCTAAAGACAACAAACAAAGGTACAACAGGATGCTTACTGATATATTGGCAAAGTAATCTATTTTTAAACAAATAAGTCAGCTTATTAAATGCATACGTAAAAGCTGATCTGTTCTTTAGATGTGGAGGTCAGACTTGGATCAAATGAGGTACAGCTGGACCAGTTAAAGAATCACACTGCAGGTACCATCATCAAGTCTTGTTTGGTTCTGTTCATCCCTAAAAAATCATTAAATGAAGCAACGAATATCCTGCTTAGGTCTGGAGGTTAGACTGAGAGTCAGTGAGAGACAGCTGGAAGAGCAGAAAACGACAACTCAGGTAACACATTGAACTATAACTACACCATAATTCTCCGCATGATATATTATATATATATAATATACATATATTATATATATATATATGTCTATATATATATATCTATCTATTTATAATATATATATATATTACATATATATATATATCTATATATAACTTTATTAGAAACTGCTTTGGGATTATTTGAATTGCAATGGACACGGAGATGGAAACAAAAGGGAAAAAAAGAAGCAACAAATACAAAGAGGTCGGGCAAAAAGAATGAGAAAATAATAGAACAGAGAAAGAAGGATGAAGACAATACAAGATAAAACCCTAGAGGACTGCTTTTACACTTGCAGAAACATATATAACAACAGCAATGTTACTGAAAGTGCACGGTACTAATGAATGCAAGATGTATTTAATGGCAACATTGCCTGGCCAAAAAAAAAGTCGCCACCTGGATTTAACAAAGCAAATAGGTAAGAGCCTCGCATTTTATAATTACTGCATGGGCGATTATGTTTCAGCTGGCAACAAGTTATTTAACCCCAACCGGTGCAGTGAGTTGCTTCTCGTTTCCTAAATATCCATGTCGAAAGACATCCCGTGGTCGTGAAAAAGATGTAAGTCTGTTTCAGAAGGGTCAAATCATTGGCATGCATCAAGCAGAGAAAACATCTAAGGAGATTGTAGAAACTACCAAAATTGGGTTAAGAACAGTCCAACGCATTATTAAAAACTGGAAGGATGGTGGGGACCCATCATCTTCGAGGAAGAAATGTGGCCAAAAAATCCTGAATGATTGTGATCAGTGATCCTTAAACATTGTTTGAAATCAAATCGAGAAAAACAGACAGTAAACTCCAGGCTATGTTTTAATAGTAAAAAGTAAGAGCATTTCCACATGCAGCAATGTGAAGGGAACTCAAGGATTTGGGACTGACAGCTGTGTAGTCCTTAAGAAAACCTCTAATCAGTGAGGCTAACCGGAAAAAAAAGGCTTCAATTTGCTAGGGAGCAATAAGATTGGACTCTTGAGCAATGGAAGAAGGTCATATGGTCTGATGAAGTCCAGAAAAAAAAATTTACCCTGTTCGCAGAGTGATGGGTGCATCAGGCTAAGAACAGAGGCAGGTGAAGTGATGCACCCATCATGGCCTAGTGCCTACTGAGTCAAGCCTGTGGAGGCATTGCTGTGATCTGTGGTTGCTGCAGTTGTCAGGTCAGGGTCAGCAACAGTATGTTTCAAAGAATGAGGTCAGCTGACTACCTAATATACCTGAATGACCAGGTTAATTCCATCAATGGATTTTTTTTCTTCCCTGATGGCACGGGCATATTCCAAGATGATAATGCCAGGATTCATCGGGCTCGAATTGTGAACAGTGGTTCAGGGAGCATGAGACATCATTCTCACACATGGATTGGGCCACCAGATGTGGGTCCAACATATGGCCTTAATTTTTGCTGTGTTAGGGGGTGGAGAATCTTTGGGATGTACTGGAGAAGGCTTTGCGCAGCAATCAGACTCTACCATCATCAATGCAAGATCTTGGTGAGAAATAAATGCAACACTGGGTGGAAATTATTCTTGACATTGCAGAAGCTTATCGAAACAATGCCACAGAGAATGCGTGTCGTAATCAAAGCTAAAGGTGGTCCAACGAAATATTATAATGTGTGACCTTTTTTTTTTGGTGACGACTTTTTTTTGGCCAGGCAGTGTATAACATCTGTGTATCTGTTAACACTTGAATCCAAACACCTATGGGTGTATGTGTGAGCTCGCTTGTGTATATAAGGTTTCTCCATAAAAATATGCAATAGCGAGTGTGAGGAGCCACAGACCTGTCCCCCTGGACCCAAGACAGACATGGAGGAGATCTGAGCCACAGACACCCAAAAGTCTCCCATAGCACGGGAATCCCGAGTAGACCACCGCTGAGACTACTGCAGCCCCCCAAGAGAAGAGCAGAGGAGAGCCCAGGGTAACCACCCAGCAGCCATAGTGCAGAAGCCCCAGGAAGTTGCAGCGACGAGCCCCATCTACGCTGGAGCAGATCCAGCCATGGACCCAGAGACCCGAGACCCTGGGGCAAATCAACCCCAAGCAGAGGCCCAACAGAGCCAGGGGGCCCAGGCCCCGGCAAGCAGCCACCGGGAGTGAGCCAGCAAACACCAAACACCCAGCCTTGGACACCGAGAACCATCAATACACCAGTAGCCAGAGACACCAGCCACCAGCAGGGAGTGTAGCAGGGAGGGAAATAAGCCCCACATTTGATGGGGTGCCTAAGCTGATCTAGGAGAGGGAGCATCCCATGTCCTGTCACGGAGCTGAGCACAGGTTTGTGTTGTGTGTAGGTGTGGTTCTGTCTCTCACCTCCCCCTGCAGGGTGTGACAGGCAGGTGCAGCCACACAGCTGTGGATCATCAAGGAAGAGTTCTTAAGCAGCAGGAACCCTGAAGTACGTGTCTGATTAAGTCATCAGAGTGGTAATCAGACCAGCAAATGTAGCTCTGATACTCTTGTTGTCCTGACCTTGGAACCTGCATGCCCAAAGGATATACCTACCTCTTCTCCGGATCAGCTGACTCCAGGACTCCTGCCTGTCCACCCTCCAACTTCACACCCTGCCTGGAGAAATAATCAAAAGGAAACCACAACCACTGCACAACAATCTCTTCTGTCAACCTCAGTCTCTGTGGCATTACTCAGCTCCTCCACAAAAACCTCTTCAACCAAAAACACTAAGACACACCTTCAATCAGTTCAAGTCGCACGTTTTCTCCAGCCACCCATACTCACTCACCTCTCTTCCTCAGTGCACTGATCAGCAGAAACCGGACCCTTGGACGACCCCGCTGTATTTTCCTGTGTTGCAATAAATCAATTTTACTCGAACCCATCCTCTGTAATTGTATTGTAATTGTGCCTCCTGGTTGTTCTTCTGAAATCTGTTTTAGTTGCTTTCCTGGACTTTATTGTTGGGTTGTTGTCTCTTGTTTATTGGGTCAAGAGGGAGTAACAGCAGCTGTAAAGTCTTCACAGCCAAGGACTGCTCCTCCTCAACAGCTCTTTCCTCCATCTCCATTTTTACAAATGGATACCATGTCTGTGTGTTAAACTACAACTCTGCTTCCTGGTCTGGATAATATATTGACACTACTTTGGAGGACCAATAAATACAATCATATTCCTAAAAATGAGATTTGCTTTATCCAAGTGGGATTCATGCTCTGTCTTATAATCAGACCAGAATGTTCATCACTTACCTACAATACTCATCTTGATTTCCAGACACAACCTTGTCAGAAGTTTGGCCAAACATGCCATCACTGGTCAAAAATGTCAGTAAGTTTACAGACTGAAGCAATATTCATTTTGGTGATCTTTTGTTGGTTTAACCAGGCGTCAATACCTAAGGCCTGAATAAGCATCTTGTTCTACTCACTGTTATCATTAGCCAGCATGTTCAAGTGAGATTTGATGCCATGACCATTTTTTCTGTGACTGGATATTAGATCTTCAGATTGCTCCTCCCACTATTCAGCAATATCCTCAACACAGGTTCTGTACTAAACCATGTACAGCCTGGAATGGGCCTATTCTCATTGGATGGTTTGCTGGACCTTTTTTTGATACCTGTTAGCTGCTCACATAGCAGCTAACAAGCCCTAAAAGTTCTTTGTCAGGGTTAATATTTTATCCCTGTGGTGTTCACCAGCAGGTCTACTGGTTGCTGCAAAACGTACGAGCAATCTGGCCATAGTTCCAAAACCCATCCAAAAAGGTGTCTTGAGGAACTCCTTTCTAACAGTTGGTTTTCTGTTTAGAGTTGGTGAGCAAACTGGGATCCAGTGAAAAACAGCTGGAACGTCTAAAGACAACAAACAAAGGTACAACAGGATGTTTACTGATATATTGGCAAAGTAATCTATTTTTAAACAAATAAGTCAGCTTCTTAAGTACATAAGTCAAAACTGATCTGTTCTTTAGAGGTGGAGGTCAGATTTGGATCCACTGAGGAACAGCTGGACCAGTTGAAGAATGACACTGCAGGTATCATCATCAAGTCTTGTGTTTGGTTCTGTTCATCCTTAAAAAAATCATTAAACGATATCCTGCTTGGATCTGGAGGTTAGACTGAGAGTCAGTGAGAGACAGTTTGAAGAGCAGAAAACAGAAAACTCAGGTAACAAATGAAACTTTTAGGCTGACTGACCATTTCTAATAACTTGTTCTATATAAAGCATAAAAGTGGCATCTGTGTTTTCCTTTTACTCGTTAGTTTGTAGAGATATAAGAAGAGTCTGCTCATCAATTGGTTCTTTGTAGATTAGCTGAAGTGTTTATCCACTCTGGCAGTTGGGTCACGATTGGTAGATGTCTTAGTTGAGAAGGCCTTCAAAATAAGAAGTATTTGTTTTAAATGCACGTTTATATTTCACAATAGAAAAGGATAATCCAAAAAGGTTTCTTTAGGAACTCCTTTCTAATAGTTGGTTTTCTGTTTAGAGTTGGTGAGCAGACTGAGATCCAGTGAAAAACAGCTGGAAGATCTGAAGACAGCAAACACAGGTACCAAATGATGCTAACTGGCTTGTAGCAACATAAACATAATAAATAAGTCAGCTGATTAAATTTATTATTAAATATTAAGTAAAAGCTGATCTGTCCTGTAGATATGGAGGTCAGACTTGGATCCACTGAGGTACAACTGGGCCAGTTGAAGAACCACACTGCAGGTACCATCATCAAGTCTTGTGTTTGGTTCATCCTTAATAAAATTATTCAATGAAGCATTGATGTCCAGCTTAGTTCTGGAGGTCTGACTGAGAGTCAGTGAGAGACAGCTGGAAGAGCAGAAAACAGAAAACTCAGGTAACACGCGAGTCCTGTCTAAATGGTAAATAGTTAATCTAGTCCCTTGTAAAAAGTATTAAAGGGGGCATATCATGCTTTTAACTCCTTCTTTTTTACAAAATCATTAAATCATTCGTTTGTGGTCTATATAATATGCAACTGCAATGCTTTGGTCTGAACTCGTTGTTATTGTAGCTCCACACGCTCATCTTTTACCCCTGTTCTGAGGTGCTTCTGAATCCAACTCATTTTGGAGCCGTCTCTTTAAATGATACTGAGGCACTTCACACCCCTCCTCCCTCCAGGTCGTAGGACGTTCCACTCCACCCCGTTTGGCCATTTTTGTAGTGATAACAGAGATGCAATGATCTAGCGGCACAGAAACAGGACAAAAACGGCGAAAACAATGCAAAACTGTTAATGAAACAATAACATTCAAAACAGACAGTACAGTTATGTCCTCAAGGAGCTTAAAGCAGCACACAGCACTAACATACGCAGAAGGGACCATGCTACTGCTATCAGAACAATGGCCAGGACGTCATATTAACACACAATAAATTCATGTCTAAAATAAAGTTTGTTGTCATGTTAGCATTATTTCCGTCGTTTCCATAGACAGAAGGAACTGTTCCCATAAAAGATGAAGTCCTTGGGCATATCCTTCTTGATACTGGTGGAGGTTGCTGAAGAACTCGTCCTTGAAGTGCTTCACGCAAACAAAGAGGAATTTCCTCACTGATGTGGGAACATTTCCATGAAAAGAAATTTAACATGGCACTGGTTACATTTTCAGAAGAGGTTCTGATTCTGGGGGACGGTGTAACATGATGAATTGTGTGGGTTAATACACCCAACCACCGAACATTTAGACTCATCCACTTGCAACTTTGGTATACTTAATTTTGGACTACAAAATTGCAGCAAGAAATAAAAATGTCCAAGACCTTGTTAAGATGTTCCGCAGCAAATATTGTGAGGTAATAGTTAAAAACACATAATATAGAGAATAGAGAAAACGGAACAGATAATAAATATGACCAAAACAGAATATAAAGATATCTACGCAGCACCTGGAGAGACTAAATTCAACTTTTCTGCACTCCTACAGACTCCAAGTACACAACAAAATGTATTTAAGGGCTAAAAAGTGGATTTAGCATATGTCCTCTAATAACTGTTAAACTTTTCACATTTATTCACATTACAACCACAAACATCAATGTCATTTATTCACATTTTGTTTGATAGACCAACAAAAGTAGAAAATAATTGTGAATTGGAAAGAAAAGAACAGTGAACGTGTCTTTATCCACTTTGTGGAAGCGAAAATCACAGCCATTCAGTGACAAGTCTGCAAAAAAGGAAAAAAACTGATCAGTTCCCTTTTTGAAGTTTTTTTTTAACCAACAATATTTTATTGATTATTTTCTTTTAGAAACATCGATTACATACAAATTAAACATGTTTAATACAAAGAGCATAGTTTGTACTCATACATTCACGTTTGGGGATCTAATCCAATTTAAACTTAGATTGTATTCCTAGATTGAGACACACATTTTTCTTTTTTTCTCTTTTATTCTTTGAGGGCCACAGATTAAAAAATGAATAAAAATGTAAAAAAACATATTCAGTCTCTTCCACTTTTCCTAAATTGTAATGCTTCTAAATAAGGGCCAAAAATAATAAATTTTGGGGTAAATGGAATTTGGGCACTTAGAATATTCTGAAAATGATTTGTCACTTCCTGCCCAAACATTTGTATGTCTGTACATTACCAAACTAATATGCACTTTTCTAAGTTGGACATAATTTTGCCAAAGTCTCAAGAATATGTGCTTTGTATACACTGCTCAAAAAATAAAGGGAACACTCAAATAACACATCATAGATCTGAATGAATTAAATATTCTCATTGAATACAAAGTTGAATGTGCTGACAACAAAATCACACAAAAATCATCGATGGAAATCAAATTTATTAACCAATGGAGGTCTGGATTTGGAGTCACACACAAAATTAAAGTGGAAAAACACACTACAGGCTGATCCAACTTTGATGTAATGTCCTTAAAACAAGTCAAAATGAGGCTCAGTATGTGTGTGGGCCTCCACGTGCCTGTATGACCTCCCTACAACGCCTGGGCATGCTCCTGATGAGACGGCGGATGGTCTCCTGAGGGATCTCCTCCCAGACCTGGACTAAAGCATCCACCAACTCCTGGACAGTCTGTGGTGCAAGGTGATGTTGGTGGATGGAGCGAGACATGATGTCCCAGATGTGCTCAATCGGATTCAGGTCTGGGGAACGGGCGGGCCAGTCCATAGCTTCAATGTCTTCATCTTGCAGGAACTGCTGACACACTCCAGCCACATGAGGTCTAGCATTGTCCTGCATTAGGAGGAACCCAGGGCCAACCGCACCAGCATATGGTCTCACAAGGGGTCTAAAGATCTCATCTCGGTACCTAATGGCAGTCAGGCTACCTCTGGCGAGCACATGGAGGGCCATGCAGCCCTCCAAAGAAATGCCACCCCACACCATTAGTGACCACTGCCAAACCGGTCATGCTGAAGGATGTTGCAGGCAGCAGATCGCTCTCCACGGTGTCTCCAGACTCTGTCACATGTGCTCAGTGTGAACCTGCTTTCATCTGTGGAGAGCACAGGGCGCCAGTGGCGAATTTGCCAATCCTGGTGTTCTCTGGCAAATGCCAAGGGTCCTGCACGGTGTTGGGCTGTGAGGACAACCCCCATTTGTGGACGTCGGGCCCTCATACCATCCTCATGGAGTCGGTTTCTAACCGTTTGTGTAGACAAATGCACATTTGTGGCCAGCTGGAGGTCATTTTGCAGGGCTCTGGCAGTGCTCCTCCTGTTCCTCCTTGCACAAAGGCGGAGGTAGCAGTCCTGCAGCTGGGTTGTTGCCCTCCTACGGCCTCCTCCACGTCTCCTGGTGTACTGGCCTGTCTCCTGGTAGCGCCTCCAGGCTCTGGACACTACGCTGACAGACACAGCAAACCTTCTTGCCACAGCTCGCATTGATGTGCCATCCTGGATGAGCTGTACTACCTGAGCCACTTGTGTGGGTTGTAGAGTCCGTCTCATGCTACCACGAGTGTGAAAGCACCACCAACATTCAAAAGTGACCAAAACATCAGCCAGAAAGCATAGGTACTGAGAAGTGGTCTGTGGTCCCCACCTGCAGAACCACTCCTTTATTGAGTGTGTCTTGCTAATCGCCAAAGATTTCCCCCTGTTGTCTTTTCCATTTGCACAACAGCATGTGAAATTGATTGTTAATCAGTGTTGCTTCCTAGGTGGACAGTTTGATTTCACAGAAGTTTGATTTACTTGGAGTTATATTGTGTTGTTTAAGGGTTCCCTTTATTTTTTTGAGCAGTGTATATTATTATGCTATAGCGGGTTAAAGGTTCCACAGAGGTCTAAGGATCTGTGGATGTTGCACGAAACGGTTATCTTGGGACATTTGTTCAAGCCCAAGCAGTTCCTGCTCACATTATCACATTGAACTAATCTAAGCGCTCATTCTACAGGCATTAAGCACAGATGCAAACAGAAGGTCACAGGGCAGAATGAAGTCAACAGTCTGGAAAGTTCTAACATTATGCCATTAAAATGTCATACAATCTCCAGAAGGGTCAGTTATTAAAACTCGGAAAATAATTATGTAACAATAATGTCAAATTCAGTTGATCATTTAAAAAAGCAAAAATCTGGTTGGCGGGTTAGTTTGGACCATGTAGATCCCTCTTTTGTACATGTCCCCCTCTCCGGATGAGGATAGGGATCTTTGGGGACAGGGGTCAGGCGGGCGGTCGGGGTCTGGGCCAGGGTCGCTCAGATTCAGTAACCAGCCCAGGCTAGCCCAGCCCAAGGTTCAGGAGCTGCGGCGGTCTGCCTGTCTCCACCGCCGGAGGGAAGGGGACCACCTCCTGGGTCCGGGGGCTGGTTGCCCCTATGAGGTATCGGCACCTGGACCTGGGAATATAGAGTATGTACGGGGAGTGTGAGTGAGTGTAAGATGTCCATTGTTGTTTGTCTTTACGTTGGGTGCGTGGGTGTGAGTGTTTTTATGTGTACGCATGAGGGTGGGAATGTGTGATTGTGACTGTGTGTGCCCGTTTTTTGTGTCAGGTTGAGTCTTGGACTGCTCCCTCTCCTGGATCAGTTTAGGCCCTGTACTTGTGGTTCTCGGTGTCCGGGGCTGGGTGCTTTGGTGTGTGCCAGCTCACTCCCGGTGGCTGCTTGCTGGGGCCTGGACTCCTGGGCTCTGTCAGGCCTCTGTTTGGGGAGTAATATGTCCCGGGGTCTTGGGTCTCTGGGTCCATGGCTGGATCTGCTCGGGCGTAGACGGCTGCCAGCAGGGCCTGTGGCCTCGTTGCTGCAGCTCCCTGGGGATTCTGCACTGTGGCTGCTGGGTGATTACCCTGGGCTCTCCTCTGCTCTTCTCTTGGGGGGCTGCAGTAGCCTCAGCGGTGGTCTACTCGGGGTTCCCATGCTGGGGGACCTTTGGGTGTCTGTGGCTCAGATCTCCTCCGTGTCTGTCTTGAGTCCAGGGGGACAGGTCTGTGGCTCCTCACACTCGCTATTCCATATTTTTATGGAGAAACCTTGTATACATAATCGCGCTCACACTCAGACCCACAGGTGTTTAGATTCAGGTGTTAACAGATACACAAATGTTCTATATTGAGCCGTATTTACCACTAAATACATCTTGCATTTATAAGTACTGTGCACTTTTTGGTAAAAAAGCTGGTAATATGAATGTTTCTGCAGGTGTAGAAGCAAGCAGGGTGTCATTCAATTCAATTCAATTCAATTCAGTTTATTTATATAGCGCCAATTCACAACACATGTCGTATCAAGGCACTTCACAAAAGTCAGGTACATACATTCCAATTAATCCTAACCATTGAACAGTGCAGTCAGATTCAGTTATTTATTCAAATTGGATAAAAAGTTTTTCTATCTAAGGAAACCCAGTAGATTGCATCCAGTCAGTGACTTGCAGCATTCACTCCTCCCGGATGAGCATGTAGAGACAGTGGACAGTCACTGGCGTTGACTTTGCAGCAATCCCTCACACTGAGCATGCATGTAGCGACAGTGGAGAGGAAAAACTCCCTTTTAACAGGAAGAAACCTCCAGCAGAACCAGGCTCAGTTATCTTGTATTCTCTTCATCCTTCTTTCTTTCTTCCATTCTTTTCTCCTTCTCTCCCTTTTTCCTTTTTGCCCTACCTCTCTTTTTTTCGTGCTTCTTATTTTTTTTCCTTTTTGTTTCTGTCACCGTGTCCGTACCAATTGAAACAATCCTAAAGCAGTTTCCAATAAAGTTTCTTTCATAAATATCAAGCAGAGCTTGAAAGCATTAGCTGTAATGCTCCTCTTGTGAAAGTAAATCTGTCAGGCTTTTTCTTGACACTCAGACAATAATTCTGAGCGCTACTCTGCCGGACAGGACACGGTTAAAAAAAAAAATTGGAAAAAGTAATTTCTTAAGGATGTCCATTGGATTAACTGTGTAGGCATCCGTCTTGCACGAACGACTGAAATTATGACTATGACTAAATCAAAGCTGTATACTCTATGGTTATGCTCCTGAATTGTTTCCTTAGCCAGCCTAATGTCATTTTCAGTTCTGTTCTCCCAGATGGAATCCAGACTGACTGATGGACTTAACAGAACAACAGGTAAGTCACATTTTTACTAATCATTCAGCTTCAATAACAGTCCATTTTCCACCGAAAGACCCAGGATTCCATTCCAGCAGATGGCTATACTCCTTTACTTCGTTTAAAAGCTACTTAATAATTTTTTTGTGTCAACTGATAAATAATAGATGATAAGCAGCTTTAGAGTTATATAGTTGATTAATTCCTTACATTATTCCATAAGTTGCACTGGATCCATAAACAGGAAAAGTTTAAATCATTATTTTGCATTAAATGTTTTACCAACCTGCATCAGGCCAGAGTTGCTGTTTTACAACTGCTATTGCTAAACACTACTAAACTACTAAACACTGATTAACACAATTATTTTTTTTTTTTGATTATTATCAGGTAAACTCATGTCAGATAACTACTGAACATGTTTTTAGTAAAAAAAAGTTTATTAGAATAAAAAAACTGATCTTCAGTCCAGAATTACAGGGAATTGATACCTTGACTGTCTTATCATAAGCAAATATTTATATAAAGTAGAAGATGCATAGAGAGTAGAGTAGAGGAGAGGAGGGCAGGATCACTGAGCTTCTGCATCCAAACCTGGAACTGTTGTCTGTCCTCCTGCAGAGCTGTCTGCATAAAACTATGAAAAATTAAAAATATCAAAGAGTTTATACTCCACTAAGATAGTTTACATGAAAAGACAGTCTTAGGAAAATGTGTATTTTTTATGTACATGGAAAATTTAGAGTGCTCTGATCATCAGCACCGCATTAAAATATTTGTCTTACAGAACTGTGGGGAAATAGTTAATAATTAACGCTGTCAATAACGTAAAATGTCACAAATTTCTGGCGAAAAATATTTCAATTTATTTTCTGGTACTTTCTGGTTATTCACCTCATACCTACTAAACGCTTTATATTCACTTTCAGCTGCCACAAATAGATAACCGTTAGCAGGAAATCCCAAAGTGCCGGGCAGAGATTGGGCTGCGGTTAGTGCCCCTGCCCCTTTAACAAATCGGGGGGAAAGCTGGAAAGACCATGTCAAGAGCAGGACCATTTACCCGTTAGAGTAAAGCCCCAAGAAAGTGAAATTACCTGGGTAAATTTGTATCGAAACGCGCCCTGGGCTTTGCAAAGCCTGGGGCTTTCTACAGGTAATGGAAAATGGGCTAAATGATTCATTTAACTCACTGGTGCCTAAAAGGATCATAACAGGTACATCAATTGGTTCTTTGTTGATCAGATAAAGTATTAATCCACTCTGACAGTTAGGTCATGATTGGTTGATGACTTAGTTGAGAAACAAGCCCTCAAAATAAGAAGTATGTTTTAAAGTCAAATTTAAAGATTTTACAATAAAACAGGATGATCCAAAAGGTTTCTTGAGGAACTCTTTTCTAACAGTTGGTTTTCTGTTTAGAGTTGATGAGCAGACTGGGATCCAGTGAAAAACAGCTAGAACGTCTAAAGACAACAAACACAGGTACAACAGGATGTTAACTGATATATTGGCAAAGTAATCTATTTTTAAACAAATAAGTCAGCTTATTAAATACATAAGTAAAAGCTGATCTGTTCTTTAGATGTGGAGGTCAGACTTGGAGCCACTGAGGGACAGCTGGACCAGTTGAAGAATGACACTGCAGGTATCATCATCAAGTCTTGTGTTTGGTTCTGTTCATCCTTAAAAAATCAGTAAATGAAGCAACGATATCCTGCTTAGATCTGGAAGTCAGATTGAGAGTCAGTGAGAGACAGTTTGAAGTGCAGAAAACAAAAAACTCAGGTAACACATGAAACGTTTAGGCTGACTGAACATTTCTAATTATTTTTTAAAATGACACTGATGTTTTTTAGGTCAGTTCTCCTGGATGGAATCCAGACTGACTGATGAACTGAGCAGAACTGCAGGTCAGTCACAAATCATTTGGTTTCTATGAAATAATTAAAATCACTGGCTCTTTATATTTAGGGCTTTAAGTTTTAGATGTTTACAGGTTTTTAATAATAATGCTACTCCATCAGTCCCCCTTAATGCTGCGTTTCAAGACTGATATCTTTTTCTAAGCTCTCCGACCAATGTTATAAACAAGGGGGACAAAATAAAATTGTTTTTGTTGTCATTTGTTCATAAAATTATCTTACAATTTTAAGATTTTAGGTCATTTGGTGTTTTTTCCTTTAGACTGAAGCAGTTTAAACATACACATGGTATCTTTAGGATGTCTTAATGAACTGACCTTAGCAACACTGTGAAAGTGGTTCTGAAATTGGTAAATCAGAACCAGCAGATAACATAACTTTGTACCAGTATTTTGCTCTGCGTCAGTTTAATTCCTGCAGAGTTTAAGTGTGTGATGATGTATTTACTTGACTAAAGTGGGTTCTTCGCTGCTTTTGTTGCACCAAGAGCGTGGTTCGAAAGACCTCATGTCACTGTGCATGCAGCCATACCCACCTGTTGCCAATGTTAACCAAGCTCTGTTCTATATAAACAGGTTCAAACTGTGTTTATTAAAAACTTGTTCACAAAGTCATTTGATTGTATTTTTATCTGTTCATTGAGGTTGGACCCCTCTGTTTCTGATAAGACTCCAGAAACGGAGGTCCAGACAGAACCTTATGAATTGATCTAACTCTTAGAATTCAGGTCAAACCTGGTGGAATGTTTAAGGCTTTAAACCTGAAAATCTGCTAATGCATCTTCTCTTCTGTTTGATTTTTACCTTAAATTATTCTATATTTAGTTGATACATTCTTAGTCTGCTGTGTTGATTCTTATTGTTTTCAAACTAATCTATTAAAAGGACTGAACCTATAGAGCGCTAGTCATATTGATCACTCAAAGAGTCACATTCACCCAGTTGTCCTCACAAAAACATGTAGATGCACAGATCTGTAGTCAACTTAGGGTTAAGTGCCTTGCCCAGGGACAGATTGACATATGGCAGGAGAAAGCTGGATTCAAACCCAAAATGACTCTTCCCACTGAGCCACATGTTGCCCCATCCCCTTGTTCTGCATGCTATTAAGGATTGTTCAACACTTCAGTCAATAACACAAAGGTAGATAAATTTATTAAGCTATTGTCACAGCTCGCACACAATGGCTTCATCTCTGAAGCTGTGCAAACATTGCTTTTCCATTTAAACTGAAGTTGCAGAAGACCTGAGACTGGGGTGGAGGTTTATCTTTATCAGTTTGTGACCACTCCAGAGCACATAGAGTAAAAAGCAGAGCAATGATCTAAAGGACACCAGCATGTCTCTGAATGGCTCAAAAAGACAAAAGATTGACCTGATCAATTACTTTTTTCTTATGGGGCCATTTTCATTGTGATGTTTTTTTCAAAACTACTTTTTGCATTTATTTTTGCCTGATATTAATGTGTAGGTGTGATGAAAAAAGAAAACCTATCAGTGGGCAAATACTTTCACATTTCAATCACAGTGTGAATACTTTGGCCACCCTGCAGTTTACACAGCTGGCATTCTAAACTCTCGTGGTTTTTACCGAGTCACTATAACAATAATGATTCATAATGAATTGTTTTTCCAGAGTTTGAAACCAAGCTGTCAGCTGTGACTTTCAGACTGAATGTAACTAAGGAGCAACTGGATGATCTGAAGAAACAAAGCTTAGGTGACTGAAATTAAATCATTTTAAATTCCTTGAGCTGTTTGTTTCTGAACATTGTGACTGGATAGAAATTATGTGTTATGTTTTAGTTAGAGAAGCTGAACTGGCTTCATTTTCAGAGAGATTGACTGCAGCTTTGGGAAACACAGCAGGTATTTTTTAGAAACATTATTTGCAACTGATGTTTAGAAACTATCAAGAATAATCAAGAATTTTCATCCAAGCTAGAACTCAGACTAGCACTCAGGCTGAAAACAGAACAGTAATTCTGGTTTTAGGCCTAATGGCGCCACTGATGCTCCAACAAGTCCAAATGTTTCTTCCAGATGAGCTTAATGTGGCTTTTTCAGCCAGTTTGACTGACTCAGGAAAAGTTGGTCCATTTGATGAAGAAACAACTCTGATCTTCTCCAAAACCATCACCAATATTGGCCAAGGCTACAACAGCTCTGCAGGTAACAACACACAAAAGTTGATTTGGTGAAGGACATCACTGTAAACATTTTTTTTTGGTTTTGGTAAACAACTGATGAATGAAGGTTGTCGCTGCTGCAGGTGTTTTCACAGCTCCTGTCAGAGGACTTTATTTCTTCAGCTTCACGGCTGCAGATTACTTGAAGGGTTACATGGGTCTGTACCTATACAGAAACGAGCAGCCAATCATTTTCAGCCTAGACCTAAATGACCATGGCGGATACGCCTCCACTAGCAGTGCAGTGGCTCTGCAGCTGGATGAGGGTGATCGAGTCCGCCTCGCTCTGCCAGCCAGCTATCGGCTCTATGATGACTCCCGAAACTTCAGTGTGTTCTCTGGCTTCCTGCTGTTCCCAGTCTGACAGGGCTGTCCCAGGATCAACGTGAGAGCGAGACTTTGTTTGTAGAAGACATGACCTTCATTCAGACTGAAATAAAAAGTTTTGGTCAGCGGAGAAGGTTTTATGGTTGCATTTTGAACAAACCAAACTCTTAAACATGTTCTTTACAATAGCAATGAAATGTCTTGATTACCAGAATTGCAAAGCTCCCCATTCAAGATGTGCCCTTGTACCTTTTTTGTGGTCTACCCCTCGTCTATATGCTGGGTTGGAAATCAGGTTTTTTTTTTGTACGTGTCCTGTTGCAGTGTTTCAGGCATACCATATGGAGCTGATGGTTGCCCACATGTGTCGGGGCAGTTTTGATCTACAAAAAGAGTATCTCAAGACAGTAATCTAATTGCATGATTAACTGTATTTATTCCAGATTTAATCCAGCATCAAAGGCCACTCTGATGTTATAGTGACTTTTGTTTGTATGACCTTCAACCATTTAGTCATTGTGTGTTGGTGTGTGTGTGTGATGGTGGGTGGGCATATGTGTAAAAACAAGTGTGTTTGTGTTAAGTGGGTGTGTGTGAGTGAGTGTTTGTCACCTAGAGGTGTAGATTTGTAAGTGTGGGGAGAACTGTAGAGGGCCTGCAATCCACAGCACCTAAGAGCAGCAAATGGCAGGTATACCCGGATCCGGAGGGCAGCAGCAGTCGCAGGCAACCAGAGAAAAAGCATCACGCCAGGGCAGCCATACACTCAGTACAGAGTCAGGTTGCCAGCAAGGCACAGGAGCAGTAGCCCCCAGGCCAAAGAGGCGCAGGGCACCAAGCCCCGAGACCCAGCCCCATCATCACCCCCAGCCGCGCAGGCCAAGTCCGGGAACTGGCCCCCAGGGCCCGCATCAAGCAGTGGAGACCCCCCAGAGCCCCCGACATGTCGGGCAGGTACTAGCTCTCTGCAGCAGTCAGAACCCTGAGGGACCAAGGTAGGAGGGGCACATCGTAATTCACCCTGGGGGGGGGGCAGTACACAAGAGGTCTAGAGGGAGAGATACCCTCCCATTTGGCCCTCAACCATCACAATACACCTCCTGGGCCAAAGTCCACCCGACGGGCCTACCACTGCGGGACATGGCCCGAACACCCAAACAGACAACGCCCCACCAAGGCAGGCACCCCCATGGCGACATCAGAGATCCCCAGGCCATCCCCACACCCCCAGTCCCCACCAAACCTGCACGGTCTTCATGGCTGGAACCAGGGGACTACACCATGCCCCTTGAGCACAGGGGCATGGTGTTTGTGTGTGTGTCTGTGGTAATGTGAAGTGTTGTGATGAATGTAGATGTGCATGTCTAAAGTGCATTATTTGGCTGGGGTGTACGAAATCCCACTGATTTTGACAGCATAGTGTACCACTGAAGCCCTGAGAATTGTTTCATAATATCTACATATTTTAGTCATTAATCCAACCTCATCTTTTTCAAAAAAGATGCAACCAGAGAACTTTAACATTAGAAGTAATTTGTTTGAAAGGAAAGCAAAAAAAAGAAGAATTGTTCATGGCAGGTTAAGCACTACTCAAAAAGGTTAGGGATATTTGGCGTACAGGTGAAATTTCAGGAGCAGCATCATCTTGCACAGGCCAGTGAGTATTTACGCTGGACAAAGGTCCAGTGGGTCTCAGTGCTGTTCTTTCATGAAAGTTGATTCACGTTGAGCAGAAACAATGTCTAACAATGATGTCAAGGAGATTGCTAATCATCGGCCACTGTTGTCACCAGACCAGCCTTTGGTGGTGGTGGTGTACAGTGTTGGCAGTGACAAGCCCATTAATCCAGTCACTGTGGCCCTGCATAAACCACACAGGCCTAATTTCATCTTCATGGACAACAATACTCAGCTCATCAAGGTAGCATCATTAGGAAACAGCTGCTGGAGACTGGGGTACCTGGAATGGAGTGATCTGCTCTTTCTCCAGACCTGAACCCCATAGAAAACCTATGAGATCATCTAAGTCGCTGTCTCAGGCTTGTAACTCTGTAGCCCAGAACTTCAATGACCTGAGGGCCACCCTTACAGAAGAGTAAGATGCCATGACTTAGCAGACAATAATGTGAACAGCATGAGACGTCATTGTCAAGCTGGCATTGATGCTGAAGGTCAAATGACATATTGTTGAGACATATTAACCATATTCAGACTACATTGTTGTGGTCGCCCACCACTATTGTTGGCTTTTGTTTCAATAAAAAGTTTGCGATGAGGAAATCACCACTGCATGCTTCTACTTAAATGCCCTACTTTTATGATACAATATCACTGTAGCGTAAACTCATTACGTTTTCCATGAATTTAACTCAAAAGCCAAATATCTCTAACCTTGAGTAGGGTGTATTCTTGACTTACACACCTTCATTAATCCAATCATTTTCCATACAAGTTCAATCATTGCAGGGTTGCAGGTGGGTGGTGCCAGCTTTCAAAGAGTGAGAGCCAGGGCCCAACCTGGACAGGTCACCAGTCCATCACAGAGACACAAAGGACAGACAACAATGAATCCCAATACTTACACCTAATGGCAGTTTAGAATCTTATAGCTTAAAGGTTTATTGCCTTCATCTTGTTTGTGGTTTAAAACAGTAATTTACGTTAAGACGATTATCAGTCTATGTGAATAAAGGTGCTGGGAGAGCCATATACATATATCAAACTTCAAGGTTTTGGTTCTGGACCAGAAGCTTTGTTCTGGATTGGCTCCCACAGTTTATGTTGATGTCACCTCACTTTACTTTGGACAGTGACAGCGGTCTTCCAGCTGCTTTCATTTCTTGGCATCATCTTGGGCTTTCTTGGTTTCTGTGTTAAAAATAATGAGTTGATACATGGAAACCAACCAATTCAATGAACTCTACCATTTCTAAAAAGAAGAGCAGTCAAATATCCCAACAGAACGATGCCAGAGGCTTGCTGATGGCTACACTAAGTGTGTAGTTGAGGTGTATCTTGCTGAGGGACATTTATTCAGTTATCAGTGGGGGTAAAATATCTATAGTCTTCTTAGATTTGTTCCTGTACCTATTTTGGGGTATTTTGTCCCCTTCCTCACTGCAGGTCCTTTCAGTCCAGTTGGATTGACAGCGCTGGTAGGCAGGCAATTTTAGGTCATTCCAAAGATGTTTAATTGGATTTAGGTTCATATCAAGAGGGCTGCCATGTGCCTTTTAGTGAGGAGTGCATTCCGTCTGGCTTGATTTATAAAATGTATTAGCAATAATTGATCTTTTGGATGGTTCTGTCTCCAGAAGTGAACAATGGAGCTCTGTCTAAGTGATTGATGGCTTCTTGGTCAGTTGTCTATTTAAGGCCCTCCTCCTCTGATTGCTCCGTTTGGTTGGGTGGATTTGTTCCAAGCATCTTCAGATTCTGAATAATGAAGACTGTTGTGCTTTCTGGGGCATTAATGCTGCCAGATTTGTTCGGATCCATGTGTGTTTTGACACAATTTGGTCTTGGAGGTCTACATTTAGTTCCTTTGACTTCATTGCTTGGTTTATGCTCCGATATGTTCTGTCAAATAAGAGACATTATATATAAACAAACCATGTCGACTCAACTGAATTTAGCACATAATCAGCGGAAATCAGATGTACTTGAGCTCAGCTTTGAATCATAACAAAGGGTGTGAATATTTATGTACCAATTATTTTTAAATGACTACATTTTAATACATTTCTGAAGATGTGATTTCACTTTGACATTTTGTGCTATTTTGTGTCGATTTATTTGAAAGAAAACTGAACTCAGATCAGTTTTAGAATGAGTTTGTAATCTAAGAAAATATGACAAAAGTGAGTAATCACACTTTCTGATGGTGCTTTGTGTTTGAGTTGCAGCACAGTCATGGTAAAGAGCTAAGAGTAAAAAAGAAAGATCAGAGAAAATGTGAAACTTTTATTAAATGTGACAAAAACAACTGGAAACAGGACTCTGACATCTCTGTGATCACAGTTAGCTAAATCTAACCCCACAAAACCCTGTAGTGTGTGCAATAAAAGGTGATTGAAGTTGCGTTAAGGCTCAGATCAGGACTTCCACCTCATGGCTTGTAAACCACACCAGTCAGTTTGGGTCAGAGTTCCTGGTCATTAGTATAACAGCTCATCAACACAATAAATACAAAGTGTTATTTGATCGCTTCAGGAATCATGTTAAGTTCCTCGGATGCAGATGCAGGAACATTGTCATCAGTTAAGTGTGTTTACAAAGTATTGCTCTTTGATCACTGGTTTTCATCTCTTCCTAATTACAGTGACCAATCATTGGTAAGAGCTTTCAGACAGAATTTGAGAGTCCTTGTTAAAAGAAAAATCTGACTGAATAAATCTAAAATGCTTCCAAAAGTTAGTCTGACACTGATTCTGGGGCAGCTGTAGATCAGGAGGTAGAGTTGTCGTTCACAAACCAAAGAGTGAGTTCTTCAGATTCCCATCTCCTTTGGTCAAAGTGTAAACAGGTGTAAAAACTGAGCCCCACATTGCCCCGGTGTGCTTTCTCTGTGTGACAAAAACACACTGAATGTTTAGGAAAAAGAGCACTGGATTAATGGGCGGGTGAACTGATGACCCACACGATGAGGAAAAACTCAATAAACAGTTCAACAGTTCCCCAGTGTCAGACAAGGAAGAATAAAAATCAGGCAAATTCAAAAGAAGGGAGAGAGTAGCAGAGTTTACGAGTTTCATCTGTGGAGAGTGAAAGAGCAAACAAGCCTGTTTCAAGAAGCCTTCTCTGCAGGAGCAGAAATTTATGATGAAGAGCAGGTGAGAATTCAGAGCTCAAGTGGAGGTGTTGATCTTTCTGTGGACAGCCTGTAGGAGGAGCAGCGAGTACTCCTCAAGTAAAGCCGCTGTCTTCACCTCCCCCACTCCTCCCAGCCCACCCTCCAGTCCCTGCATGCTGGGTGTGCTGAGCGGCAGAGAGTCCAGCTCTGTCCTCATGGCCTGGAAGGCCTCTGATAGGAGGAGAGACATCTGATGCTGGCTGTGGGAGGAGTCATCTATGGAGGAGCCGCTTACCTGGAAGAAGAACAATCTAAATGTTAACAGAAAACAGAAGCAGCAATATGTTTTTAACTTGTAGAAATGGGAGAAACACCTGAGAATTGGCTTTTAACCTAAATTAAGACACTTGGTGGGTACTGACTGGTGATTGGCCAGTTGGAAACTCAAAAATCATTTTAATGATCAGCGCCTCTATCATAAGTAGGCACTCCACACTTTTCTGTGGCAGAGAATTGAGATAGAAGAAGCTGTTAAAATGAAACGGTACATCTACAGCCCACTGAGGCATATCTGCAGCTTATTCAGGCTGCAAGAGGGTGAGAGAGATCAAAACGTTCAGCAGATAACAGAAAAGCTGAATGGATCCCAGCTAAGTTGCTCTCTTTTATCCTTTTGAAGCTTTCAGCCCTTTTCATTGAGCACAGAGGTATAAATTCGAAGACAGTTTTTCAGAATAAATTAGAATAAGCTAATAATGGCAACAAAACATCTAAGCTTTACAAAAGCCGGAGATAAAGAAACAGCCACAAACTCTGTTTTATGTCTAGTAGGAACATGGCACTCAACATGTGAAATTTGTTTTGGAAATATTTGTTGATGTGAAAACATCTACAACCCTCAGGTATAAAAAAAGACCAAAAGCTTACACAATACATATATATAGCTTTTAGCAGAAAAATGTTTCTCATTTTTAATAAAAAAATAATTAGTTCCAATCGAATAGTTATAATAAGATCCCCGAGCGTCATGCACCATTTTTGTTTCCTGATATAATTCCACGTTAAATACGTATCTGGTAAAAGTTCCTGTTATTCTGGAGCCACCGTTATTACATCTGGTTAAATCACTGAACTTAAAGTACATATTACACTAATGCTTGAATCTCAACACTACTTACAACTTACAGGCTGATCAATAAACTGGACTGGAGTCACAACACTGATGCTCTTTATAGGATGGGTCAGAGCAGATTCTACATGCTAAGGAGACTGAGATCTTTTGGAGTGCAGGGGGCGCTCCTGAAGATCTTTTTGACTCTGTGGTGGCGTCAGCCATCTTTTTTTGCGTTATGTGTTGAAGCAGCAGCTTATCTACAGCTCAGAGGAAGCTGTTAGATAAGCTCATCAGGAAGGTCAGCCCTGCCCTATGATGTCTCCTCGATCCAGTGCAGGTGGTGGGAGAATGAGGGACTCTAGCAAAAATTACATCACTGTTGGACAATGTCTCAAATCTCATGCATGAAGCTGCTGCAGAACTGGAGAGCTCCTTCAACGCTCCTTCAAAAGGAGCGTTATCCCAGATCCTTCCTCCCAGCAGCTGCTAGACTTTATAACATCACTGCTCCCAATAAACTGAGTAAGCGCTTACATCCCTGCTGTTATTTGCACAGTTTTTTCACTTCTTGTTAATAGTCTTAATAACTGTACAATATTCTTTCTTAGATTGTAAATTGTTCCCTTACTGTACTCTCTGTTATTCACACGAATCCCCCACTGAGGGACAATAGAGGATATTTCTATTCTATTCTATTCTATTCTATTCTATTCTATTCTATTCTGTTCTAAATAGGTAATGAATGTTCAAGACAGGAATGCCAGGAAAAGGTCTTTTAATTTTGTTATAGCCTCTTAGAATATTTCCCTTAAAGAGAAATCAGAACCACCTAAACTCAGATCAGCAGCCCAAAGCTTTACAACAATCACTATCAAAGATTCCATCTCTCCAAATCACAGGCAACTACAGATGTTTCTGAGAGGACACTGAATGCTCAGTGTTATTTACACTGAGGAAGGCACACAGTAGCAGCAATACGCACCTTTCTGTAAAGGTGTGTTGCTCTCTTAAAGCATCTCTGCAGCTCACTAGTCAAAGCTTTACACGTCTCCAGACTGACCAGCTGATCTGCAAGAAGAGCAACATGTTAGGTCACTTTCACCTTCACTTCATAAACAAATAAGGAGCACAATAAGCACACAATACAGCAACAATTACAGTCAGGTGAAAAAATCTGATACACAGGAGAAGTTATAGTAGATCCTATGATGAAAAGTTGCCCAGGTCCTGCTGCAACAAAGCATCCCCAACCTATGACACTTCCACCTCCATGCTTCACAGCTGGTATGTGGTTCTTTTCTAGGAATGTATATCTCAAATATGACCTCTGTTCTGGTGTCCAAATAATTCAGACTCATCTGTCCAAAGACCATCAATCAGTCCAAGTCTGCTTGGACAGCCAGACTTACGCATGTTACCGGTTGTTTTGAATGTCCTCCACCTATTTTCCATAAAGTGGAACAGCTGATTTTAGATTTGAGACCAATTTAAATCCCTTACCAGACTTAGAAGCTGCGAAAATCTTCTCTCTGAAGGCCTGAGACAGATCTTTGGATCTCACCATAGAGTTCACCCTCACTTTAACAGTCAGGAGCATTACACTAAATGTCTGAGGTTTAAACAGGACATTGATATGCCCAGATATGTTAGGCTGCCATAGGGTGTCCTAATTTTCTCACATGACTGTATGTTGTTTACAGAGATACACTTTCATGATGCTACTGTGATAAAATGGAGGCAGAAGAAAAGAAGATAAAATGGGGATACAGCAAGGAAAACCATAAAAGGCCAACAGGAGACACATCTCACCCGTTGCAGAGGGAGAGGAGGAGGGACGGAGCCAGAGACATGACAGGATGAAGTGATGAAGAAAAAGAGGATGAGAAGGAAGGCCAAACCTGGATCATCTATGGTGTCTCCACTGGTACCTGCACGAGCTAGAGGCTCCTCCTCTTGCTGGGATGGACTCATAGGAGAGACAGAGATTAGGGAAGACTGCTCTGAATAGGAGCCAGTGGACTTTGAGGAAGGGGAGAAGGAGTCCAGGGAGAGCTTGTCCGGAAGTGGCCGGCTACTGCCCGGGACACGAGCCTGAAGAATGCGAGAAGGAGGGGTTGCCCGGTTACCATAGATACCCGCAGACAAAGACAATGAGGGGGAAGAAGAGACAACAACAGGAGCAATGGCCAAATGTTGGGGCATGGCCAGAGAGGCATTGGAGTGCACCACAGCAACAAGAGGGGGCACAATCTCTTTGTCTTGAGACACTGGTGAGGTGGACGCCAATGCAGGATCCTCAGCAGTTTCAGAGACGTGGAGGTTGTCGCCAATGGAGACTGAGCGGGATATCTTAGCCATGGAGCTGGCAGTGGGACTCATGTAGGAACGTGGTACTGATGTTGTCAAAGAGGTTGAGGATGACTTCCTTGGTGTGGCCGTGGCACTCTCCTGCTGGGGGGACCGTGGGGAAATGGAGCTGGGCCTTGGAGTGCATAGTGCTGTCGAATGGGGCTTTCTAGGGGAAGAAGGAAGAGTCGTGGGACGCTGAGGGGGGACCTCTTTGGATGGACAAGAGTTTAGCTGAGAATCTAAAGAGTCTCCTGATGAAGCAAGAAAACAAAGAAGTGTTAAGCATAGAGTCATAATAGAATCTGAGGGTGGGTTGCTGTTGGTTGGGGCTTTGACCACTGTGGTCATGAATGTTACCTGTGCTGGCCAGAAGGTTGTGGACTGACTGAGCCCTCTTAAGTTCAGAGGTCAGCTGGAAGGAGGTTGAAGGGACCACCAGGCCTTGGTTTCCTCTGACTTTCTCTTTCTGTGCTGAGTTCTTGGAAGGTTGATTGACTAATTTGATGGTCCCTGCTCCCTCCCCCTGGAGTGGACTCTGATTCTCAACACGAGGAAGCTGTGATTGATCCTGATGAGTCTTTGAGGTCATGTCCTGGACTAATGACTCCTGTTTTTCCTGTGTCCAGCTCTGATTCCCATCTATCAGGGGCCGGACTTCAGAGACCAGAGGCCTGGCCTTTACCTCTCCCGCACCTCCATGGTTGGTCCACTTTGGGGGAGGAAAGTCTGTCCAACTAAGGAGGAAAGACAAGAGGTTTCAACATACAGCGACCCTATTGTGATTGTGTGTGTGTGTGTGTGTGTGTGTGCGTGCGTGCATGCGTGGGTGTGTGTGTGTGTTCCAGCACTTGTTACATTGTAAGGCCTATTTTTAAAACACAACCCATGTAGTGAGGACTACCTGCTCCTTATGGGGACCAAAGCCTGGGCCCCATAAGAAGCAGTGCTGTTTTTGGACTTTAGGGCTGTTTAGGACTATGGTGTGAAATGAATTTGGGTTAGGTTTGGAGTTGGGCCATAGAAATTAATGGAAGTCAATACAAAGTCCTTGTAAAGATAGAAAAACATAATACATATAAAAAAAAAAAAAATATATATATATATATATATATATATATATGTATATATATGTGTGTGTGTGTGTGTGTGTGTGTGTGTGTGTGTGTGTGTGTGTAAGTATACTGGCAACTTAAAGCATTCCTACACTTTCACAAAATTCCAGATTTCAATGAGCCATGCTGATGATATTGTTGGTTGCAGTTACAAACAGGTACATTCATACATACAATAAGTAATAAAATAAGCCATAAAAGGTCAAAAATAAAATAAGTAAAAAATAAATAAGACAGACTTAAAAGCAAGAACAATGAATAAGTCTCTCTGGGGTGTGGTCTTTTAACAGTGCCTTGAGAGCAAAGTCTAACGGTTGTGGGAGCAGCCGGTGAGAATGTCTGCTGACAGACAAAGAAGGAAGGACCGCATACGTAGATATCTACATATTTCTTCAATTCTTCTCCATTAGCCAATTAACGTCTTCCAATTAACTATTCCATTGTATCAATGTAACCATCAATGTAATCCCTATCCAGCCCATGACCGCTCCTAACTTGTCTGCCAACAAACATTATTTCTGACATCCTGCCAGGATACATTATGGCAACCAAGATAACACGCTGCAGCCTTTACAAATATTTGAATTATTTCAGTTACTGATTTAACTTCCATTGTAGAGTCACTACTCCTGTTATGAAAGCAACAAGTTTTTCGAAATCAACCACCTTGAGTCTGTTATTATGATTTTGAGCTTTATTCATCATCTTCACTGCCTCGGCGTAGGAGATCTTGTTAGAGTTCCTTTTCTTTTCCATTCTCTCACATCCTCCAAATGCCACGCTGTGTTTACCACCACATCTTTTAGTACCTTAGCCATATTTATCTCTTCTACTTGTGATTTGCTTAGTCCATGGCCTTCTCAAACTCACACCACCCCAAACGCTCCGACGTCTCGCTCTCCTCCTGTCGAGCCAGCCTCTGAGGCCTTCACAGAAGAACTGCATTTATACTCAGATTCATTTACACACAGCTGGACTCTGTTTGCTAATTAGGTGACCTCTGAATGGTATTGGTTGCACTGAATTTTAGTTAAAGGAAACCGAGTAAAGGGGGGCTGAATACACATGGAAGTTACACTAAAGGAATCTAAAAGCCATGTATCCTTTTCCTTCCACTCACAGCTTCTGCACTACTTCCTGTTAGTCTCTGTGTAAAACACACTGATGTTTGTGGTTGTATAGTTTAGGGGTGTGAATACTTTTGGAGGGCTCTGTAAGTCTGAGCGTTTTTGTGGGGATGATCAGGGATCAGTTTGATGTTCTACCTTCCAGATGAGTTCTGGGAGAGGAACCTTGAGGAGATGCTGAGACTCTCGCTGGAGCTGTGATACATTCTGTTTGGATCACCTGTCAACACAAACATTTCACATGACTGGCTGTGATCTATCAAGGCGTTGTTTGGAAGATTTTTGCACAACATTAAATCCAGCACTTGAAACACTATGGAGAACAGCAGTAAGAACTCTTTGAAGCAGCTTAAGTCCTCAATGTGTGAAAGGAAACGACTGGAAAACAAGATGTTTCACGTGGATGAGACGGAATGCTGTGTTCAGATCTAAGTTATGTTTCTTGAGTTTGGAAACAGATTCTAACATCATATTGCATCTGCTTCCCGACAGTAAAACATTCTGGTAAAACATTTGACCTGATCCATCAGTACCAAATATGAACCCATTACTGATCACACTCAGTGATCGACCCGGGTTCCATTGTGTCACCAGGAGATGCTGTACCTGACGCAGAAATGTCAGCCAGTGTAACAAAGTGCTCCTTCAAAAAAGCCTCCTGGTCCGGAGTCTGAGGGACCACCTGGGGTGTCCTGTCTTCCCTGCATCCTTGTGTTTCCTCGTCCTTCTCCTCCATTTCCAGCTCTGAGGAGTTTCCATCCACACTGAGAGGTTCTGTGGGCTCTGTATCTGATAAGATCAAAGAAAGAAGATGAAGAAAAGAATCCCACCACAAATACATCGCAAATGGTCCTATGATCACTTTTCATACCATCTGCAGCTGGTCTCTCTGGACTGGACAACGTGGAGCTGAATCTGAGAGAGCAGCCACTGTCTGGACTGGGTTTGTCCTGTCGTCCATGTGCAGCAGAAGGACATGCCTCCTTCACCTGGAAGTCACTGACAGGTTGGGGGGAGGTGTTTACTCAGACAGTAAAAAGTATGTGTGCTTGAGTCTAGGCAGTGCTGTGAATCACACTGTTGATGATGAAGAGCAACTGCTTTTTCCAGAGAGGCACTAGACATGCGGATCGGAGTAAATTTGCCGCCCCAACATCTTCCTCTGTAACAAAACTGGTGTCAAACATTTGTGCAGCAGAAACGTTTTGCAGGTGCCGCTATATTTTAAAAATTACCAGAGGTTGTCAAAGGTCAACCAGTCCATGGGGCTGGTTGACCTTTGACAACCTCTTTGACTGGGAATAACAGACAAAAGACAGGTCACTATTAACAGGAACTAGTTGTAAATGTAGGTCAGCCAGGTTAATGAATTGATTGATGTTCATAGTTCAGCACATAAGTCCAAAGCTCCACCTTGAACGGGTTCTTGTTCATTTATCATATTTTTTTCCTGAAATAAAAGTAAAAAATGTACAAGACTTCATTAACAAATGAGCAGATGGATTATCTCATTGCCTCTAAAGTCAGTTTCAGACAGTTTTTCAGAACAGAAAACTAGAAGCTCTTATATGGGAAGAAACTTGGGCCATCAGAAACTGCATTTGAATTGCTCAGACTGAATCTGTATTTGTGTAATTTGAAATTAAATGCATTGGTTTGAAAATGAATTTCACTAAACTGAAACTGAATATAATGGTTTAAAACTGAATTTGTTTGCTTTGAAAATTGCTCTGCTTTGTATTGAACATTCAGTTTGATTACTTTCACTTTCAGGTCTGAAATTCAATTTCAGTTCCAAAATTCAGTTTTTTGTGTCACACATCCTAGTCCTTGAAGCCAGATTAATCAAACACAGATTTATTGATTCACGGATTTCATTCACTATTGCTGTGTCCAGATTCAGGACCGCATTCTTTGATGGACGCATTTGTAGGCCGATAACGTCCTAGATGAGGCGACGAATGCTGTCCAATCTCCAAGGTTCCAACAAATGCGTCCTTCTTATCCCCAGATTTGAAGGATGGGTCCAGTGTATCCTCCGTGTCCCACCCTATCCCATGATTCATTGCGGGTCGAAGTGGATTGTTCAAACGGAAGTAGCAAGGGCCCGAGAGAGAAAAGCTGTGAATAAAATGGGATATATTGCGCATTCTGTGAAACAACTGAACTATTACAATGTTTTTAGACGAGAATGTAGATGGGTAAACCTAAAATATCTGATCAGTTTATCAAGATATCGCTTAATTGCACAAATGCGCCGATGTGTTCGTCCGCTGCCCCAGCAGCTGCTCGCCTCGCCAGCTGTCAGCTGACCGGGTGGTTGAGGTGCACTAAAGCCCGAGAAAACAGCTGACTCCCGGCACATTGTTTTAAAACTCCCGCTGGGTTTCCCCAATGGGTGGAAGTTAAACAGTCAGATGAAATCTAATATTAATGTTTGGTTTATTTATTATAATAATAATTATTATTATGCTCTGCAAATAAACTGATTTAAACTTTGTTCCTAAAGTTAATGTGTTAGTGTTTAAGCTGTTGAAAGCTTTACAAATAAATTAAACAGATGGTATTTGTCATCAATGTATTTTATCTAGTGTTAGATTTTGATATCTACGAACACAAAAAATATTTTTAACATTTTAAATGGCTGAATAATGAACAAGATCATGAAACAACACCATTTTAAAACAAAACAGCATTATAAGCCATCAGCATTATATGTAAAAGGGTAAATAAAAACCGTGTAGTTATTTACTGTAGAGACAGCGTTATTAACCTTCAGGCTCCATTTGTTCGGCTTCACAGCTCTGCGCTTCACGCTAACACGGTTGCTAGGCAACATAAGTTACGCTGAGGTAAGGGCAAGAGAAACGCACGATGTAACACCGGCGACACACTATGCTAATCTGGCATGTTTAGCTAATAGCTACAGGTAGCATAAGTGTTACTGTTTGACCATCATTTGTTTACATGAGGCTTCTTCTAGATGCTCATTTGACTTGGTGATTGACATCCACCAAGCTCATGTAGCTGCACTGCTCCAGCTCAACATGCCGTAAAGGAAGTTTAACCTGATGTGAAACGTAAATCGGTGAATCTGCGTTTGATCAATCTGTGGCTATCCTCAAGGACCCGGATGTGTGACACAAAAAACTGAAATTTGGAACTGAAATTGAATTACAGAGCTGAAAGTGAAAGTAGTCAAACTGAATTTTTAATACAACGAAATACATTTTAAAAGCAAACGAATTCAGTTACAGTTTAGTGAAATTCATTTTCAAACCAATGCATTTAATTTCAAATTACACAAATACAAATTCAGTCAGAGCAATTCAAATTCAGTTTCTGATGGCACAAGTTTCTTCCCATACTCTTCACACAACACAAAGGAGCAGGAAGAGTTCCAGTTTGGGTTAACCCCTCCTTTACCCACATTACAAGAATAGATCCTGCTGTTTTTTTTTAATTTTTATAT
The DNA here is from genome assembly GCA_036173005.1 of Crenichthys baileyi. Taxonomy (NCBI): domain Eukaryota; kingdom Metazoa; phylum Chordata; class Actinopteri; order Cyprinodontiformes; family Goodeidae; genus Crenichthys; species Crenichthys baileyi. The sequence continues at coordinate 1,402,211 of JAHHUM010002018.1, read as the reverse complement.
GTATATTTTTTGTTTCACAGCACTTGTGGCCTATATTTTTTCAGTTTTTTTTTTTCTCTCTGAAAGTAGGCCGACAGAAAAAAGGCCGCAGAGATGGGTAAGACATGCAGCAAACGTCACCGGACCGGGACTCAAACCTGGGACAGCTGGGCCAAGGACAAAGGCCTCTGTACATGGGTCGCGTGCTCTACCGCTGCGCAACGAGCCACGTTTTAAGGAAACAACTATGCAGACAGTGCCTTCCAAAAGTATTCATACCTTTTGAACAGTTCCACATTTTGTCATACAGGAACCTAGTAGTAAGAATTTCATCTGGATTTTATGTGACAGACCAACACATGATTGTTAAGTGGAAGGAAAAAGATGCACGGCTTTCAATGTTTTGCATTTAAAATCTGAAATAAAGCATATCCTCCTGAGTTAATACTGTGTAGAAGCACATTTAACTTCTTAAGCTCCAACCCCGGGTGCTGGGGGAGAAACAAAACCTTTTGCTGTATCCCCTACACGGCTTGAACACTGGCTTTCTTCTTATCACTCTTTAATAAAGGTCAGATTTGTGGAGTGCATCAATTACAACCAAATATTAGTTGTTCTCTCAACAACTTCTCCAGCCTGAGCTGTTGAACTCTGGGATTTAGTTTTTTTAAACGAAATTTAAAAACCATGCACATTTTTGTGTTCATACATCACATAAAGTCCCAATAAAACCATTGAAGTATGTAGCAGTAACATGATACACGTGAATACTGTTGAGACTGTGTACTGTGGTACCTTCCCATCAGGCTTATTCTATCCTCCCATTTGTCAGGAAATAGCACTGGATCCTCTCTGTTTAGGCTCTGAAGGGACAGCAGAATGAAGTCTGGCCTCTGATTGGTCTTCACTTCATCATCTTCCTAGATGGGCAGAAATACAAAAAAACATCTGTAAAATCTATAGATTCATCATTCTCTCCAAGTAACCTCTGAGATTTTTTCCACGGAGTTCACTACTTAGACAGTAGATTTTATTTTGACAATAGATTTTCTAGAAAACACCAAAATAAAGGCATTAGTGGCTCAGAAAGACTGGCCCTTTCATTCAATACTTCTAAGCTGGAAAACCGCATTTTTTAGTGTGCAGATTTGACCAATAATGTTAATAACCAGGCTATTGAAATTGGGAGTACGGTGGTGTATGCCCCCTTTTTTACGGATAAATTCTGCAGGTAGTCTGTGATGAACTGAGATCTGTGGGGGTGGAGGATAAGAGTTACTCTTTAAGAGTGGAGATGCAGGATTGCCACTGTTTGCAGAATCTCCTCCTCATGTTTCTCTTTATTGAGATTGCCTCAGAATTAAAAAGGCTTGTTTTCCCAGTAAGGGAGATGCTGCCCCACACCATCACACCGCCTCCACAAAACCGGATTGGCAACAGCTATAGAGAATTTGGCAAATTTTTTCTATGGTTGCAATCAACACTCTCAACTCAGCTGTTCAACTCATTAATGCATTTTTCATATAAATGTGGCACCATTTTAAAGGAAATAAACAGGCTTTTAACAGTGTAAGATTTGTTGCCAAGGAGCATTGTTACAACAGAGGAATAATCAAACACACACCTCCTTACTGATTGTGCTTAGTTTATTTGTGTTTTCTAAAAATCAATCTCTTTATTTTTTCCACTGTTATAGATCCCAGGGAAATGCTCTCATTTAGATGATCAACACAGGGAATGTAGAACTGGATTAAGCTAAACTCAAAAGCTTTTAAGCCCAGTGATGAATCATAAAAGCTTCTTACCCTCACAGAGGGGACTTGCAGACTGACTGTACTCTGCAGCTCATCCCTGTTCCAGTGAATCGTTGGCTCCACATCCTGCCTCCTCATCCTCCTCAGGCTACAAGAGTTGTCAATGTGGGCCCATGCAGCAGACTGAGTGGACCAGACCAAATGAATAAATGTTACAATCATGTCATGTTTCAAGGAGCTTGTTTGTAATATGGAGCCTTCAGCCAAGTAGCATAAGCCCTACTTCCTCCTGCTCCTCCTGACTATCCAGGCAGTATGAGTCCAACATTCGCAGGTCTAACATGGACTTCACCATCAGGACACCATCAGCGCTTGCTGTCCTCCTTGACCAACGGCGGCGAGGGAGTCGAGCCTCAGAGGTCTCCTGAAAAGTCAGAACACATGGTGTTGAAAGAGTGTGTCATCGAGTTTCCAGTCTGCAATGAGCTGTCATTACAAAACATAACAAAAAGGTTGAATGATGTTCAGCAAAGATGCTCTTTTTTTAGTGTTTTTTTAGCTTTCAACCTACATGATGGGGCATGTTGGATCAGAAAATGTTGACCAGCCTCTCAGTAACCTCGGAGTTAAGGAAAAGATCAACACTGCTGCACTAACTGTGCTACTTGTGTATATACTGTAAGCCAAATTATTTTGAAAGCAGCTCTTATGTCATAGCTCTTAAAGAGAAATCTGCTAAAATCGGCTGATAAAAGATCAGAACGAGAGCAGAGGTTGGAAATCAGCCACATATTTCTGAAAGATGCACCTCTCGTTACTGGCCATGTTAAAATGTCAGAAATAAAGGGTAGTTTTAGTTGCTCTTTAGGCTGAGTCACTGTTTGGTGTTTTATACAGCTTCTGCATACATTGGTGTCAGTTTCTCCGTATATTTGATGCAACTACACATGTGATGCGAAATGTAGAAATTCACTTACATTCCTGATCTCTCTGCTGTGCATCTCATTAGACTCTTCTAAAAGGGAAAAAGAACACATCCATTTAAAAAGATCCAATTATTTCAGCCCTATAAGGTTAAAGGTTCTGACCCATGAAAACCAGGTGATAGTGATGGTTTTCTCTCCCATTAACTGTCATCTTGGTTTACAGACAGTAAAAACAGAGCCTTGATCAATTTTCTCTTCTGAAAGAAGCATACTAAATGGAAAGTTAAAGCCAACTCTTCTCCACCACCTGCAGAGGTCTTGGTGATAATATGTCTAATGTGACGGTTCCCTGAAGATAACAGCAGTGACTAACCTGTGACCTCCTCCGGACTGTCGGTGGTGATCCCTCCCTCTTCCTCCTCTGCGTCGCTGTCAGATGACAGGTTGACCACACAAGGACTACGTGCCGCTCTGCTGCTCAGACAGGCAACACATGTGATAAAAGGTCAATTTACTGCATTATGCCGAATAGATCTATTTGGCACGTGCTACATGTGTCCAACTCAAATTTCAATTCTAAAATAAAATTATTATTTCCCTTTTATATATTTATATTTTAAATTTCATTATTGACAGCAAAGTGGAACTGAAGTCAATTTCCTTGTTTGGGCTTGGTGAATAAAGCTGATTCTGAGGAAGACCGACGGTAGTTAATCTGAATATTTAATCTCTAAATTTGTTATAGTGTTCCGTTAACATCAACATCAACTCTTCATCTTCCATTGAAAACAGTCAATCTTTTTCTTTGTTCATGTGATTGTTAATGAAGAAAAACTTAATTAAATGAAATACACTCACCGGCCACTTCATTAGGTACACCTGTCCAACTGCTCGTTAATGCAAATTTGTAATCAGCCAATCACATGGCAGCAACTCAATGCATTTAGGCATGTAGACATGGTCAAGACGATCTGCTGCAGTTCAAACCGAGCATCAGAATGGGGAAGAAAGGTGATTTAAGTGACTTTGAACGTGGCGTGGTTGTTGGTGCCAGACGGGGTGGTCTGAGTATTTCAGAAATTGCTGATCTACTGGGATTTTCACGCACTACCATCTCTAGGGTTTACAGAGAATGGTCCGAAAAAGAGAAAATATCCAGTGAGCAGCAGTTCTGTGGGCACAAATGCCTTGTTGATGCCAAAGGTCAGAGGAGAATGACCAGACTGGTTCGAGCTGATAGAAAGGCAACAGTAACTAGAATAACCACTCGTTACAACCAAGGCATGCAGAAGAGCATCTCTGAACGCACAACACGTCGAACCTTGAGGCGGATGGGCTACAGCAGCAGAAGACCACACCGGGTGCCACTCCTGTCAGCTAAGAACAGGAAACTGAGGCTACAATTCGCACAGGCTCACCAAAATTGGACAATAGAAGATTAGAAAAACGTTGCCTGGTCTGATGAGTCTCGATTTCTGCTGCAACATTCGGATGGTAGGGTCAGAATATGGCCTCAACAACATGAAAGAATGGATCCATCCTGCCTTGCATCAACGGTTCAGGCTGGTGGTGGTGGTGGTGTAATGGTGTGGGGGATATTTTCTTGGCACATTTTGGGCCCCTTAGTACCAACTGAGCATCATGTCAACGCCACAGCCTACCTGAGTATTGTTGCTGACCATGTCCATCCCTTTATGACCACAGTGTACCCATCTTCTGATGGTTACTTCCAGCAGGATAACGTACCATGTCATAAAGCAGGAATCATCTCAGACTGGTTTCTTGAACATGACAATGAGTTCACTGGACTCAAATGGTCTTCACAGTCACCAGATCTCAATCCAATAGAGCACCTTTGGGATGTGGTGGAACGGGAGATTCACATCATGGATGTGCAGCCGACAAATCTGCAGCATCTGTGTGATGCTATCATGTCAATATGGACCAAACTCTCTGAGGAATGTTTCCAGTAACTTGTTGAATCTATGCCACGAAGGATTAAGGCAGTTCTGAAGGCAAAAGGGGGTCCAACCTGGTACTAGCAAGGTGTACCTAATAAAGTGGTCGGTGAGTGTACATTTTCTTGATTCTGACTTTGTTTTTTAACTGTCAGTATTTCTCACCAGGTTTGATTAAAAAGGTTAATATAATCAAACTAATCCCGATTTACCTGAGTTTTACAGCCTTCGGCTCAGATGCATTGAGGGAGTTAGGAATGGTGCTGGGAGGTCGGAGGTCAGCGAGTCGCTGTCTCATCCTAATGGTCAACTCTGGACTTAGACGCCACACAAAGATGCAACTACATGAAGAAACACACACATACTGATTACTGCATGTCTTAGAGGTAGATCTAAAGGCACAGACACCTAGGTATGGTTTGGCACAGTGTAGTAGAGCTCATATTATATGATACCTTGCAAAACGGTTTATTCACCTTAAAGTTTTTCTGAACTTTTCACAACCCTAGCATCAATACTTGTAGCTCATAAAATTTAAATCCGGTCTCATCTGTCCAGAGAACCTTTTTCCACATGTTTGCTGTGTCTTCTACAAGGATTGTGGCAAACTGCAAACGGGACCTTTTATGACGTCCTTTTAACAACTTAAGTATTGGCAGGTTTGTGCAGTAAGGTAAGGTAAGGTAAGTTTATTTATATAGCGCTTTTCAAAGCGCTTTACATACAATTACAATACAATCACAAAGAAAATAAACACAGATACAGACACAGAAAAACAAATCAAATGATACTACAATCCTTCTGAGAAATCTAAAAATCTCTGGCCAACATTACAATGATAGAGATAACATTAATAATCCTTTGGGTTTTACTGGTAAGAGCTGGTTCTAAACCACTCTTTCTAAAGAGGTAATTATATCAATAAGTCCTCTATGTAAGGGAAAGCATCTTGTGCTAAGAGAGAATGATCCTTGGGTTCGCTGGTATAATGCAGTTGTAGTCCCATAATAACAGTCATTTGCATCCATTGAAATTTAACTAAGCAAACACTGAGTTCTAACTAAGGAAGCTGAGACACTGGTGTAAAAACATTTCTTGTTCAAATTTTTAAGAAACTAGTATTATTTTCCTTTCACTGGTAAATCTAAAAATCTATGAAAAGGAGAAGAAATGAAGAAATGAAATCCACATTTAGGTAAAAATAAGGAGCATGTGAAAGCAACACACATCAGCAAAGATTTTGCAGGGGCATGGTGGACTCGTGAGGGTGCCAATATTTAAGTATGATCATGTGTGAAAATAATTAGACTGTCAACACTTTGAAAAAGAGATGGAGGTTTTATCAAACGGCCATACAGTTCAGTTCACAGATGAGGGGGGTTGCTGGGGCAGAGGGTCGTATTTACAGAACATCCAGGAGAAATGATTTGATGAGCAGCCTGTGAAGGCCATATCGGGGCGCCTGAATTAGACAAACAATAAATGTTTTGGTTCAGGCCGGCTGTGATTTTCCGCCTGCCTTCAAAGTCTTACTGGCATTCTCAATTTCAAATCCAAATAGCCAAATTTCTGGTACTTTCAGTAGATCCTGAGCAAACAACTTTCTCCAAGATTAAATCATACCACCTTTGGTCCGGGAAATGCAGTCAGCCTGCGATTCTGTTCAAGGATCGTGTCCAGCTTGCGATTCTGTTCTCTTAACAGACAATAATAGTTGTCCAGAGGACAGATACTCCAACCAGAGGTGTAAATCCTCTGTAATTCCTCCAGAGTCACCATGAGCACTCTGTGGGATGGTCAAAGCTTGGGTTATTGTGTTAGAACCTAACCCTGGTTTAAGCTTTGCCACAACTTTCTCCCTGACCTGTCTGCTGCGTTCCTTGGTCTTCATGATGCTGGTTGTTCTCTAATGTTCTTTAACAAACAGCTGCATTTAGTTTACTATTTAGGTGACTTCTGAAGGCAACTGGTTGCACTAGAGCAAATTGACGGGTATCAGAGTAAAAGGGACTACTTTATAGACACACATGCCACCCTTTAAAAAATCTCTATATGTGTAAAAGATTTGAAGACTATAGATAATTTTTCCTTTCTGCTTCCAGGTACTGCACTACTTTGTGTTGGTATGTCACATAAAATCTGAATAAAGTACACTGCAGTTAGTGATGAGGTAAGAACATAGTGAAAAGTTCAGGCGTATGAAAACTTGTTGAACAGTAAATGTGATGCCAGTGGACTGTGTTAGACGTACCTGTCTCCTGATACGGTGATGAGGTGTCTGCAGTCATTGCTGAACTTTAGCCCTGTTACGATCTCTGAAACACAGACAGGAACCAGACTAACCACAAGTAACACATTTTTGTTCTGGTTTGACATAAAACCAGTACCAGAATTATTGACATTACAGACAAACATGCTAATAAGAAATATCCCACTGACCCGAGTGTCCAAACATGGTGGCCACACATTCTCCAGAAAAGAAGTCAAATATGGACACATTCTTATCTGAACAGGATGTGGCGATGTAGAGTCCAGATGGGTCGATCTGCACCTGAAGAAGAAAAGAAAATTACCAAGTGTTCTATTAAAGTATCACCATGGCAAGCAGTGACTGATTACCTTAATAACAGTCCCATCCTCGCCCTGAGAACCTTTATACACCTTCTTCTGTTTAGCATTCCCAATGTTAAAGATTCTGCAGGAAAGATGAATCATCATCACTATCACTAGTGTCAAAATAAGGTGAGATCTTTCCATGTAATCCATGCAACATTTATTAAATGCTCACAGTTAAATCAATAAAAAGTAAGACAAGTATATTTTCACATTCTGGGACTAAAAGACTGGGGAGGCCTGTAGTCATATCTTAACTGTCTTATCTTTTGCAGAAGTACAAACTAAAAGTATAACCAAAGAAGTGATGTACGATGATTTTCTATTTTCTACAAGTATTAAATGAAATGAGTGATCTTTGATTGTCAAGTTAAAACACATATAAATAGTAACATGATTGAAATATGACTGTGAACTGAGCAGAGGAGCAGAGGAGCTCGATGCACAGTTGGACGCCTACAATGCCAGGATGGACACCTGTTAAAAGATGAAGCTCTTCCAGCCCAGCTGATCAACTGCATTAAAAAGAGGATCAACCTGCGTGCCTCCAAATTGAGAATCTGATTTCATCTACAGCCTTTTTACCCAGACAACTGAAGTGAACTTGATCGGTGAACACCTGATTGCTCTAAGTTTCAGGCTTCTGGAAGTCCTGAATCAACGTCATTTATACCTCCGGGGTTTCCTTCAACTCTTCAGCCTCTGGAAGCTACTGTCTTCTGAGACATATGACAACAAAGTTCCTGTTTAACCATTGAAACCTGGAGCATCAGTGCCTGTCCACTTAAAGGAAGAAAACTGAAGATTAAATCCCCTTTCTTTCAAGAAATCCCCTCGTTGTTACCAGAAGAAACATCCCCCTCGGTTGCATGGATGAGCCTCCGTCTTCAAAGCTTCTCCAAACTCAGTAGTTTCAGCATCAGGGAAAGCAGGTTGAGTTGATTGATTCATTTCCATTATTGAAATTATGTGTTGCTGAATTTAAGCTGTTACTGACCCCTATAAGAGCGATACTAATTAAAGAAAGCATTTAAAAGTCTAGATAAATGGTGGACATTCACTTGTTTGAGTCACCTTATTTTTGGTTTTCCATTGGTGGTAAAAAGTCTTGTTGCCCTAAGAGACTTTAGGAGGTTTTATAGGTTGCTTTAGCCAAGCTTGTTAAAACAGCGCCCTTGGGGCTCGTGCCGAGTCACTAAAATTAACCTAATCCATATACCAAGAGCCAGTTGTAATATTAGGGAATGAGCAGACGTTAACAGAAGTGACTGTCGAGGAGTGGATGGCTGCTGTGGGCTACTCTGTTGTCCAGACCACCAGTTGAAGAAGGGGAAGACTTCTGGATGTAGGCTGTTAGAGGTTAGGCGTGTAATTTCCCGACACCAGCTTAAACAGATCTTTAAGTAAACCTGCTTAATAAGACCTTTCAAGTTTAGGGAAGTCCAGACCCGTTGGATGGAGAGCTGGATTGAGCAATCCCCTCAGAAATAGGGAAGTAGGAGGGAGGGGTTAGCTCATCAGACAACGAAACTAGCATCCTCATCACTATGATTATCATCACTATTATATTTATCACTATGATCATTTCCATCATTTTTCTCTTTCTAGAAGCTACACCTGACCTGGCTCTGTGTTTAGCAGTGGCACCTTCCTGGAGGGGGGCATCGTCCAAGCTGGTGCTTCCAACAACTTAATGCTCACCCTCTACCGATGATCCACATGGCCCTGTCTTTCAGTGTTTAACCCTTTCTCTCTCCTAGACATAGCTACTGACTGAGCTTTTACTGTAACTAACTCTATGTGCTCTCTTGCAGAATCTAACCTTGAAAAATGGCTCAGAGTTTATCTGTTCCTTCTTTCTAGGTGAAACCACTAAAGGAGCTACATCCATTAACATTTACTTTTCCTTCCCATAGAAAGTACTCCTGGATCAGTGCTTCTTTGTTCTCTTTGTGTTTCTGCTCTGTTCTCTCTAACCCCCAGTCGGTCGTGGCAGATGGCCGCTCACACTGAGCCTGGTTCTGCTGGAGGTTTCTTCCTGTTAAAAGGGAGTTTTTCTTCTCCACTGTCGCTACATGCATGCTCAGTATGAGGGATTGCTGCAAAGTCAACACCAGTGACTGTCCACTTTCTCTACATGCTCATCCAGGAGGAGTGAATGCTGCAAGTCACTGACTGGATGCAATCTGCTGGGTTTCCTTAGATGGAAAAACTTTTTATCCAATTTGAATAATAAGCTGAATCTGACTGCACTGTTCAATGGTTAGAACTAATTGGAATGTATGTACCTGACTTTTGCGAAGTGCCTTGAGACGACGTGTGTTGTGAATTGGCGCTATATAAATAAACTGAATTGAATAGATGTTCACTATGCAGAAAGTAGCTGACTTGAAATCTGTATGATTCGATTGAATTGACTTTGTAAAGTACCTTGGATTGAGTTGAATTAAAATCGTCACTATAATCATCGTCAGTGATGATAGGGATTATTCATCACTATCAGCACAATGAAAACCCAAAACATTTTGTAATGATTGGAAGATTGATGGCTGCTTTTCTTTATATATTGATGCAAGGCATATTTTATGCCAATTACCTGAAGTGCTTACAACTCCATACCAAAAGTGTGCCAGAGGGAACATAGACAAAGACCACAACGGAACATGCAAGAATCCCCCCAAACATGTCACAGCTGAACGTGAGAAGAACTTTTCTCAGACCAATGTCAGATATGGCAGATGAAGAAGCATCTCAGCCAAAGGTCATGGTTTAAGGCTCAGTGGCCGGACCACAGTGTAGGGATCTACCTGATTTTCCGGTCCTGACAACCCACTGCCGCGTACTTCCGGGTTGGTTCCACATCCATGTCATAAAGAGTAGTCTTCCTGACAACATGATGTGTCCGGGTGAACTCCAAACCTTCTCCCATCTGAGAAAGAAAAACATTGAAATATCACTGATCTAATAGTCCAGCATAGATTCAGGCTTTTCTTTAGAATGCTCTAAGTGGGCTTTTTCTCAAGCTTTTATTTCCCAACATTCATTGAGTCTTTATTGTTACTTTATTGCTGTTCCTACCTGTTGAGCTGTGCGAAAGTAGACGCTCTTATCAGCTCCACAGCTGATCATCCACACCTTCCCTTCGTTGGCTGATGGAGTAATGGAGAAGAGCAGTTAAAAACAACAGCAAGTTGGGGGTTCCCATGGATCAGAGGTAGGCATAGGTCAGTGTGAGATTCTAATGGTATGATAAGCTTTGATACTTCCCAAGGTGGCGGGAGAAGAAAGTAGAAAGGAGAGAAACAAGGAAGGATGGAAAGACAAAAAAGCTTTTGGACTTTAGGACACAAGGAAGGAAGGAAGGAAGGACCCATGGAAATCAAATTCTAGACTTTTCTAGACTGTGTAGGAACCCTGCTATAGTGAAGAATATTACCCATTTTCTATGCTGCTCTTTCTAAAGTAATACATGTAGAAGTAGCTGATAATAGATTGATTACTACCTCCTCAGGTAGCCAGCCTGCAATCAGCTACTTGACAAACATCTCCAACAGATCTGATTCAAAGTGTTATTTGAATCAGATCAGAGTGATATTAGCTTCTCCTTTAGTTTAATTATTTGTTCTTTAGCATATTGAAATACTCCAAACAGCTGAATGTCTTTGCTGTCACAGTAGCCTTCTGTAAGCCAGCTGAATGGCAGTGCAAATCACTAAGTGAGAGAGGAGCATCTTAACTTTTTAAAACTTAAATATGCCTTGATACCAATAACCAGCTGATGCCTGACCAGATTTCATAGCAACTGACCAGCAAATCTGACGGCAGTGATGGAGGACGAGTGTTCATCCAGAGTCTGAACCAGGCTGTACTCTCTGGCTGCGTCCAGAACATGGATCAGACGGTCCCGACTGGCAGTGGCTAACAACTGGAGACCTGAGAGACAGAAAGGAGAACGGATACAATCAAACAAAATACTAGTTTATTAATTCATCTGCTTTTATTTTGAAGGCCAAAGCTTGATCTTATTGGTGCCCCCCTTAAGTTGGGATTTCATATAACACAAAGTAGTTCTAAATTGTAACGTGGAAGGAAAAGGGTAGATGTTCTACAACATATTCAGAAATAATTTAAAATGGGAAGCAGCCAAGAGGTACATGGAAACTCTGGAGGAGCTGTAGAGATCCACAGCTTAGTTTGGAAAATCTATTGACAGGGAAACTATTAGTCATGTACTGTAAAAGGCTGGCCTTAACTGCAGATTGATAAGAAGAAAGCCCTAAGAAGACCCATGTGCAGTTTAGAAAAAGGCATGTAGAAGACACAGAAAACATGTGGAAGAAGGTGCTCTGATGAGAGCAAATTGTTCCTCAACCTGAACACACCACCCACAATTAAAACAACCATGATGGTGGCAGCATCATGCTGTGGGGATGACGAGACACTGGGGTGGAGGTTCACCTTCCAGAAGGACAACCACCCTGAACATACAGCCAGAGATACAATGGAATGGTTTAGATCTAAGCATATTCAAGTGATCTAATGGCCTAGTCAAAGTCCAAAGCCAACTAAAAAATCTGTGGCAAGGCTGGAAAACTGATGCTCTCTAGAGGCTCTCTATCCAGTCTCCCTGAGCTTGACCTTTTTACAAAGAATAGACAGAAATGTCTCTCTACATGTCTCTAGATGTGCAAAGCTGGTTGCGACCAATGCTCAAAGACTTGACTGGATACATCCTTATATATCAGAACGATATTTGTAAATGAACTTCAAAACCAATTATCATTTTGCTTCCACTTGACAATTATGCACTACTTTGTGTTGATCTATCAGATAAAAATATAATACCATACACTGGAGTTGGCTGTGACAAAACAATGAAAAGAATTCATCACAGTGTGACGATTGATTCTCACCAGTTTCTGGTTTAGAGAACTCCAGGCAGAGAATCTCTGAGTCGTGAGCTTGAACATTCAAGATCTCCTCCATGCTTTCCACATCATGGATCCTAAGTCACACATGTCCCATAAACACACCAATCCAAACATCTACAGGGTCACAAAAGCTCCTGAGTTCTCTATCATGCTCTTACCTGAGGACTCCCATGCGGTCTCCAGAGGCAAGGTGTTTACCACTTGGACTGACTCTCAGAGTTCTAATGCCCACTCTGTTCTGGTCCATCTGCTGTGCCTCCGATACAGATGATCCTGCCTTCTCTGAGTTAGCACAGGCAACAGTGATGTTGTCCATGTCCAGAAGGTTGGTGATGTTGTTGTCCACATAAAGGACCTTCTGCAGGTCCTGAGGGGCAAGAATTTAGAGCTCAGAGTTGGACGGATGTTCAGCTGTAGTACAGAGGTGTCCTTGCACAGGTGTTGGTGTGTATTGACGTACGTTGCTCAAGATGTTCTTGTGGAATACATTGTGTCTGTCGATGTTCCACAGCCGGATGGTGCTATCAGAGGAGCAGGATAAGAAGGAGCCAGGGGGGAGCAGCACTTCACCTCCTCTTCCTCCCTCTGTGCATACCTGCAGGAGACCCCGTGGCGTGACTGATTACATATACTGGCCATGCAGAACACTCAGATCCAAAAAACACTTGCAAACTGTTGCCTGTGAAAGTGGAGTTGAAACTGGTACTTTTCACAGCACTGATTGATTTTGTTCATTCTTTACCCGCCATTCTAATAAATCTCTCTCTGATGTCAAGTCAGCTTCTTAAAGAATTTCCACCTTTTATTAACATGAATGTCTTCATGTAAGTCATTTAGACTAGTTACATGCTACAGGTGTAAAACTTGTTGTAAATAAAAAGTTGACTAAGAAAAACGAACTCAAGAGCATCTCTGAATGTTTTATCTAATGTCTTTTTTATCTAATTACACACCACTATCCAGTCTCTTCTATTATGACTAAAACCCTTGAAGTTGTACTAAAACAACTAATTTGTCATTCACAGGAAGACAGGCAGGTCAAGACTACTCTTTGCATTTAGCAGCTATAAATCTGAGTAACTACATGTGGAGTTCCTTAAGGTACCTATTCTTGACCCTTTATTTTTCTCCATCTGCATGCTTTCTCTAGCTCAAATTATGGAGGGCTACAAGATATACCATACATATGCTGATGACACACAGCTTTATAACCCTGTGTGCTCTCCTTACCCTTTGTGACTATAGTGGGCTATTGTCCACTATAGTCACTAAATTAGTGTCACATGAGTTGATAAGTCACACTTTCCTCCAGCTTAACAATTTTTTCTGCTAAGCAAAAATTAATTATCAAGCTTATTTTCCTCCTCTTTAGCATCGAAATAAAGGTTTAAAAATGTCAACTGGTTTTATTAGTGTTTTTTCATGTCCCTCACAATAAGTGGCATGACTAAATAAGCATAACATGTCATATAAATCTAAGTGTAACCTTTATAAGATTTATATACTGTATAATGGATCATCATTGGATCTTTTTAGACTCAGAAATATCTTATGTTTTTTCCAGAGAACTCAAGGTCTGAAAGGGTTAATGCAAAACAAACCTTATTAAAGAAAAGTATTTACTGTCATAAAAGAACACAGAGCAGCTGGTGCATGCTTTTATATTTAGTAGGTTAGATTATTGTAATTGTGTTTTTGCTGGTCTATGTAAAAAGTTTTTACAGCTGCAGCTCATCCAAAATGCTGCTGCCAAATTTGTGAACAAAACCAGAAACATAAATCACATTGCACCAGTTGTTAAATCACTGCCCTGACATCCTGTTTTTTTTAAGGATGTATTTTGAAATCGACCATTCCTGGCATAAAAAGCACTGGATGATCTTGGACTTGGACTAAAAATTTCAGAGCTGCTGGTCAGGTATGAACCATGTAGACCTGACAGGTCTTTAGAAAGTCACTCATTCAGTGTTCTCACTACCGGAACTAAACAAGGTTTCTATGTTCCTCAGCTGTGGAACATACTCACTGAAAACCTGAGATGTGCAGAAATTGTTGGCTCCTTTAAATCAAGATGGAAAACACTACTGTTTACTACAGCTATGGAGCTAAATTGGGGCCATAAAGTTTGTTCAAAAGAAAAAAAATTGAACCTGAAAAATAAAAGTTTGTTCAAAAGAAAAAAATTTGAACCTGAAAAATAAAAGTTTGTTCAAAAGAAAAACATTTGAACCTGAAAAATAAAAGTTTGTTCAAAGGAAAAACGTTTGAACCTGAAAAATAAAAGTTTGTTCAAAGGAAAAACATTTGAACCTGAAAAATAAAAGTTTGTTCAAAAGAAAAACATTTGAACCTGAAAAATAAAAGTTTGTTCAAAGGAAAAACATTTGAACCTGAAAAACTTTTTTTCCAGTTTTCACATTTTCTTGGGACACGTTCAAAAAATTTTTCAGGTTCAAATGTTTTTCGTTTGAACAAACTTTATGGCCCCAATTTAGCTCCATATAGAGCTTCCCCATAACAGTAACTTATTTTATCAGGTACTTTTTTATGTATCCACTCATTTTTTGCTTTAAATTTACATTTTAATCTTATTTTTTTGTATAATGCTTACGTTTACTATTATTCTTTTAATATATTTGTTTCTTCTTTTCCTGTAAAATACTTTTTACATTATCTTGTGTATGAATGATATACAAATAAACTTACTTTGCCTTTTAGCAAATATCAAAGCCCTGAAATTGCACTGATTAGTGTGAAAATGATCTTCAGACAATGCTTGTGTTTCTCCTGTTGGGTCTCAGTGTACCAGCAAACACTATATTATAGTGTCTATACATATTATAGTATTATACACTAATGGCTATAGTCCTTGAGTGTTTTTTCTATACTGATTGTTTGGTTTTGTTTCTAGGTTTTGCTTTGCTTAGTATTGTGGATTTCACTTTAGTTTGAGCGATGCTGTATAAATAAAGTTCACTTTAAACAAGTGTTTCCCCGAAATCATGACTGAAAGTCACAAGGAACATGCACTACTGTTTTCCATCGTATTATTATGACTAATATTAGAACAAGATAAGGAAAAACAGAATACCGACCTCAAGGCCCCACACACAGGATGAGTGGTAGAGGGCTGAGTAGAGCTTTCCTGCCCTGTGGAGCTCCTGGACATCCCAAACATAAAGGCTGTGATCGTTGTAGACGCAGGACAGCCAGCGATTAGTGGGATCAAAGGTCACAGCCACTGTGTCTGGGTAACGAGAATCTTTTCTGCAGGAGAAGAGCTGACTGAAGAAGATGAAGAAGAGGAGGAGGCCGTGAAAAACAGAAGTACAGAGGTAACTGTCCAATGATCAGCTGACATCAGAATATATGGCATATATGAGACCTAACCAGACTGTGTGTGTCTGATAATGAAGCAGAACTACAGTGAACCTTTTTCACATTTTCTCCTGTTACAACCACTACTTTCAGTCTAATTCAATGGGTTTTATGTAATGGACCAACACAAAGTGTTACAGGATGTTCCAGTGTAAAAAAAAAACAATTCCTTTTTTTTTTCTATGTTACAAATATAAGTCTGAAAAGTGTGGTGTGTATTTGCAATCAGCTCAATACTTTGTAGAACCACCATTGGCTGCAGTTCCAGCTGCAGGTCCTTAAAGGTTTTTCTCTATCAGCTTTGAACATGTAGAGACTGACATCTACCCTGTGTAAAACAGCTTAAGTTCCGTTAGAATGGATAGAGAGCATCCATGAACATCAATTTCAAGTTTTGTTAAAGATTCTCGGTTCGATTTAGATCTAGACTTTGACTAGGCCATTCTTACACATAAATACGCTTCGATTTAAACCATTCCATTATAGCTCTGGCTATTTGCTTAGGATCGTTGTCCTGCTGGAAGGAGAACCTCTAGTCTGAAGTCTTTTGCAGGATTGCCCTGTCCTCTGAACAGCTTCCTTGTCCCTGCCAAAGAAAAGCATGATTCTGCCAGAATTTGGTAAAACGAAAGGATGATGTGTCCAGGCATTAGGTTTTAGTTTTCCTCCAAAAACAGCATTTTGCATTTTAGTCCATGTTAAGACGACAGATTAAACAGAGCTCTGAGATGTCCATTGCTTGGGATATTGTTTTAGAACCTAACCCTGCTTTATACTTCTGCAGAACGTTCTCCCTGACCTGTCTGCTGTGTTCATTGGTCTCCATGATGCTGGTTGTTCTCTAATGATCTCTCCCAAACCTCTGAGGCCAGAAACAGAACAGCTGAAGGTAGACCTATCTCCAACAGAAGGAAACTGGTTGTGTGGATTTTATTTTGGGGTATCAGAGTGAAGGGGCTGCATACAAAAAGTTGAAAAACATGTATCATTTTCTTTTCACTTCACGCCTATGTGTTGGTCTGTCACATGAAATTATAAAAAATAACCTCAATGGAATCTTGTGGTTGGAAAGAGACAAAATGTGGAAAAGATTCGAGGGGTGTCAATACTTCAGCAAGACATTGTAATGTAGACGATGACTGAATGAACAACAGGTGGGTTTACCTTACAGGTTTCTAAGTTACCTGGCATCGACTACAGAGGCAATGTCAGCACCTAGACAGTGTGGGCGTGGCAGAGTGCAGAGGAAGTGCAGGTTGACGGGACTGAAGGCTCGCACCGTCCCATCAGAACAACCACAGAAGATAAAATCCTCTGTGACAGAGAGACAGGTGGCCTGAGACGTCTAAAGACACACAGACAGATGGAATGACATGCTCAGAGACTCAGAGACAGGGAAGTGTTCCAGATGATCCAGCAGGACTGGTTCTACACAGTACAATATACCACATCACTGCAGGAAACAAACCCAACAACACTGGAACTGTTGATAAAACAGGATGAAGCCAGTGGGCAATGCTCAATCAAGGGAGCTCAGTAAGGCTCTGAATTATAGCAGGTTTGTTCATCAGTCAGCCATTCAGTTGGTGAGCTGATCATGAATACATGCTTTGATATGAGCAATGAGGGTGAGAGGGAGAAAGTGGGCCTTTTGATATCTTCAGCCCAGTTAGCCTTCAGAGAAAAACAATGGCCTTTCTTGTGTTGATCTGGGCTGCTTGGCTGGGAGAACTTTAAATCTCATCAAAATGTGTGAACGGTGAAGTTGGCAGCTGTAAGGACTCTCTGTGAAACATCTCATGATGGAGTATGAAGTTGTGGAAAAAAGAAAAGTATTCAGAGGGTCATAAAATGTAAGTGTGAGATATAATACAGCCTGAGGGAAGTGATTCCAGGTGAGACAGGACTTACAGAGGCAGAGTCGATTCTCTGCGCAGGAAGCAGAGGGGGAAGCAGAGGAAGTTCACTTTAGAACAAATTCACATCACATCAGAGGGACATACACACAGCTGGGAAGCAGATGACAGGTTCAACAAGAATGGGGTAAACCTGATGGATCGACTCAGTTCACACAGGTACGACTTCTATCCAAGAATATTCAGTAGGGTGCACCGACTGCAGTTTTCTGGCTAATCAATTATTTTTTAAAAACCTGATCTGCTCATTTAGGCCGATACCAATTTTCTTTTATAACTGACACTGTCAGGTCGTATAAAGTCATACTAAACCTTCAATGTTCAAATCTTATTTTGCTGAAAAACATCGAACAATACCCATGAAACAATACAAACTTTTTTAAATGCACATGATGTCTTGCTCTCAAATATAAATGAAAGGTTTAGAGCATTGCAGTTCAGTTTTACATTTTTCACATTTTAAAAACAAACAAAGCTTGCACAACAGGTTAAAAAGGTAGATAAGGTAGGTTTCACATGTTAGTATCATCCGATCACCGATCAACCAAAATTAAGAAAATTGAGGCCGATCCATGCGCTGGCCGATCCATTGGTGTACCCCTAATATTCAGTCAGATGGTTTATTTTATACATCACAGCAATGATACAAAACTCTAAGGTCTGAAAAATCTGGCTTTGGAAAACATACATATTGAAAAAGTATTTACACCCCTTGAACGTTTTCATTTTTAATCACAGTACAAACAAAACCTTCAATGTGTTTAAGTTGGTTTTTGTTTTACCAAAAAGATCTGAAAAGTGTGGCATGTATCTGAATTCAGCTCCAGAGTCAATACTAAGTAGAACCACCTTTCCCAGCAGTTTCAGCTGCAAGTCTTTTAGGGTGTGTCTCTACTAGCTTTGCACATCTACAGCTGGAGGGTGGACCTCCACCCCAGTCCCAAGTCTTTTCACAACCCCAAACTTCAATACACGTAGATCATGAAATTTAAATGTGGTCTCATCTGTCCAGATAACTTTTCTTCCACATGTTTGCGGTGTCTCCTACATGGCTTGTGGTAAACTGCAAACAGGATTTATTTTGACTTTCTTTTAACAACAGCTTTCTTCTGGCCACTATTTCATAAAGGCCAGATTCTTGCAGGGCACTTGTGGTAAGATGGTAAATGGCCAGCAGTTGTGTAGCGCTTCAAGTCAGAGGACCAATCAGTGATCCACCCATCCATACACAGATTCACACACTGGCAGTGGTAAACTACATTGCAGCCACAGCTGGGGCACACTGACAGAAGTGAGGCTGCTATACAATCTGCTGGTCTAAACCAATCTGCTATACAATCTCTACATCCATCTCTTTGTAGTTGTGCAGTTGGTCCTGTTATGATTTGGGAGTGTTTGGTTTTGGTTTTGAGGTTTTTCTCTTATTTTTTCTTCTAACAGTTGAGCTTTGTTCCTGCTTCTGTTTATTGTTTTCCAGGTGGCGCTTATGTTCTGTTATAGCTATGTTTCTTAGGTTTGATTATGTCCTTGTAGTATTTAGTTCCAGACATATTTTTGTTTTCATTCTCTGTCAAAGAAATTAACTTCATTCGGCCCACCTGCACCACCCAATCAGTCTCTCTGTTTCTCCTATGCCATGCCATTTATAGCCACTACTGTTCTGTTAATTCCTGGCAGAAACCTTTTTTCTGTTCATGTCAGGTCTATTTACAAAGCCTGCTTTGCCAAGTTTGTCCACGCCTGCATCTGTCACCGTAAGCCTGTTGTGAGTTTTTGTTTTAGTGAAGCCCGTACTCACCACCATTCTGTCTGCCTGTCGGCATTCTGGGGTCCACTTCTACGCCACACCGTGACAGGTCCATCCTCTCTCGATGTTAAGATGATAGATTGAACAGAGCTCTGTGAGATGTATGTTCAAAGCTTGGCATATTGTTCTAGAACCCAATCCTGCTTTAAACTTCTCCATAACCTTCTGTCTGCCCTCTCTGCTGAGTTATTTGGTCTTCATGTTGCTGTTTGTTCTCTAATTTTCTCTAACAAACCTCTGAGGCCAGAAACAAAACAGCTGCAATTAGACTCAGATTACAATACCTAAAGCTGGACTGGGTTTACTAATTAGCTGACTTCTGAAAGCAACTGGTTACACTGGATTTTATTTAGGTGTATAGCAGTACACTACATTTTTAAAACACTTTTGAACTATGCACCGCTTTGTGTTGGTCTGTAATGTAAAATCTCAATAAAATACATCGAAGTGCATGGTTGGAAAGTGATGAAATGTGAAAAGGTTCAAAGGGTGTGAATAGTTTGGAAGGCACTGCACTTTAAATACCATAACTGATACTTTTTTAATAACAGCACATCTTTTTTCAGACAAAAAATGGTAAAAGAAGTGCTGTGCAAAAAATTGTTTTTCAAATACAAATCACAGACATTTCATTTCCAGACATTTTTTCCTCTACTTGACCGGAAATAATTGAGTGCCATTTATTATAGCAGTGTTATTTTATTCTTCCGTAGTATGTTTTACAGCACTGTTTCTAAACTGGTCCTCACTACCCACCATCCTTCATGCTTTAGATGTCTCTCTGCTCCAGCACCCTTGATTAAAATGATTGTATTAACTCCTCTTCAAGCCTCTGAATTGCCCACTCATTTAAGTTATGTGTGTGGCAGCAAGGAACAGCCCAAACATCCAGGACAGTAGGTCCTGAGGACCAGGGTTGAGAAACACTGTTTAATAGCACCAGAATTTTCAGCCATTACATAAAATAGTTTGGTATCATATTTGTGGTGACATCTTATTTTTGTAACCTATAGCCTGAGCTTTGACTTACCCGTAGCTCCACCCACTTATCAAGGAGCCGTCGGTCATTAAACTCACACAGCAGACCTGAGGAAGTGATGCAGAAGGTAGAGGAGGATTGTCGGCCCCGGCCACACGCCACATCACTAAAGAAATTATTTCGGAGTTCTCCGAGCAACCCGGAACGCCCCAGCAGGGGAACGGTGGCATTCACCTGCAGACATAATCAATGGGTACAGTACAGTTCTACTTTCAGCTGGTCGGAAGGCCATTAATGTGTTCACATTGATGTGAGAACCTTGGAGGTCTTGGTGTGGTCCAGATACCAGAACTTAACATGTCGGTTGCCAGCGGTAACGAAATAGGAGCTGTCATATGAGAAGGAGACCGCTGTCACTTTACTGGAGACCTTATTGGCTGCAACCACCACGTTTTTCTGACCAACACACAAGAAAACATGTTAATAGTTTGCAAAAGGTGGAATCACTGAAACATTTCACTCAGCACCTGCCACTGACGTACCTTCCAGCTCCACACGTTGACCATCATGTCATGCTGGTAGCCCACGCTGACGATATATTTCCCGTTAGGAGAAAATGCCACACAGGAGACTCCATATTTATGTTCCTGTAGCTCTGCAACCTGAGCATGCTCTGACACCTCCCAGACCCGAACTGCTGGCATGTGACCACTCTGAGATAGATGGAGGGAAAAGGACCAAAAGTATCCTCTTTAGGAAAACTCAACCCAAAATTCTCTGATGTTTTTTAGTGAAGGTTGCCAGGTCTCAGCAGCTCAGACACTCACCTCTCCTGTCACAACATATTTCCCATCAGGAGCAAATGCCAATGTAGTGATCGCCTTTCTGCACACGTACGCACACACACACACACACACACACACACACACACACAGTCAGGTAATTCTAATAAAATTATGTTGTTCGAAGAAAAAATAGATGAAGACTTCCAAATGCTACATTTATTAAAACTTATTATAATGAGATGTACAGAGCTCGGAAAATCTTTACATCCATTTATCAATGGCTTAAAAGTTAGATTCATTCGGGGCCCTTAATGATGCATTAGGCCCATTCTTTTCTCACCAAAGCATTATGAGAGGTTCAGAATTATTCATACAGGCTCAAATATATACATAAATCCACACTTTTAGATAATTTGCATAAATGTAGCCATCAGCAATCTTCTGACATAAGATAGCTCAAAGATTAACGAGAAAGTCTATAAGACTGCAGTGAGACCTGCTGTGATGGTTTGGAGACGTGGGTCCTGTCTGAAAGACAGAGGCTGAGCTGAGGATGCTAAGGTTTTTATTAGGAGCGACCAGGATAGACAGGATTAGAAATAAGCAGACCAGAAGAAGTCAGAGAAGCAAGGGTGACATGGTTTGGACATGCCCTGAGAAGATGAAGTAGATATATTGGAGAGAGGATGTTGGAGTCGGAGATACCAGGCAGGAAGAAAAAAGTAAGACCCTAGAGAACATTTATGGGCATAGTAAAGGAGGTCAGGGAGATGTTTGGTGTAACAGTTGAAACAAGATGAGAAGAAGCAATCTTCTGGCATGATTCTGGCTAGATATTTGACCACTCTTCTTATCAGAAATAGAACAACATGTTGAAACTGATTGGTTCAGTGACATGGAGCTGATTTTGGTCCATACTGATGAGGAACCATCATGCCGTTGCTGCAGATCCATGATGACAATCTCCTGTTCCACCACATCCCAAAGGTGTTCTGTTGGACTGTGATATGGTAACCGTGGAGGTCACTGGAGTACAGTAAACTCATTGTCATGTGGTGGAGGGGTTTGAGTGCTCGAATGATCCTACAGGCTATGTTGTCCGGGGCTTAAATGCCCCTCGTAGGGTCTCCCATGGCAAAGAGGCTCCGGTTGATGGGTCAAACAAAGAGCGCTTCAGACACCTTCATGAAGACTATTACAATGAGACACGTGATGTCGCCCAATATGGCGGAGCCTGGGTCCCATCCTGGAGCCATGCCTGGGTTGGGACTCGACCTGGTGGCCAGGAACGAATGAGAGAAGTGAGCCCATCCCCCAGTGAGCACACCACCTTCAAGGGGAACCATGAGGGATCTGTGCAAAGAGGATCAGGCAGCAGACGAAGGTGGAGACCTCGATGAACTTATCTCCGGATGCTTAAACTGGCTCTAGGGACGTGGAATGTCACCTCACTGGGGGGAAAGAAGCATGAGCTTGTCCGGAAGTTAAGAGATATCAGCTAAAAATAGTCGGGCTCACCTCCAAGCACAGCATGGGCTCTGGAACCCTGGTGTGATGGGGAGGAATGGGCTCCCCAATCTGAAACCCGAGTGGTGTTTCATTATTGGACTTCTGTGCTAGTCACGGATTGTCCATTATGAACACTATGTTCAAGCATAAGGGTGTTCATCAGTGCACTTGGCACCAGTACACCCTAGGCAGGTGGTCAATGATGGTCAATTACTTTATAATTGGTCTTCGGACCTTCGGGCGCATGTCTTGGACACTCGGGTGAAGAGAGGGGCTGAACTGTCCACCATTACCACCTGGTGGTGAGTTGGATCCACTGGAAGAGGAGGAAGCCGGACAGACTTGGCAGGCTCAAGCATATAGTGAGGATCTGCTGGGAAGGTCTGGCGGAACCCTCAGCCAGGGATGTATTCAGCTCCCACCTCCAGGAGAGCTTTGACCAGATTCTGGGAAAGGTTGGAGTCCGAGTGGACTATGTTCTCCACCTCTGTTGTTGATGCTGCGCCAGTAGCTGTGGCCTTAAGGTCTGCTGTGCCTGTCGAGGCAGCAATCCCCAACTGGGCAATGATCACAGTCACACATCGAAACTGGTTTAGGAAGGGGTAAGCAGGCTAACATTTAGCTTCTGAATTTGCCCCAACTTGAACTCTACTGAACATTTACGTGTTATGCTTAAAAGCTGGGTCTGTGCCAGAAATCAAACATATTTAATATCTATCATTTCTGCAAAAATGAGTGGTCAAGTAGCCATCCAGAATTATACCAGAGGCTTAGTGACAACAAATAGTACATGGTTCCTCTGTAACTTGCTGCAGGACAGCCAAATATTACACAGGGTGCAGGTATAAATTAGAGCCTGCATGTACAATTTGGATTAAGGACAATTTACAATAAACTTAATTCCTTATTATGAAATTCATCAAAGTTGTTTGTTGGGTCATTATTCCATCATGAAAAACAGAAAGGTTTAAACGGTCTATTAAAAGCTCAAAGAAATAAGGCAATTATGTAAACTTTTTACTGGCACTATAAATAAAGACGTAAGTTCTTCTAATTATAGGATAACCAATTCCTAGGTTATCGAGATGGATACGATGGATAAGAGGCCGGAGGTAATCTCAGAACAACTAGTTTAGTTTACCTGGAACTGTTGAAGATGTGATGCTGTTTGTTCTTCCGTGGATTCAGCAGGATGATGACACACCTGGAGAGACACAGGATCACTGAGAGTTCAGATTCAGAATCAGAAAAACTTTATTGCCAAGTAGTGTTTCACACTCACAAGGAATTTGCTTTGGTGGTAAGGTGCTACACATAGACAAAGGTTCAAAGGCTGAGTGAGATAAACAGGAAGATGGCAAGTTGGAAAGAAGATTAAAACAAGTATGCAGGGCAAGGAACCATCAGAGCAAAAAATGGCAGCAGGTAGAAAGACAAAAATCCTTATTTAGTCATTTTTAGAATTTCCCCCTGAATTGAATGTGGCATCTGATTAAGACTTTTAATTTAAACCTGATGGTTCAGTTTTATGTTGCAAAATCATTAATCAAAACCATAAAGTAGATGAGGCATACCATGAAAATATGGGAAAGTGTTGTTTCCTATTTCTGCTAGGCTGGGGGGCCAGATTCTAGTTTTATTAGGAGAATAAATATGAGATGAAAAAGCTGTTTCTATGAGATTTGCCGGGAGTGTTGATGGAGAAGTTTAGAGAGGGCCATGAGGAGTGACTGTACGGATTTTTACAAAGTACATGTTGGAGTGGCTAGAGAGTAACTGTGGTCCTGTGTGAGAAGGACTGACGTAGCAGACAAGTCTGTGAGGGTGCTACAGGGCATGTTCAAGGACACTAAGACAGTGGTGAGGTATGTGGTAGGACTAACAGATGGGCTAGAGGTGGGGTGGAAAAATACAATCAATCAGTGAACACAACAATTATCAAACACTATCGCATCACGTTGACAACATCACTCGTCGGTGTGGAAGCTGTTAAGGAGGGAAGAAGACTTGAAGTTAGCTAATTTCCGCATCAGCGAGGTGTCAGAAGTAGAGCTGGGCCATATAGACAGAAAAATGATCACAATGTTGTTTTCTGTATTGAACAGTGTCGTTATTAACCACGACACAGTTTCAAATTAACAACACAGTTTCAAGACAGCACCTGTTCTAATAAAAACAATTTAAACTGAAAGAACAAATTATTAATAATAATAACAATAGATTGTATTTGTAATGCATTTTACATTTAAAAAAAATGCAGATAAAAGTCTTGAGGCCATTAATTGCAATCAAAATAAAAGCAGGACAAAGCATTTATATGCGTTATAGGATTTATTTATGCATATTTCTTTATGTCCTTAAATATACATATATATTATACATATACATTTTCTAATTTATGTATTTCTGTTACTTATAGAATAAGCTTAAGTAGTTACATAAAAATTCAAAGTAAAAAAAGGTATACCTATTTTGACTATATTTTAGGGCAACACTAAAAACACTCTATTTCCATTGTGACATCATGGAAAAATCCAAAGGACTCAGCCAAGATGTTAGGTAGAGAATTGTGGACCTAGTCTAGTTTATGCTTGGGTCCAATTTACAGATACTTGAAGGTGCCACATTCTTCTGTTCAAACAATTTTTTACAACAATGAACAGCATGAGAATATCCAGCCATCCTACGGTCCAGGAAGGTTCTGTGTCCCAAAGATGAATGGGTTTTGGTATGAAATATTTGTATCAAAACCAGAACCAAAGCTAAATACCTTATCAATATGCTGAGGAGCTGGTAAAACAGTGTCAGTATCAACAGTTTGTTGGTCATAACGATGATAGCTTATCTGGAGGAAGGAGAGGGAAGTACGGAGGTGGCAGCATCATGTGTGGGTTTTTTGCTGCACGAAGGACTTGTCCATTTCACAAAATAGATGTCGACATAAGGAACAAACTTTACATTGAAATATAGAACCAAGCTCTTAAGACATCAGCCAGGAAGTTAAAGTTTCAGCGCCTTGAGTGCCTTGTTGCTAAAAAGCGCTATATAAATAAACTTGACTTGACTTGACGTAAATGGGTCTTCCCAATGTAAAGTGTCCTTAATCATTCCCCTAAATTAGTTCCACCAATTCTGTCAGGAGTGATAGGCCAAAATTACAGAAAACTTGTGAGAAGAATTTGGATGGAAAACCAAAACATTTGACTTAAGTAATTCAGTTTTACTGGCAATTCTACTAAATACTGGAAGTATACTGGAAGTACTCTGAGTTTAAAGAACTCAGAACTTCTGTCATTAATTAAGACATTCAGCAAATAGAAATAATTTTGTTAATCCTAACTGACCTAAAACCGGAAAGATTAAGTCTGATTTAATGTCAGACAGTAAGCAAAAAAGGTTATTTTTTTATAGTGTATGTCCCAATACCCACACTACACCCTATGCCCCTCTATGAAGTGTGTACTTTGTAAAAGTGCACGTAGGGGTTGAAGTGCGCAGGTTACAAGCGTGTAAAATTGGAGAATTGGAACAGTAGGGATTACGCCATCGACTTGCACCTCTGCACCGTAACTGCGACATCAAAAATGTCGGGACCTGTCGCTGTTTTTGCAATCTTGCTAAGACTATATTTTAAAACTGTAACAAGCAATCGCTTTAAGCAGAAGAAAGTGCAGGAAGCAAAGGAGGCTTATACGGCACGGCGTCAGTGGTTGTTCGAAAGGTAATTTCAATGTTATGGGCTACTGACTGCCCAGAATCACTCTGAAGCCAGTGGCATCTTACAGAGTTGAGCCTGGAAAACCTGTAAAAAATATATATTTGTCGGCTTGCTGTCTACAGTTCTTATTATTCTGATTTGATGGTTGATTACATTAATGGTTGTGATTGGTTTTTGCTCAAAACATCACCTGGAGCAGTGAATTGTGGGTAATATCCTTCGGCGAAGTCTGCTTAGATGCCCGCTTACCTGAAGTGTGGGCGGGGGGCTAAGGACCACTCTGGAGAATTGGGACACACTATGCCCTGGAACCCATCAACGGGAACGTGCAATTCAGGGAGACAAGGGTGAAACTGCGAGTATTGGGACAGGGCCTTAATATCTGGTTTTAGCTGTACATTTGGTTAGTTGAATGGACTTTCTCTGTCCACACCTGTTCTAGAACTCAGTGACCAAGGTTCTAAAGCTCAGGAAGAGTGACGGGATCATTGTGATGAAGGAAAAAGAAAAATGGTAGTGAGAAAAATTAGGAGTTAATTATTATCAACATTATCATTGCAATCTTCAACAATAATATTGCAATGCCATGTTTTTTGTCCTCATAGAAGCAACATTAGCCTGGTGTTCTGTTTAGATGTAACACCTTCCTGGAGGAGGGCACTGGCTGAGCTACTGCCAAAAACCCAATGTTCTCCTTTTATAGATGATACACTTGGCCCTGTCTTTTTCCAGCCAACGGTCCAGCCATTGGCTGAGCTTTTGCTGCAACTGTATGTGTTCTCTTTCATACCGTGGACTCGAAAAGTGCCTTGAGATGACATTTGTTGTTAATCAACAGAAATGAATGCTCAGCCCTATTCTGCACTGAAAGCAGGCACACAAATTCAGATTTCTGAAATCTGTATTCTTTTTGTAAAAACAAAAATGAGCTTTCAATGCATTTTTTCTATAGGTCTAGTTTGGAATCTAGTTCTATTTTGTAAAGCAGTCCTTCCTCCCCAGTGTTGACCAGTGGTTGATCATGATGGCAAAATGCATTGAAGTGAAGACTGGATGCAACTCACTGGTTTACCTACACTCACCGGCCACTTTATTAGGTACACCTTGCTAGTACCTGGTTGGACCCCCTTTTGCCTTCAGAACTGCCCTAATCCTTCGTGGCATAGATTCAACAAGGTACTGGAAACATTCCTCAGAGAGTTTGGTCCATATTGACATGATAGCATCACACAAGATGCTGCAAAATTTGGGCTGCACATCCATGATGAGAATCTCCGTTCCACCACATCCCAAAGGTGCTCTATGGATTGAGATCTGGTGATGTGGGGGGCCATTTGAGTCCAGTGAACTCATTGTCATGTTCAAGAAACCAGTCTGAGATGATTCGTGCTTTATGACATGGAGCGTTATCCTGCTGGAAGTAACCATCAGAAGATGGGTACACTGTGGTCATGAAGGGATGGACATGGTCAGCAACAATACTCAGGTAGGCTATGGCGTTGACACGATGCTCAGTTGGTACTAAGGGGCACCCGGTGTGGTCTTCTGCTGCTGTAGCCCATCCGCCTCAAGGTTCGACGTGTTGTGCGTTCAGAGATGCTCTTCTGCATGCCTTGGTTGTAATGAGTGGTTATTCTAGTTACTGTTGCCTTTCTATCAGCTTGAACCAGTCTGACCGTTCTCCTCTGACCTCTGGCATCAACAAGGCATTTGTGCCCACAGAACTGCCGCTCACTGGATGTTTTCTCTTTTTCAGACCATTCTCTGTAAACCCTAGAGATGGTAGTGCGTGAAAATCCCAGTAGATCAGCAATTTCTGAAATACTCAGACCACCCTGAGTACCAACAAAGACTTCACCAGTGGGTGAAGATGGTTGTGGACCACTCTGGCACCAACAACCATGCCACGTTCAAAGTCACTTAAATCACCTTTCTTCTCCATTCTGATGCTCGGTTTAACTGCAGCAGATCTTCTTGACCATGTCTACATGCCTAAATGCATTAAGTTGCTGCCATGTGATTGGCTGATTACAAATTTGTGTTAACAAGCAGTTGGACAGGTGTACCTAATAAAGTGGCCGGTGAATGTATATGTAAACAAAAACCTTTGGGGTGTTTAGGACTGTAGAGTTTGAGATGTTAGCAACAGATCCGCTGGCTCCTGTGGATTTGGCTTTTTTTAAACTGATACCTTGAAATCTAATCAGATTGTTATCTGGAGAGCTTGTAAGTCATATTCTTGCAGAAATTCTTACAAGGCCATTGAGTAGGGTTGATACAGAAGGTGAGGGATGTTTCTATCTGGAGTATAGGACCAGTTTCTATGTTTTAAGATATAGCAGATAGCATAGGTTGCAGATTTTCTGAAGTCATAATGTTATGCCTGATGAGTGTGGCTAACTTTGCATTCCATTGTTCCACCACATCTCTCTCTCTCTCTACACACACACACACATACACACACACACACACTGAGCTTAATTATGACCTGATTTTGGGATTCAGGGCTGGGCTTCTCTTCCAAGGCTAGTAAAGCATTTTCTGAGCAGCCCTGCATCCTAGTTGCACACATGTCTGAATCGTATTAAGAGTGAATTTTATCTGCTGCAGCTTTGCACTAACACCCTCAGGCTCAGTGGTGTGGTGGAATTCAGTTACCCCCGCCCACACACACACACACACACACTATGTCTTCCTATCTTTACAAGAACTTTGCACTCACTTCCATTCACTTTCTTTGGCCTAACCCTGACCCCAACCCTAAACCAACACTCATTTAACACTGTAGTCCTAAAACTAGCCCCTAATACAAAAAACAGCACTGCAGTGGGTCCTCACAACAAAATTTGTGTTGGAAAAATAGGTCTTACAATGTAAAAAACATGCACACACATACAACCCTTTGTGAGAGTCAGCGGTCTGGGTAAAGCTAAGGTATGCTGAGTCTGTAGGTGTGAAAGTTGCAACATCAGCAGTCCATCATTCTCACCTTTCCTAAGGCAAATGTGCCTCTCACTGCCATAATTCTTTACAGCCTCTACAGAGTCGTGTCTTCTGGAGATGGTGGGCTTCACTATCAGAGGTCTTTACAGGATCATGTAAAAGACGTTGTCTTTAACACAGAATATTGTTTCTCAGTGTTTTTATTTCCTATCAAACCTGGTGGGGTGGGGTTGGGGTGAGACTGCAGGTGGGGGAGGTTGTAGGTTTATTGGTAAATTGTCTTCTGAGAGAGGCCAAGAAAAATGTTTTAATTTTTCTAAAATCTCTGGTCTTTAGCTGGAGAGAGCATCTTACAGCTGGTGAAGCATTTTAGAGACATTATGTTAAAATGACAGTGATGTAGTGTTTAGAATTGTTGATTTCCATCAATAAGCTCCTGGGTTTAAATTCCACCCAGAGGTCTTTCTGCATGGAGTTTGCATGTTCTCCCAATGCATGAGTGGGTTCTCTACAGGTACTTTGGCTTCCTACTGCAGTCCAAAATCTTGACTGATGGGTTATTTTCTCTCTCCTTAGTTTGTCTCTGTGTGGCCCTATGATGTACTAACAACCTGTCCAGGGCATGCCCTGTATCTTACCCAAAGGGCCAGATAGGAGCCAGTTTCCTCACTACCCTGCAAGGACAAACGGGTATAGACAATGGATCAATGGATAAATTAAAGAGATGATAAAAAAGCTTCTCTGTATTTAGTGATCCGCCAAAAACTGAGACTTGCTGCTCACAGTCTCAGCCCTGTAGAATTTGAGCATAGATTCTCCAAGACGGGTCTCTTTTTAGTTACGCCGACAGAGCAGTGTTCCTTCATTACCAAAAAGAAGATATTACCAGGACAGCAGCTCCGGAAGCTAACCAGCTGCTGACTGAGTGCAACCGACGTGTGCCACACAGCCTGATCCAGCACTTGAATCTCCTGGTCTCTGTATTCTGAGAACGATACCGAGATTCATCTCACAGTAAGAGGCTTGTGTCTGGGCAGAGATAGATTACTTTAAGATACTGTATTCACATCCACGTGGGCCTCATAAGATTGTGCCTGCTTTGGCTTGTCTGTCCTGCTGTAAGAAGCCACTACCTTTGTTTTAATTTTCCACAGTCCAGTGTATCTCTGCCTGCTTTGTCTGCTGGAGTGATCGCTGGTTAGCCTAGCCACCGAAAACCATAAATATATACTTGGGGGTTCTTATTTTGTTTGTGCTAATGTTGTTCTAGGTAACCCCCTTAAAAACTTTTTTGCCCCCCTGACATACAACCCCATGCTGAAATATGACACTGTTGTTTTTCTTTTATTTTACTATTATTAATTCATTAGTTTTTTTAACTTATATCTCATTAGATCTTTTTGTTTTTATTATCATCCTTCATTATTTTATTGGTTCATTGGTTTACCAGTTTGCTTATTATCCTTTTTCTTTTGCTTTGAGAACGCCAGTGCACCAATTCACTCCTTCGCCTTCTGTTCTATTATACCACCCATTGGGCTGGTACTCATAGAACAATACCTGATAGAGACGGAAAGTTGTGTGGCTAAAGATTCCTGATAATCAGGTGGTGCCGTGATTTGTCAGATTTGACTACATAAAAAAATATTTTAACGTCATTCCTTATTTTGTTAATTAATTATAATTCTTAATAGTTGCTGATTTTGCTACTGATATATATTATTTTTACCTACAGTGCTGTGCAAACGTTTTAGGCAGGTGGGAAAAATGCTGTAAACAAAGAATGCTTTTAAATGGAAATGTTAATCATATATTTTCATCAGTCAACAAAATGCAGTGAATGAACAAAAGAGAAATCTAAATCAAATCAATATTTGGTGTGACCACCCTTTGCCTTCAAAACAGCATCAGTTCTTCCAGGTACACACAGTTTTTAAAGGAACTCAGCTGGTAGGTTGTTCCAAACATCTTGGAGAACTAACCACAGATCTTCAGTGGATGGAGGCTTCCTCACATCCTTCTGTCTCTTCATGTAATCCCAGACACACTCCATGATGCTGAGATCAGGGCTCTGTGGGGCCAGACCATCACTCCCAGTAAGTCTTCTTTACGCTGAAGATAGTTCTTAATGACTTTGGCTGTATGTTTAGGTTCGCTCATTTAGCATTTTGTAAATTGATAAAAATAAACAATCATTTATATTTCTGAAAGCATTCTTTGTTTACAGCATTTTTTCACACCTGCCTAAAACTTTTGCACAGTACTGTATATATTTACCAATATAACCATAAAAACATATAATCCACTAAAGAGTGTGTGAAATACTGCATATGCTTTTAAATCCTTGATTTGTTTAGCCGTTTTCAGGATAGCAGCATATTAATGCGGTATACTACGGCTGTGACTTCTGGACAGTTGCTTCAGTAACCTTTAACAGATATTCACTAATTCAAACCTACTGTCCCAAACAAAGTGTTGTTAGAACACAAACTGTACCTCTGTAACTGTGGAGAGCTGAAAAACAGGCTACATGAGGCTACAAGTGCTTAGAGACCACCTTCAAACTGCTACAGAAATATTCTGTATCTTGATTTTAACTGATTTCGATCTCACTAGAGTCAAAGAAGACATCAACTGAACAACTGAACTGTAGATAAAACAACAACCTGTGTATAGGAACAAAAAACATTTGGTCATGCTGACTGAAACATGGTTAATTGTGCTAACTGATCTACGAGGATAATCATTGTCCTTGTCCCCAACTCTCCCCACCTTCACTCAGTATGTAACCTGCTCCACCAGAGACAATAAAACACTGGACATTTTGTATGCCAACACCAAGGAGGCACACAGCTCATCACCTCTTCCTCCCCTAGGGGGCTCAGATCACAACATGGTTCAGCTCCTGCCTGTGTATAAACTCTTTGTACACAGAGAACCAGATGTGAGACGCACAGTGAGGAGATGGTCTGAGGAGATTGAAGAAGCTCTAGGGGACTGTTTCAGCTCCACAGGGTAAGAAGAGCTCCTCAAGGGGACGACATTGACAGCATCACAGAGCGCATTACGGATTACATTAACTTCTGTGTGGACAACACTGTGCCCGTCATACAGGTAAGGTGTTTTTCCAATAACAATCCCTGAATCATCCCAGAAGAAGAAGAAGAAGAAGAGAGCCTTTAGATCAGGCAACAAGTAGGAGCTCAGAGCTGTGCATAAAGAACTGAGTAGAAAGATAGAGATAAAAAAGCATCTACAGGAAGAAGATGGAGGACCAGCTGCTGCAGCAGAACAACATCAGTGGGGTTTGAAGAGTCTGAAAACAAACCAAACTCCCAGGCTGTAGGAGATTTAGGATGGGTGAATGATCTGATTCAGTACTTTAACACGTCTGATCAGACACTAACCCCTACCTTAGCCCAGTCTCTCCAACTGCACCCTCCCATATCTTCGACGACTGTCTGCTTTTCTTCACACCTCTCAGCCAACCCCCCGCCTCCATCAGATTCAGAGGACTCCATCCCAGAACTCACCTCCCTCCCCACTATCCTGTCCCTTGCAACCCTTCAGGTGAGGAAGGAGCTGCGAGGCTGCAGGTCCGGATGACATCAGCTCCAGGCTCTTTAAATTTGCCGCAGATCAACTGTGTGGCATCATGGGATACATGTTTAACATGAGCCTGAAGCTGTGGAAAGTACCATAGCTGTGGAAGATCCCATGTGTGGTAACAGTGCCTAACACCACACATCCGAAGGGCCCGGTAGCACTTACCTCACATCTGATGAAGACCCTTAACAGGTTGGTCCACAACCATCTTCACCCACTGGTGAAGTCTTTGTTGGATCCACTGCAGTTTACCCACCAGCCTGGCATAAGGGTGGATAATACCATTGTCTACCTCCTGCACTAAGCTCTGACCTACCTGGAGAAACCTGGAAGCACTGTGATGATCATGTTTCTTGATTTCTCCAGTGCTTTTAATATCATTCTGGCCGGAACTTCTGAGGGACAAACTAGAGCTGTCAGGAGTGGACCACCACCAGTCCCAGTGGATACTGTACTACCTCAGTGGCCGCTGGCAGTGTGTGAGGACATGGGACTGTGTCTCTGACAGGCTGGCCGGCAGCACAGGGGGCCCTGCAAGGAACTGTGCTGGCACTGTTCCTGTTTACCCTCTACACTTTGCGATCATCTCCCCAGCTACAAAGGTTCTCTGATGACTCCGCCATAGTCAGCCTCATCACAGATAGGGATGACTCAGAGAACAGACAGTTGACACAGGACTTTGTGGTCTAATCAAGGTGCTAATAGTGGATTTCCACAGGCGGAGACCCACCACACTGACACTAGTGAACATCCAGGGAACTGACATTGAGATATTGGACTATTATAGGTACCTCGGTGTTCACCTGAACAATAAACTGGACAGGAGTCACAACACTGATGCTCTTTACAGGATGGGTCAAAGCAGACTCTACCTCCTGCAGAGAGTGAGGTCTTTTGGAGTGCAGGGGGTGCTCCTCTTGGCATCAGTGATCTTCTAAAGTGTAGTATGTTGGAGCAGCAGCTTGTCTACAGCTGAGAGGAAGGGGTTAGATAAGCTAATCAGGAAGTGAGCTCTGTCCTAGGATGCCCACTCACTGTTGGACAATGTCTCCCATTCCATGCCTGAAGCTGCTCTAGAACTGGAGATCTCCTTCAGTGACAGACTGCTGGGTCCTATGGGGCACAAAGGAGCGTTATCACAGATCCTTCCTCCCAGTAGCTGCTAGACGTTATATTCATCACTGCTGCTGTTGCACGTTTCATTAACATGAGTATGTCATTTTAATAACTACAGTATTTCTTTTTCTTATGTTGTAATTGTTTTCCTTTACTGTACAGTCTACTCTTACTTTTTCGTTTTCATAGGTTTTTATGTTTGCGAGTACCCGTGCTTCCATTTATCTTTTACTTTGCTGCTGACACGCCTGAAGTTCAGCAATGCGGGACAATAAAGGGTATTTCTATTAAATTCGTCTCTACATGCTGAGCTGCAGCGTTGTGCATGTAAATATGTGGACTGCTTCAGGTCTTCTGGGACCCCCACCCCAGCAGAAAATTCAAACTTTCTGGGTTGTAACACCAACCTGAAATACTCAAAAATCTGTAATACTGTACTTGGTGAACAGGATACAGCTGAGTATCGTCAAATGAATCTGTGTGACTGCTGTATGAAATGATGCAGAGCTGAAGTATTAAAGGATTCATCACATGATGAAGAAGATCCAGTCAGCAGTTTCTGTGCCTGAGTGTGAACTGGACAGTCGTCCTGCAGCACATCTGCAATGCAGCAGAGGGTTGGAGCTGTAGGAGGAGGGGTCTCTGCTCTGTCGGCTAACATGGTGCACTATTAACTGCAGCTGGTTTAGTCTTTGCAGTTATTTTTTTAATCACATTTCATTTTCAGATGAGTACAAACAATTTAAAAACGATTTGATTCATTTTGTAGACATTGTGACAGCTGATATCTTTATAACTGCAGTATGACTGCACAAAATGCAGCGAGTAGACAGTAATGAAATAATGCAATCAGAGACAGTTGGAGATGCAGCAGGATCACACAGATGAGAGAAACTCTGCCTCATTAAATTCTTCTGCTCTGCTGCAAACACCACATTTACAGTGTTGCATGAATGTCTCTTTATTCTTCACCAGAATGACCTAGATTCACGCCCCCACCACACAGCGTTCCACTGACCCACTCACTAGTCTTTACTTCAGTCTCTCTTATTAAACTTAAGCCTTTGCCATTGCAAGCTGATGTGAAATCTAAACAACACACTAACCAATCATAAGCTCCTTCACCTCCCATACCTGCAGCTGATTGTGGAGGATTCTGTTTTGAGAAAAGTGAAAAAGCCTTGGGACATCTACAGCGTTGTTATTATATTTGGTATACCGGGTGGTTTACATTAAAAAGTGGAGATCAACCAGGAAATCAGCTGGAGTCCAAGGCCATATTCACAAAGAGTTTTAGAGTCTTCTCAGAGAGGTCCTAACTTAGCCTAAAAATTCCTGCCAAGGAGTCCTAGCTTAAGAGTGATTCAGTTCGCCACAGAGATTGATTGATGATTGTTATAGAAGTTTATGTGCTCATTTACTCGACTAATAAGGGGCTAGATCCCTGCATGATTGAGCTGGTAGCGTTTTATTAATTCACTGTTGTTCATTGTTGGGAGAATATCTCTCCGTTCTCTCTGTCTTTCCACCATATTCTCTGGT
Source organism: Crenichthys baileyi (assembly GCA_036173005.1). Classification (NCBI taxonomy): domain Eukaryota; kingdom Metazoa; phylum Chordata; class Actinopteri; order Cyprinodontiformes; family Goodeidae; genus Crenichthys; species Crenichthys baileyi. The sequence goes on along the minus strand of JAHHUM010002018.1, from coordinate 1,366,751 downwards.
TAAGACACTCTTGGGCTCACTTAATGTCCTCATTTCCTCGCGTTAGGAGCTCTCTTAAGGCCTAAGATGCTTCGTGAATAACTTTTATCTTACAGAGGGAAAATTCTATGAAAAAGATTTTTTTTTAGAATGGTGTCACTAGGAGCTACTTTTAGTCTTAAGATTCTTTGTGAACACGGGCCCTGAATTTTACGCTCGATTGGCCCTGCTCATTGAATTGGGTGGTTGGAAGCTACAAATCCGATCTGCATCAGAATCAGAATCAGTTTTATTGTCAAGTAGGAATTTGACTCGGGTACACTTTGCTCTCAGTGAAGACTTTTTTTTCCAATATAAATGGAAATAAAAAATATAAAATATCTTTAAAAATGCACATATATACACAATTGACTTTACAATGGAATATAATGTAAGATCAGTCCAAGCATGCACGGTGTTGTTCTGGAACTCTGTGGAAGATTGACTGCTGGGCCTTCTTCCAAACATTGTCTAGTGTGAGGACCATCTCAGGTTTAGTGAAATAATGTTATATAATGTAGCATAAGGTACTAAAGACAGTTTAAATGTTCATATTTTGAATGACAGTAAACTATGCTTAACCTCAGAGCTATGTTACCCTGACTGCTCTATCTCACACACACACATAATTTATGATTGTTTATGACAGAAAGACTGCTTAAAGGCTAAAACTTACCAACAGCATCAGATGCACGTCAAAACATATATGCCATCGTTGTTTTCTGTCACACAGGCAGCATCTGGCCTCAGCGCCCAGTGAGACTTTCTGGACCTGTGAAGCTTTGATGTTTCTGATAAAGAGATTCATGATGGAAGTCCAGTAATCTGTTCTATGTCAGCACACTTCAGCATGATGTGTCCAATGTCTGTTAAAGATTCTAGTTAACATGTGTTAAATGACGTGCTGCACCAATGTCTCAATGTATGCTGCACCGAAGCATTTATGTTTGCAATAAATGAATGAATGATCTAACTGTCTACTACATAAAAGCAAATCACAGTTTTTCCTCTAAGAAATTAGGTTGGAGGAAGCTGCTATATATTTTAAATTGATCTTGTAGAAAACTTTTACATTTTAAGGTCTGCAAAACAAGAGCAAATAAGAGATGCTGTAACTCATACATGGAGGATCATCCTTTTATTGTAGATATTTACTGATACACAGAGAGACAGCTCTGTAACTTTTATTGTGAAGCAAAAAGTTACATTTTAAATTTATTGAGAAAGCAGAAAGGGGTCTTTTACAAATAATTATTACAAATAATTCCTAAAAAGAATTCCGAATTAGATAAAACTGATATCATCAGTTTAGAGAGTTCGGCCTAAAATCACTGATCAGTGCATCTCTATTTCTTAATATTTAATAATATGCTTTGGATTATTTCCACATCTTAGGATGCTTCACTGCTACTGCATCACATTCCAGCACCTTTCACCATAATCACACAAGCTCCGCCCACATCAGTTTGACACACTGGAAATTACTCACCCTGCAGGATACGCCAGTAGTCCAGTACGGGGGTCACAGGCCAGCGCTCGGTTTCCTGGAGATGTGATCCCAAGAACCTTCTCCAACGTCACCTGCAGTGCAAAGGTCAGAGGTCATTTTGGCACAGTTTTATGGGATATTTATTCTTTATTTATTCTTCTTTGACCTCAACAACAACTCTTACAGAGAAGGACTGTGTGTCTAGCCAGACGTTTCCTCGTAACAAAGGAGGAAACTCTGTAAATGTGCCAGGAATTCAGGTTTGTCTCATCTCTTTAGATTGAGACCAATCCTCTTAGAACTACAGACGTATCATTTCTCTCCAGTCCTCCAAACAGCAGTGACTAATGTTGCACTAGAGTTAAAAACTACAATTCCCAAAATGTTTTGAGAGAGGGAAAGAAATCTATAATTAGGAAGCTTTTTCCACCAAAGCAGCTACAGGGATTTGGTGGAACAGGTTTGCTTTTCTGCAGCCATCATAACATCACTCTTTGAGTAAAGGTTTGATCCTCCCTCTGTTCTATTCTGGGTTTCTGTGGTAGAGGATCACATTGCTGTACATACATTGTTCCCTAGTATTTACAGCAGCCACCACAGGTTATACCCTTCTTTTCAAGAAGAACATATAAACACGTTTGTAATATTAAAAGTGCTGCCTATATTTTTTAATCACAATGTTTAAACTTGTCTTGAAAACAGTAGTTGTGATAGCAGCTCTGTGACCCACTAATCAATTCATAAAGCAACTGGCAGCACTAAGACAAGCCAGAGGAAAATGAGAGACAATTGACTCCTGTTACCCCAGCATCATTACTGTAATATTCTTTTACAGATGCTGTATGGATCAAGGGAACAGTACCAGGCTGGTTCACATAAAATCTGTCTGATAGATTCCAGTTTGTTTATGTTAATGATCAATCTCCTTCATACACCCGAGTTAGCTAAGAAGTACCACAGGGTTCAGTGCTTGGGCCATTTCTCTTTACATTATACGTGCTTCGAGTCAGAAAATACAACACTAAGCTATGTTCTTTTCTGAAACAGCTTATAGTTGGAGCTGTTTTGACTCAGCCCTACTTTTAGTTATGCTGCTAAAGACCCAAAATGTTGTAAGAAGTGATGGACTGAGCCACGACCCATATACGGAGGCTTCAGTCCTCGACTCGGCTCTCCCTGGTTCAGTCCCCGACTCCTGCAACCTGTGCTGCATGTCTTCAACCCCCTTCCTGTCAGCCTACTTTTAAATAATAAAAATAAAGGCCGCTATCTTTAAAAAAAATGTGTTTCTCCTTTTAGTAGGTGTAAACAGAATTATTGTTTGTCTACTTCCGCAGACAACAGCTCACTCAGAACCTGGTTCTGCTTCAGGTTTCATACACATGATTTTGCTCACAATGAAGGACAGCAAGAACAACTTGAGGATTCTCCGCAATCTTAAGGTTTCCTTAGATAAATACATTTTTGCTCGTGTTATGGAAATTCTTTTATTTAGTGCTCCAAAGTATTCCAAAGTGCTGTGAACTTTCATTTACCTCTCTCCTCTGACCTCTGTGTTTTTATTAGCGTTCTGTTATTTAGAGTAAATGGACTCTAAACCATTAGCAGAAGTTTAATGGTTAAAACACATCCTGGAGGGTTGTGTCTGAGGAAGAGCAGATGGCTGTCCTCATAAATAATATAGTTACCTCTGACCCCAGGTGGGGTCTAGAGGACCATGTCTCCAAACTCTTAAGTTGAGGTAACACCCACATACTGTTTAAATACTGTCTGTAAACTGTAAAACCTATAAAGACAAAGTCCGGATTTTCTCTTATTGTGAGTTCATTTCTCTCCCACTTTGATAAGAAAAATTCTATTATAATTTGGCGTCACGAACAGGATCCGACATGCCAGAGAATTGCAGGAGGGGTCAAGGACGTCTGGGCAGCCTGGAGACGTTGTCTTCAGTCCCTCCATTTCACGGAGGGGTCCTGGTGCCTGCCTGCGGCTTCTGGCTGATCGGATTCGAACTATTTGTCTTCAAATGTATCTGGGTGAGAAGTTGCTCTGTATGATATAATGTATATATTTTTTTATTACACATTAACTATCATCTCCTAATTAGGTTCCAGAGTTGGGAGAAGGAGGACATTGGCTGAGGGTCGGGTTACCCTGTAAAGGTATACAGGGAGGGTTTTATTGGTAACAATAAGACAAGCAAAACAACGGGTTTTGCGGGTGGTTTTTAGCTACACCTTATAAAGGAGAAAAGCCAGGGGGCAGACGTGCCACTGAACAGGTAAATAGGCTATAGCTAAATGGGTTCCGGAACCTCAAAGGCATCAGAGGTGCGTCCTTCTCCAAACTCTGCGATTTATAAAATAATGAAAGGAAAAGGTGGGGATGATTGTGTAAATGTGCTTTAATTTGGGAAGATAAGTTTGGTTTTCCACAGGGTGAAGTTTGAGTGTAGATAGGTTAAATAAAAAATAGTTTAAATAGTTTAAAGTGAAACAGTTGATGGACGGAGATGAGGAAAAATAAAACATAAGAAAAAGATTAAAAAGCACAGAGTGGTGCAATCAAATTAATCTTGTATAAAGAGTAAAAACTTTACTGTCAGGAAGATTTGTCCCGTGTTGTCGTTTAAATGCTGCGGGAATTAATTGGAAAAGAAGGTTAAAAGTTGTGAAAGGTACGCATTAGAGTTGATGGGAAAAGACATGTTTGTTTTATGCAAGGAGATATAGTGCATTGTTTCTGGAGGGAAGTGTGACCAGGACGAACTGACTGACTGACTGATAATATTTCTGCTGTGCAAGCAACTCTGAAGTCTATATAAACTTGTGTTCTTCTGTCTCTCATGCACACACACATATGCAACTACATATATGGGATTTTGAGGTGCAACATCTGCGTTTTGTAAGTGGGCTGGACTGTTAGACACACTGGCCCTTCCCTGGCTACTGGCACCAAAACGCTTCTTACAAGCCATGGTGTCCTGCCACAAAGAAAGAGTATTGGTCTGCCTGCTCTCTGCTTGCTGCTAAGATGACAAGTGTGTAGGTGGTTCCACACGAGAACGAATACGTCAGAAAGAGTTGGCCCCAAACCCACTGAGAGGGGGACACGATCGCATGCTCCTGTTTACGTGCCAGAGCCAGAAGAGCGATACATCTGGATTGATATCTGAATAGCCATCTTGCAGGCGGGGCTAGAAAGAAGACATACACGAGGCCCGGAGCATAGGTTCTTTTTTCTCTGGAGACCAGTGTTAAAGTGGACAAGGAAGGAAGTGAATGTCCCACCAACGCACACCGGAAAGAGCTTTGTTTTTTTTCTTTGGACTGATGAGATGCACTGGGTGGTGCCATAACATTCGAGCGATCGACAGATCGATTACGAAAACTGATGGGGGTACGGACACACCACACTCATGTGTGCATCATTTTTCCTATTTTCGGCAACGAAGAGCTTTATTAACCGCTGCTCATGTGACGTTTGCTTGACTTGGATATATAGCAGTAAAATATGATTTTAGGGTTAGAAGAGTATCTTCACAAAGGGTGATAACGTTAAGCTCATTTGTATTGTTTCCAGTTATGTTTGTTTAGAGGAAAGTCAGTTTATTGTTTCATCATGGAATATTCTAGGGTGAAATTAATTCTAGTTTGTGAAAATTTATTTAAAAAGCAGAGAAAGAGTTACATGTTCCAAAACTCACAGTGTATCACTGTTTTTTTTCTATGTTAATTTTTTCAGGACATATCGTCATGAAGGAGCATTAAAACATCATCATGCTGTAACACCGTGATGGGCTCTCCTTCATTTGTTTTCAGTTTGTCAGAGTTTTGTAAGCCATAAATCTAATGGTAGAGACCTCCTTAAACAGGCTTAGTTCTACGGGCAGATGGTCCTTATACAGTCTCTGACACAGTACTTCAAGTGGGGTTTGCAGTATTTGCTCCCGCAATTGTGCCTGAACTTACTCCTTTTGGAACGGTGTACGAATAGTAAATTCATTGTTTTTTTATTTACAGTGGCAGCTGCATGGGGAAAAATTTAGGTTATATTAGGTTTGTTTTTTTACCTTTCCCTCTTCTGATTCCATGCAGCTCGTGTTAATGTTTAACAAAACTTTACCTTATATTCAGGTCCCCCTGACAAAACTATGATAAAGGCTTGTTCTGCAGTTCTTTTTTTCCTCTGGGGAAGGGAAGGGAACCTAATCATTCTGTGTTGCACAGAAATATTAAAACGACCTTTTTTTTAAGATATCACAGCTAAAACTTTTAAAACTTTAGAGTAATTGGTTTAAGTGTTAAACACATTGTTTCCTTGGCAAAAAACGAAACCTTTTAAAAATGTAGAGATGGAGACGAATAGGTTATTTTTGAAGGTAAGAAAGAATCTGATTGGACAGTGTGTTCCCACCAAGACTAAACTATCTGACTGTCCCTAAAAAGACTGCATATAAAAGGCTTCACGGACTGTGGAATTATTTCGCCACCACGGTACCAAATTTTGTAAAGCATGCTTTTGCCTTATTTTAAGACAGATCTGTGTTTTTGTTTTGTTTTTAGCTTGGATTTTTTCTATTAGCATAATGTTTTGTCCTGAAGCTTCTTATGAACTGAGTTAGGATCAAATTGACTGAGGTAATTAGGAGTGTATGACTAGTAATTTTTTTTCTGAATTATATTCAAGTAAATACTACCTAATCAGGTCTGGGATATTAAGCCAATCTTCAATTCTTCTGCAGAAAGCTTAGCATCTCTTTTTAGTATGCAGCAGTACTCACCATGTTGTTCCTGGACTCTTGTAGCCCGTGAGCCATAGATTTTGGGTCCTAAAATTATAAGTACTTATTAAAGTTAGACCGAATTACCTATTAAAACATATCTAAGCAATGATTGAGTTTCAAGTCTTTGGTAGTTTTGAAATGCATAATACTCAAAATTTTGCCTATACTCTGGGGAAAAACAGATTGGGGCTCGAATAATTGTTGTTTTGGAGCCAAGTGCTAGGATTCTTTATAATGTAATAAAGTGAGTAAGTAAAATCCTTTATTTTGAGGAAACGAATAAATAAGCGCGCACACACTTAAGAGTTGGGTCGGTCTCAAACTACAGTCTCCTGTGTTTGGATTTCTTAGGGGTTTTATAAGATTAAAAGAATACTTGGGGAGTACACGGTACACAAGGGAATTTGCATATTCTAAGGAAATAAAATATTGAACACCATTTATCAGCATTTAAATAAATACAGAGGGGTTCTAGTAATAATTTTCTCCCCAACTCTCAAAATGTAATTAAGCCCAAATCAAGAAAATGATGTTTGGTTCTCCCTTTGAAACGTTAATGTGGGAACAAGTCCAGTTTGGAGTCAAGCTTCTTATCTTAATTTCTGGTGAAGTTTAACACTTCAGTGTTTTGTTTTGTTTGGGTATCCATAAGATGTCAATGCCTTGACTTAAATACTTCTTTGCATTTAACCTAGCAGAGAAGCGTGCTTGAATGACAGTCTGGCCGAGTCAAATTGGCACATACAAAATAGAGAATTATAACAAACATAACACACTCATCACACAAAAAGGATTGTAAAAGATTCCAAAATATATTATTTAAAGTAATAGTATTACAGTATATGAATTGACAAAGGGTTTTCAGCAAATAAAAAACAAATAAAAAACATTTGGATTCATGTTTTAGAGAAAACTGTTTGCTGTGCATCTACATAGTTTGAGATCTCTTTGGACTTTTGCACTCATTTTAAAAAAGGATCCTGAAGATTGTCCATAATAAAATTGTCAATTACAGCATTAAGAGATATGTGCTGAGAAAACATATTTTGAAAAGAGATTGTAAAACTTTCTTAGAATTCTTGAAGCTTCCAAATTTGGCCATTGTTTTGTTCCTTTCGTGATCGTTGTTGTCGTTTGTTTTGGTTGGACTGATTTTTGTTTAGTGTTGCATGACGATAATAAATCGATGTTTAGAATAATGTTTTTCTAATCCTCAGATTGATTAAACACCTTGAGTTTCACTCAGGAGGAAGATTAAAAGCAGCTTGTTTTTGAGGATAGGTGTGTTAACAGTTTTGCAGTTTAAGTACATTAAGGATGGGGTTGGGAATGAAGAAACTGTGGGTGCCCGGTTCTGACATCCTACCTAGAGGAGTTTTCCAACGACCGCCTACCTTTACGTATTTTTTGGATACAGGGGCAGCTTGACGCGCAGAAGCCCCTCCGGTAGAGGCAGCAAGGTTTTTTTTAATTTTGTTTTATGATTTTGTTTTTCTTTGGAAAAAAAACTGTTTGCTTTCATACCAGAAGACAGGACATTCCACTTCCAGGTCACGATGCAGCTATATTGAAGATTGATCTGTTCCTGATGCTGATGATATGTTATTGCAAGTTTTTCTATTACTCTCTGTGTTTATTAGATGGGAAGAAGGTACAGCATAAGACATTAATGACTAATCCTGAGTAGATTACGGCCAATCTAATACTCATACATCTGATTCGAAGACGGGATTCAGAACTTGATGCATCCAACTGTGAGGGAGAGATAAGGAATGACCAGTTGTTATGTTTGTTGTTTGATTCCCATGGCTATTAATGATCAACCATTTGGTACCTGTTCCTATTGAAACCTGCTTCTATTCTAACTACGTTCTTCCAGAGTGGCAACATAACCAGCTGGTAGGAGGTTTATTTTTTCCTGGGTAGGAATTACATTGTAAGGCAAGCAGAAATGTTAGTAGATTTTTCTAGGAGACGATTTAATATTGCTGCTACAGGAATTCTTCATAGATTTTGGGGTAATAGGAATTAATAAGATCTATATATTTGTATTGAGGAGGAAAACACACCTTGTTCTTTGGAAAGACAGAGGGTTTTGTAAAACTATTATATCTGTTTTCATGTGGTTCGTTAACCAACAGACATAAATTTGAGGTCATGTCCTATCAAGAACTGATTCTTATACCATTTTCAGGATCTTTGTGTTAACTCTTAATCTTACAAGCCTTACCAGAAGGGAAGTGAATTGTATGGCCAGGCAGGTAAATTAACCGGGTTCCTAGTTACTTTTCCGGGTAGAGATGGGTACTCGTGTCCTAAGAACCTGGTTTGGGGATGTGGAAATAGATCAATAATCTGGTATCTGCCTGCTAATTGGTCTGGCTGACTTTAGGATGACTTTTGGAATACCTTTAGCTGAGAGGGGGTGGGTGTTTGTATTTATTTGGAGAACACGTTGTATTTTTTTATTCCTGATGTTTCTAATAACATGATTTAAAGTATCCATTATAAATTGAGAGTTGATGACGGCTCGACAGAATGAAATATGGGTTCTCTTGGAATTATGGTCCCATGGTTCTTACTGGTGGTTGAACATCCTGGGTAATAAAGATTGGAATCATTTTATTTTTATTTTTTGATTTTGAGTTTATTTAAAGTGTTTTATATTAATTTTTTTGGTTTTTACTTTTGATTATATCTTGGTGGATGGTTTTTGAAGAATGTTCCTTATTCAGTTGTGATTATCTTGTAATCATGTGAAGAAAGGAGTTGTTATGGAAATTATTTGTTATTTATGCTACAAATATTCCAAAGTGCTTTGAACTTCATTTACCTCTCTGCCTCTGACGCTCAGTGTTTTTATTATTGTTTCTGGTATTTAGAGTAGATGACTATAACCATTACCCAGAAAGTTTAATGGTTAAAACACAATCCTGAGGGTTTGTGCCTAAGGAAGAGCAGATGGCTGTCCTCATTAATAATTGTCTTACCATCATGACCTGGAAGGTTTGGGGGCCATAAAGTTAAACTCTTTGAAGCTGGACAATACCCTCATTCTGCTATCAAATACTGTCGGTAAACTGTGCTCTAGGCTTCTGTTTTCACTGACACGTCAGTGACGGGTCTTTCAAACGCAAAAATGCCTTGAAGTAAAACTTAATAAAGAACAAAGTCCGGACTTTTCTCTTATTTGAGTTAATTCTCTCCCACTTTGAATGAAGAAATAATATTTCTAGTATAGCTCAGTTTCCTGGATAATTGTCGTTGATAGATGTATTAGAAACAATTGTATATGTTTTTCATATAATGGCAAGAGTCAACGCACAACATGTAATCGCTAGCTACCAGATAATGCTAACAATAACACTCTTCAGTGTTGATGTTGCTACTGAGTAAAGAAGAGTCAAATTCAGCTTTTTTGTATCAGTGAAGTGAGCAGAGTGAAGCAAAGGTGCTCTCTTTTATGACTGCACAATATTAGAAAATCCTACTAGTGTGTTTCCATCGGGGAAGCAAGATCCTGGACTCACAAAGTCACCGGTGGTGTCCCTCAGGGGTCAGTCCTTGGGCACACTGTGTTTACCCTCTACATTCTCCCCATTGGTCACTTCATCACTAACCACCAGATTTCTTTCCATTGTTATGCCGACAACACCCAGTTCTATATTAAAACAGACACCTACCTCACTGCAGGTTCATCACTTTCCACTCTCACCAACTATCTTGAGGAAATAAAAGCCTAGATGAACGCTAATCTTCAAATCTTCAAAAACAGAAGCTATTCTAGTTGGCATCCCGCATCAGATTCACTCAACGTCTATTTCCACCATAATCTTTCCTGGCCACAACATTCACCTTTCCTCTACAGTGACTAATCTTGGTGTAAGATTTTACCCTCATCTTACCTTTGAAACTCATATCAAACACTTCTGCATGACCTCCTTCTTTCAACTCAAGAACATCTCCAAATTAAGTTTATTACTATCCTTTTCAGATGCTGAAAAACTTGTTTATACTTACATCTCAAGACTCAACTACTGCAACGCACTTTTTTTCATTCAAAAATGTCAATACGTACAGGACAGTGCAGCCCAGATCCTGATGAAGCAAAGGAAACATGACCACATCACCCTAATCCTTAAATCCCTCCACTGGCTTTCTATCTCACTCCACATTGAATGCAAGGTTTCCTTGCTCACCCACCAATCCAGATGTCAACATGATCCCTCCGCTCTACTAATTTCTACTGGCTCTATCCCCCCCAGACAAAACTGTGCACTATGGGCAACGGGGTCTGCAGGGTCTGCTCCTCGACTGTGAAACACTCTCTAAAAGATTTTATCGGGTTTAAATGTCTTATTTTGCCGCTTTTAGTTCTTGCTATATTTTCTAGTTGTTTTCATATTGTAGCACATTGAGACTGAAAAATGTGAAGTGCAGTACAAATTCAATAAATTATTATTATTATTAGTAGTAGTAGTAGTATTATAAAGTGTGACCTCCTGACACTAGAAATAGTGTCTCTGTGTTGCCCTGCGATGGACTGGCGACAATGGGAATATCTATACTTCTATTTGTTTTTTGTTTTACAAAATACGATAAAGATTGTTACTGAAGACATCACAAACAGTCCTTTAGACTTATAAAGGTTTTTACATATTAACAAAATGTGTTTTATTGTAAAGTGTTTTTTGAATTTATTTTTATCTGTAATGTATTTGAGCAGCACAGTGCAGCTGTGGTTAGTGTTCCTGCCGACTTGGATTCAAACCTCGTGTAATTTCTGTGTTTGAAGAGTTTGCTTATTCTCTTTGTGAAGCTACAAAACTAAATTGTTGGCACCCCTCGGTTAATGAAAGAAAAACCCACAATGGTCACAGAAATAACTTGAATCTGACAAAGGTAATAATGAATAAAAACTTTATGAAAATGAACAAATGAAAGTCAGACATTGCTTTTCAAACATGCTTCAACAGAATTATTAAAAAAATAAACCTTATGAAAACAGCGCCTGTACAAAATGAATGGTACCCTTAACTAAGTACTTTGTTGGCACCCCTTTGAGGCAACACTGCAATCAAACTAACTTCCTACTAACGGCTCAATGAGTAGCTTCTGCGTGGCTCTTCAGCAGGATAATTTTGGGCCGCCACTCCCCATGAGGCAAACGTGCTCCAGTCTGTCTCAGGGGTTTTGAAGGGTGCGACTTTTCAGACGGTCATTGTTCAGCTCCTTCAAAGAATGCTATTAGATTTAGGTTCAGGCTCATGAAGAGCCACTTCAGAATAGTCCAAATGTTTTTACCCTCTTAGCCCCATTCTTGTGTTTTTTTAGCTGTGAGTTTTTGGGTCATTATCTGTTGGCAAGACCCAGGACTGAGATCAAGCCTTTCTGACACTGGGCAGCACATTTTCTCTCTAGCATCCCTTGATAGTCTTGAGAATTTCATTACAGGTCCTTGTACAGAATTCCAAGAAAGCCTGTGCCGGAATGCAGCAAAGGGCAGGCCCCAGAACATAACAGAGCCTCCTCCATGTTTTCACAGTAGGACAGTGTCTTTTCTCATTTGCTTCATTTTTTCTTGTCTCGACATAGAGCCTGATGTGCCTGCCAAAAAGTTCATTTTTTTCTCACTGTCCATAGGACATTCTCCCAGAAGCTTTATGGCTTGTAAAAAAAGACCCAACATGTAGTTTGCAAATTCCAGTCTGGCTTTTTTATATTTGTTTTCAACAATGGTGTCTTCCTTGGTCGTCTCCAATTCATCCACTTTTGCCTCAAACAACGGTCGGATGGTGGCGATCTGAACACTGATTGTCCTTGAGCCTCTGAAGTTCAACTTTTAAAATCTTTAGAAGTTTTTTCTGGGACTCTTTTGTTCGCGTGTTCGTGATTATCCGTCTCGTTTTTTTTCCATCAATGTTCCTCCTACGGCACGTCCAGGAGTTGGCGACGTCCCCTTGACTTAATTTCTGAAATATATGTGGCACAATGTAGTCACAGGAATGAAGCTGCTTGGAGATGGTCTTAAAACCTTTCCTTACATGCTTGTTCAAAAGCTTCTTTCTAATCTCTGAGACGCACTCTTGTCCTTCAACTTCCTCTGGCCCCTGTTAGTGTGGTACACCCCATGTCCCCAAAAACGCACAGTGACTCCTTACCTATATATGGCCCCACTGACTTATTACAAAATTAGACACCTGTGTGCTAATTAAGGACACCCTTGTTTAACATGCCCTTTGGTCATATTATTTTCGGGGTCCATCATTTTTTTCCAGGCCTGTTTCTGAGTTTATTTTTTAAAATAATTCTGTTGTAGCATGTTTGAAAAGCAATGTCTGACTTTCATTTGTTCATTTTCATAGAATTTTTATTCTTTATTGCCTTTGTCAGATTCAAGTTGTTTCTGTGACCATTGTGGGTTTTTCTTTCATTACCTGAGGGGTACCAACAATTTTGTCCACCTGTGTATTCTTGAAATACATCAGTTTAATCCCAAAGGCCAAAATACATGTTATTGATGGGTTATTTGTGTATGGATGTAAGGAGCATATGATGGAAGGAAGGACAGATGGACGACAGATGGACAGAGAAGGGGGGGGTAGATGAATGGATGGCTTCCTGTCTGCCTGTGGCTGCAGTCATCCTTACATTAAAACGTGGTTGTGCTTATACCAGTCTGTAAGAATGTCACTAATTCAGATCTTTAGAGCTCCAAGTGTCAGATGCAACAGCTTCCTTATGCAACAAACTGCTTTACAGTTTTAGTTCTGGCCTGGTTCTAACTCCAAGATAAATTAGTCTTTACTTAAAGAGTTTAAGTTAGTCATCTGAGTCACCAGAGAGGCTTCAGCTGCTAAAGGATTAAAGTAGCTGACTTTGATCAAACAAACACACACTTACTTCATGCTCCATTCTTCTTTTAAGTGTCCGGACGTGATTAGAGCAAGGTGATAGGATGATGCTCAGCTCATCAGTCATTCAAACAGTTTCTTAAGCTGAACTTGAAGCTGTTTGTTGTGAAGCTCTCTGCTAAGCTAACAGCAGGAACTCCTGTTCTGACTCAGTCTGTCCTCCTCTCACATGACTCTCCTCCTATTTATATTTTTACCCATTCTGCTCTGAGTTCAGTGTTACAGAAAACTAGCAGACTGATAAAAGCCTGCTATTGATGTGTAATTCAGGGATTTTAAAACAAAAATAGAAACCACATCACTCTGTATAAATATAAATCTACAGCACTGAACCACTGAATAAACTACTGGACACACTAATAAACTTAAATCTGACTTGATCCAAAACCTACAGGGGAATGCTACAACAGCTTCTACATCATTTCCAATTCACAAGCAGGCCTGTTTGGGTTAAATGACCTCAAAACTGGAAAAAATCATGAAATGCCTAAAACACTCATCACATGTTCATAGTATTTTGATGTTAAGAAATGTAGTAGCCAATTATGTGCAGTCTCCTGGCAGAATTTTCTTACTTGGGCTATTCTGCATGCATCCTTGTTAGAATAACCGGGCCAATAAACCACATGAATGCATTCATTTTGTTAACCAATCATATTGTGAATTGCAGCGAGTGGATGTTGTTTGAACAGCTGCAGGGTACTCTCATTGACCCAATGACAACGTATATAGATGTATAGATGTATCAAGTCACTGGGCTCCAGGAACCGGAAAAAAAGCAGGTTGTTGATAGGAAATGACAGATTTTTCTGATTCATTGTTCCTGATAAATGACTGACTGGTTGGAAACTCATAAAATGTGCTGAGGCATTTAATAAGCATATGTCACCAACTTTCTACAGACCTCCAAACTTCATGTGGCCTTCAATTTGGCCTTAATTCACCAAGTGCAATGCAAAGGGTGTGCTGTAGCGGTGTAAAGCAGACTGTCGCTGGACTACAGAGCAGTGGAGACGTGTTCTCTAGAGTGATAATTCACGGCTCTCCGTCTGACAGTCCAGTGTACTGTCTAGGTTTGACGGTTGCCAGGAAACCAGACTTGCCTGATTGCTTTGTGTCAAGTGTCAAGTTTTCTGTAAGGAGGATTATGGTTCAGAGCTTATCTTCAGGAGTTGGGCTCACCTCCTTGGTTACAATGCAAGGAACTCTTAATGTTTCTGCAAACCAAAACACTTTTGGCAATTTCCTGCTCCCAACTTTATTGGAACAATTTGGGGATGATCTCTTCATATTTCAAAATGACAGAGCACCAATTCTCACTGTAAGATCCAGAAAGACACGGATGAGCAAGTTTAGTGTGAAAGAACTTGATTGACCTCAATCCAAGAACACCTTTTGCATAAATTAAAGCAGAGACGATGAGCCAGACCTTCTCATCCAACATCAATGTCTGACAGCACAAATGCTCCTCAGGAAGAATGGTCAAAAATTCCCATAAACACTCCTTAACCTTGTGGAAAGCCTTCCCAGAAGAGCTGGGGCAGTTTTAGCTACAAAGGGTGGACCAAAATCATTTTAAACCCTGTGGATTAAGAACGAAGTTTATGTGATTAAAGATAGATGAGTGAATACTTTTCGTAATATCATGTGGACATTTTCAGGATCTCTAAAGGGCTTAAGGAAGGCCAGGGAAGCAGAGATATAGCAAGCTATTCTAAAACACACTGTATTTTCTACGACCTGTTGAAACATGTTAAATGGGCTGAGCTTTAATGTCTTACATGTCTGCTTTTCTTTCAAACTGCCTGAAAATTAGAGAGAGCAAGTCTTTTAGCAAATAATAGAAATGTTTAAAGGGGGGACAGCAAAGTTGTTCTTTTATCTTTTTGAGCATTTAAAACTCTATAATGGAACATTCTGGATTTGGAGATGTTGGCAGCCTTTTGGAAATCTCAGAATTATGGTAAGGGTCTACTGTCTTTTAAACAGAGGCACCTTATATCAGCTGTTATTTCAGTTATTCTAACCACGCAGATGGTTAATACAGGATGCTAAAGAAAGCATAAAATTCCAACTCTGGAATAATTTTGTCAGTTTTAAAATAGCAGTCAAACCAGGTTTTACAGCAAATGCTCTCTCTCTCACACACACACACACACACGGCATGACGTCTAGGCGTGCTTCTTCTATAAATAAATAATGACTGCTAAAGGAAGGCTCGACAAATATGTTTTCAATGCTGTGCTCATATTTTCCTATATTTTAGTCCTTAATAATATCAGATTTGCCAAAAATAAGTATTCACAGGTCAAAGCTTATAAAAGTTGGGAAATCAGCAACAAAACTCTGATTGGTGCATGCATATAAACAACCATTCAATAAAAAAGTACTGATTGCTATGAGAAGTCTGCCCAATATCTCAAACAGTTTTAACACATGATTTGTTTACTATTTTTAATGTAACGGTAAACATTTCACTCAGCTCACAGAGCCAGTTCTGGTTAGGTTTTATTTACTGATGAGCTGAAGCTACTGTTGGACTCCAAAGGTTTAAAGGAAATCGGAAGATGTTAGAACCATTTGATGTTTAACTGAAGCTGCACAGAAACATTTAAGCAAAGGAAGGTTGTTTTTAGTCAACAGTTGCAAGGACACATTTTGAGAAACAATGAAGGATTTTCAAAAATATTGAAATGTGCGGATATGAATTCCCTCAAGTGAATAATGTTCATGAGTAAAATTGTTTTTGCTGCAGTTTTACAACACTTTTACCTGCCTTACTGAACCAGCTTGTGTCAACCAGCTTGTGTCAAAAGGTTGTGTTACATGCAGCACTGCCCGTTTGGCTCGTTCTTGTGTCCTGTAGGTGCCAAGCCTCCGACAGGTAAGTAAGTACAGCTCACTACAGCTCATCAGTGGAAGAGCCTTAAACTGGGAGGACAGCTGCTTTCTATGCTAGTTGATAATTTGTCAGCATGCAGGCTGCACATAGTTGGAGTAGGCTGCATTCCAGTTGGCTCTACTCTGATATCTGTGCTTAATGCTGGTTGGGTTGTGTGGCTCCTGCGTGCTGGGGAAGGATAGTCTGATGAGTTGTGTGCTCTAACCATCGAGTCAGTGTAAAAGTTGGTTTATTGATACTAGTATTGTAGTACTGGTATCATGAAGATGATGCTCAGGGTTTCCATAATGTTCTTCATTTTATGAAGAATCCTTCTTTGCACAATGATCTCCAGAGGTTCTAGAGGAGTCCCCAGAACAGAGCCAGCCTTCTTTATCAGCTTGTTGAGCTTTTTTAAGTCCCTGGCTCTGATGCTGCTACCCCAGCAGATGATGGCAGAAGATATCACACTCTCCACAGCAGACTTATAGAAGATCTGCAGCATCTTGCTGCAAACACCAAATGTCCTAAGCTTACTCAAGAAGTACAGTCTGCTCTGTCCCTTCTTGTAGACGGCTTCACAGTTGCATCTCCACTCCAGTCTGTTGTCCATGTCCACCCCTCCTAGCATGCCTCTTCATGCTCCCCGCCAACCAATCACACATCGTGATTGTCATATGGTGAGATATGACCTTGCTTGCAGAAGCACTCAAGCCTTAAAGGCTTAGCCCTTACAATGCATTATGGCTGTTGGGCCCCCAGCCATGGATTAAAACATGGAGGGAACATGGACTGAACTGTACAACTGTATGAATGTCTCTGCACCTACGTCTAACCCAGCCCAGGAAGAGCAGTCAGAGCAGAAATCCTTGAACAAAAACACTATCCCCGCTTCCGCTCGTCCTCTGTCCGGCTGTCTCGCAGCTAATGGGCAGGCATCGCGCATGAATGTCTTCGTTGCTGGCAAAGGTTGAGGTTCACTTTTCTACAAGGCTAGTGTAATCAAATCATTCCAGTATTTGCAGTGTTTCTTGCACAACAACCACCTTCTAGCAGAGAAAAAGAACAAAGAATTTAAAAGCCCAATGTTGGTCCCTAAATTCTCAAAAATATTACTAGAGAAAGTATTTCCTTAAAGAATTACAATATGAAAATCCCATGTCCTTGGACTAATTATCTTTTAAAAAGAAAATGTTAATTCCCTTTTTCGAAGTGAACACAGCATTTAATCAAAGCAAATGACATTTGCTTTGATTAAATGCATCAGAGAATATTTAGATTTTCTAAATATTCTCTGATGCCCAAGTCTACTTTTGTCATGCTAGAACATTTGTGAAAGAAAAGAAAATACTTGATTTGCCTCAAATGTCAAAGTTTTCTCTCATACTATAAAGACAAAAGGCATAGATTCATACTAAATTAAAGAGGATTACTGGGCATCGGGTGACGAAGTAGTGTGCCGGAATTCGTTAGGATTGTCAAAGGATTTTAGCAGATAAAACAGTTTTGTAAAAAATTATTTTTTTTAAAAGTAAAGTGAAGCACTTCATGATCATTGTTGTAACATTAATGACTAAAAAAAAAAAAAAAAAACAAGTTAAACATGTTCCTCAACTGCCTCGGGAGCTTTCTGTCAGCAACTCTGTATGAGAGTGTCCCACTTCTGTTTGGAAATAAGGATTCGTGCTTAAAACTGACATTTTTGTGTAATGGAAACAAACTGAACATTGTCTCTGCCCACAGCCTGTATAGCTTTAATCCTAATAATATCGAGCTTATATGCACATTAACCAGTACAGTAGAAATATGTAAATAGGTCTTCGTATTCTATTTTTTGCTCTGAAATACACAAAAATAGTGAGTGATTTTGATCACATTGATATTATTAAAACAACAACACAACTGAAAGTCAAAGCTATGTTTGAGATGTGGTTTATGGTTTAAAATTGTTTGCCGAATTTACACAAATTGATGCTCCTATAAGTATTTTTTTATTGTTATGTGGCATATTTCCGACATTAGTGTTTTAGACTCCATTTAGACCATGCAGTTTGTCTAAACATGGATGAAATATCTACGTGTAAATTAGTTATGAACAGACTATACATTAACTCAGGTGAAATCCAGTCTACGTCTCAGTGGGTAAAAGTTTGTCCGAGGTCCTCAATAACAAGAAGCTGGTGTAGCAGTGCCCACAGGTGACATACTGGAAGGAAGAACAAAGCTGACCAGATATTAGGAGCTCTTCAGATGCAATCTCCATTTGACGACTTACTCATAAAAGGCAGGCTGATTTTTGGTCGAGTTGTTTTTATGTAATGGTTACAACACTTTCTTCCTTCATCAAATAAAACAAGTTTAAACATCTTTTGAAAAGTCTTAAAATGACATGCAGTAACAATACACCACGAGGGAGATGGAAATACCACCTATTTGAGCATTATTAAAATTTGAAAATCATGTAACGTGACAAAACGTGACAATATGTTTTTAGTATAAAACTCTCTACTCTGAGGAACTACGGGAGATATCCTCCTTCAGCACAGCACAGCAGTTTCAGAGGCACATTTAAAATTATTCACTTCTAACCTAAACTAGAGGAAAAGGATCCTCCGGTGTCCTGGAGTTAATTCCACTTACCTTCTCTTGAATTACTTTGGATTGTGCAACAGCAGGTTTTCCTCTGTTTAACGGCTTCATGGCGTCTTAGCCTTATGTTAAGCCTACTGTGAGATAAATTGTTGGTTTCAGGCCATAAAATGCTGCTGGCAGTGCCTCTGTTTCCGCATTGTTTGTGGGATGTCGTGAGTCGGTTCATAAACAGATAAACAAGTTTTTCAACAATAAGATAAAATCATAAAAACAAACTGTTGGATATTTACCTGCTGCAAATTCATTATCTCAACAGTTATAATGATAAAATATTATAGCTGATCTAAGGTCAACATGAGAATAGACAAATGTTTTAGCAGAGTGTTTTCCTTTGAATCACTCCACTGATGCTCATTTCAAATGTGACAAATTGTCAACATGCCGAGAAGTGGGGCGTGCAATATTATTCGGCCCCCTTGCGTTAATACTTTGTAGCGCCACCCTTTGCTGCAATTACGGCTGCAAGTCGTTTGGGGTATGTCTCTGTCAGTTTTGCACATCGAGAGACTGAAATTCTTGCCCATTCTTCCTTGCAAAACAGCTCGAGCTCAGTGAGGTTGGATGGAGAGCGTTCGTGAACAGCAGTCTTCAGCTTGTTCCACAGATTCTCGTTTAGATTCAGGTCTGGACTTTGACTTGGCCATTCCAACACCTGGATACATTTATTTGTGAACCATTCCATTGTAGATTTGGCTTTATGTTTTGGATCATTGTCTTGTTGGAAGATAAATCTCCGTCCCAGTCTCAGGTCTCTTGCAGACTCCAACAGGTTGCCTTCCAGAATGGTCCTGTATTTGGCCCAATCCATCTTCCCATCGATTTTGGACATCTTCCCTGTCCCTGCTGACGAAAAGCAGGCCAAACCATGATGCTGCCACCACCATGTTTGACAGTGGAGATGGTGTGTTCAGGGTGATGAGCTGTGTTGCTTTTACGCCAAACATATCGTTTTGCATTGTGGCCAAACAGTTCGATTTTGGTTTCATCTGACCAGAGCACCTTCTTCCACATGTTTGGTGTGTCTCCCAGGTGGCTTGTGGCAAACTTTAAACGAGGCTTTTTATGGATATCTTTGAGAAATGGCTTTCTTCTTGCCAGATTGCCAGATTTATGCATTGTATGACTGATTGTTGTCCTATGGACAGACTCTTCCACCTCAGCTGTAGATCTCTGCAGTTCATCCAGAGTGATCATGGGCCTCTTGGCTGCATCTCTGATCAGTCTTCTCCTTGTTCGGGATTAAAGTTTAGAGGGACGGCCGGGTCTTGGTAGATTTGCAGTGGTCTGATACTCCTTCCATTTCAATATGATTGCTTGCACAGTGCTCCTTGGGATGTTTAAAGCTTGGGAAATCTTTTTGTATTCAAATCCGGCTTTAAACTTCTCCACAAAAGTTTGACACATCCAATAAATTTCATTCCACTTCACGATTGTGTCCCACTTGTTGTTGATTCTTCACAAAAAATTAGAACGTTATATCTTTATGTTTGAAGCCTGAAATGTGGCAAGAGGTTGAAAAGTTCAAGGGGGCCGAGTACTTTCGCAAGGCACTGTAGCGTTAGACGGGTAAGAATGTGGGGTTGCCACAGAAACGGGAGATGTGACAGATGCCGATCATCTTCCATATATTAACATGATATGCATTAGAACATTTGGCATACTTCCAACAAACAGAAACCATGACTTTTCTTTGGATGCTTGTTGTTTTTGGCCAAGTGTTGGGAGGAGTTACAGACTTCAAGCTTCAGCTGGTGCTTAATTTTATTTTTTTTCTCCCCAGCAAGTTAAAAGTGTATTGAATTATAGAGAAAAAGATTTACTGTACTAAAACAAAATCAAAAGGGAAAAAAGTCCACAAAACTTTGGAATTTATCAAATTGAACTCATATTAAAATTACAAAGACAGCATGTGTCCCCTGGCTATGTAGTCCTAGCACTCTGTGCCTCTTTAGGTCCAAACAGCACAACCCTCAGAGAGGAGCTTCTATTCCAGGCTTTTTACTAGAAGCTCCTCTTGCAAGACAAACCACTACTATTTGAAAAATCACAACAAAATTTAAACCAACAAACAAAACACACTGAATACTCTACAGAACACCAGTCTATTAATACAGTTATGATGCAGTAAATGTTGGTGCAGTTAATGGTGCAGAAAACTCGAAAAAATATCCCATGCTCAGCTTGTCTATATCGGACTTTAAGGCCTCCTGCTCTGGTTTGAAAGACTGGCTTGGAAAAAACAGGAAGGTAAGAAATAACTGCAAACAATCCTGGTAGCCCTTCATACTAACATCACATAGCATTTAACATAATGCAAGCGACTGTCCACTGGCTCTACATGCTCATCCAGGAGGAGTGAATGCTGCAAGACACTGACTCCATGCAGTGTGCTGGGTTTCCTTAGACAGAAAGCCTTTTAACCAATTTGAATAATAAACTGAATTTAATTGCACAGTTTCATAAGTAGGATCAGTTGGAAAGGATGTGGCTGACTGTATATTCATTTGAACCAAAAATTAACTTAAACTCTGTTCTCCCAGTATTTCTGCTGAGTAACCAGATATTCATTGGTTGTTTGTTCATACTATGTACAAGTTACATATCGGAAGGCATGGCATACCTGTGATAGTATTGTCATTTTCCACATATACAGGGGTTGGACAATGAAACTGAAACACCTGTCATTTTAGTGTGGGAGGTTTCATGGCTAAATAGGACCAGCCTGGTAGCCAGTCTTCATTGATTGCACATTGGACCAGTAAGAACAGAGTGTGAAGGTTCAATTAGCAAGGTAAGAGCACAGTTTTGCTCAAAATATTGAAATGCATGTTGTGTGCATTTCAATATTATGGGTGACATACCAGAGTTCAAAAGAGGACAAATTGTTGGTGCACGTCTTGCTGGTGCATCTGTGACCAAGACAGCAAGTCTTTGTGATGTATCAAGAGCCATGGTATCCAGGGTAATGTCAGCATACCACCAAGAAGGACGAACCACATCCAACAGGATTAACTGTGGACGCAAGAGGAAGCTGTCTGAAAAGGATGTTCGGGTGCTAACCTGGATTGTATCCAAAAAACATAAAACCACGGCTGCCCAAATCACGCAGAATTAAATTGGGACCTCAACTCTCCTGTTTCCACCAGAACTGTCCATCGGGAGCTCCACAGGGTCAATATACACGGCCGGGCTGCTATAGCCAAACCTTTGGTCACTCATGCCAATCCCAAACGTCGGTTTCAATGGTGCAAGGAGCGCAAATCTTGGGCTGTGGACAATGTGAAACATGTATTGTTCTCTGATGAGTCCACCTTAACGTTTTCCCCCACATCCGGGAGATTTACGGTGTGAAGAAGCCCAAAGAAGCGTACCACCCACCTGTTTGCATGCCCAGAGTGAAGCATGGGGGTGGATCAGTGATGGTTTGGGCTGCCATATCATGGCATTCCCTTGGCCCAATACTTGTGCTAGATGGGCACGTCACTGCCAAGGACTACCGAACC
Organism: Crenichthys baileyi; assembly: GCA_036173005.1. Classification (NCBI taxonomy): domain Eukaryota; kingdom Metazoa; phylum Chordata; class Actinopteri; order Cyprinodontiformes; family Goodeidae; genus Crenichthys; species Crenichthys baileyi. The sequence continues at coordinate 1,344,508 of JAHHUM010002018.1, read as the reverse complement.
ATTCTTGAGGACCATGTGCATCCAATGGTTCAAACATTGTATCCTGAAGGCGGTGCCGAGTATCAGGATGACAATGCACCAATACACACAGCCAGACTGGTGAAAGATTGGTTTGATGAACATGAAAGTGAAGTTGAACATCTCCCATGGCCTGGCACAGTCACCAAAATCTAAAATTATTGAGCCACTTTGGGGTGTTTTGGGAGGAGCGAGTCAGGAAACGTTTTCCTCCACCAGTATCACGTAGTGACCTGGCCACTATCCTGCAAGAAGAATGGCTTAAAATCCCTCTGACCACTGTGCAGGACTTGTATATGTCATTCTCAAGACGAATTGACGCTGTATTGGCCGCAAAAGGAGGCCCTACACCATACTAATAAATTATTGTGGTCTAAAACCAGGTGTTTAAGTTTCATTGTCCAACCCCTGTAGATGGAGGAGCATTTTTAGCCTTACGTTCAAAATAAAAACTCATCAAAAGTTCATTTTATTTGTTCCTGTTCATTTATGGGAGAAGACCTTTAATAAAGCCTTGAATAAACGAATGGCTGCATGTGGTAAAGAAGTGAGGACCGAAATTAAAAAGATGGCTGCCGTGGTGCAGTCACACTGTCTGGCAGGTCCTGTGTGTTTGCTACCCAAGCTTTTTAAAAGCACAAAAAGATCATGGCACACGTCATCAACCTATTTGTTATTTGCTTTAAACTCTTATATTTGTTGGTGTGCCCAACTTGTCATCGAAGAATGGATGAAAATCAGGTTCTCTGCCTGACCAAGAGGTCTCAACACTTTCTGTTTACCAAAATACTGGATGATGGCCATGCAAGGCCACATCAGGATAAAAATGGACAATCATCTAAACCACTCTTGGGTATTGTACAGTTTCTATTGATATTGGCTGGTGATGTGGAGATAAATCCTGGTCCTGTGTCACCTCTGCTGCCTGAGCCTCGATCTTAACCAACTGGGCTTCCACCTCGGTTGTCTGGGCCTCCACCTCAGCTAACTGGACTTCCACCTCAGCTAGCTGGGCTTCCACCCCAGCTAACTGGACTTTTACCACAGCTAGCTGGGCTTCCACCTCAGCTAACTGGACTTTTACCACAGCTAGCTGGGCTTCCACCTCAGCTAACTGGACTTTTACCACAGCTAGCTGGGCTTCCACCTCAGCTAACTGGACTATTACCACAGCTAGCTGGGCTTCCACCTCAGCTAACTGGACTTTTACCACAGCTAGCTGGGCTTCCACCTCAGCTAACTGGACTTTTACCACAGCTAGCTGGGCTTCCACATCAGCTAACTGGACTTTTACCACAGCTAGCTGGGCTTCCACATCAGCTAACTGGACTTTTACCACAGCTAGCTGGGTTTTCACCTCAGCTAGCTGGGCTTCTACCTCTGCTGCCTGGGCTTCCACCTCAGCTAGCTGGGCCTCGACCTTTGCTGCGTGGGTTTCCACCTCTGCTACCCGGGCTTTTACCTTTGCAGTCTGAACTTCTGCCTAAGATAGCTGGGCCTTCACCTCTGCTGCCTGGGCCACTACCTCTGGTACCTAGGTTTCCACCTCTGTTGTTTGGCCCCTTACCTCAGCTAGCTGGGCTTCCACCTCTGCTGTCTGGGCCTCCACCTTTGCTAACTGGACTTCTACCTCAGCTAGCTGGACCTCCAACTCCATTGACTGGGCCTCCACCTCCATTGCCTGGGCCTTCACCTCAGCTAACTGGACTTCCACCTCAGCTAGATGGGCCGCCATCCATGCCAGTGCGACCTCCACCACTGCTAGCAGTTCTTTCAGACTCCATCAGCAGTGTTGCGGTGAGTGAGTCCAAGAGTAGGTTATGCCCCAGGAACCCTGTGTTCAAAAAACAACAATCTGCAAATCTATACTGCACCCCTTAAACAAAGCAAGGGTAATCTGGGACCCAAAACCCAAAAACCCAAAAAGGTCTGCTTGGTGGACATTTAAATATTAGAAAGGGTTTTTTGGCCCAAGTGTGACCAAGTTCATCACTTACTAAGTAATTCGAACCTGGACTTTTTATGTTTGGTCTGAGGACCTGGCTAAATATAAATTTCCCAACCATGGCTGGATTGCATGGCCAGGCTACAATATCTTTAAAAAGACCGGGTGGGAAAATCGGGGTGGAGGTGTAATATTATTTTATGAAGGGAACACTTAAAAAGTGCAAACAGATAGAATGGGTCAGTGTACACAACCTTGAATGTATTGGTCTTAAAATAGCTCTCACTCCACAAATGTAGATAACGCTGATTGGGATGTATAGACCTCCATCAGCCTCAAGTGCTTTCTATGTGGAGCTTCAGGCTCTACTTAAGGAATGTGACACGAAAAATGAAGTTATCTTGCTTGGAGATTTAAATATAAATTGGCTCGACAAATCGGTTTGGAGACAGCTAAAATCATTATTGACTAATTTTAACTTCACTCAATTAATTAAAGGTCCTACTAGACTAACTATTTCCTCTGAAACATGCAAGGGGATTTTTTTTTTTTTAATTAAGTGTGACAGAATTCAAGACGTTCAATATGATCACAGGTCTGTCAGACCATAATTTCATTCTGTTCTCAAGAATGCTATCTAAAAATAGATTCTCTTGTACTACGAAAACAATAATCAGAAAAGTTGAGAGTACCGAGGAGGGAGATCCCAATTTAAACTCAGGCCCTAAACAATTTTATCAATTGGGATAACTATCTCAACCATAATCATGTTAGTGACAATTGTGATGTATTCATGACTGTTATCCAGGACACAATGTCTGCATTTACTAGAAAAATCAAAGCGAAACCATTAAAAAAAATCACCTCCCGTGGTTGAATGAAACCATACGGACGTTACTGAAAAAGCGAGATCATGCTCTTAAAATATCTCTTAAAACGAAAAGGGTGAATAATAGACAGACATTTACTTCTCCTAAAAATAAAGGGGTAAAGGAAATTCGATCCGCAAAAGCACATTTTTTATTAATTTAATTAGTACTGCAAGAGGAAATGCTAAAGATATCTGGACAAATATTAAAAAACGGGAAAAGGTATAGTGCACAGAGAAATTAGGGAGCTACAGCTAGAGGAGAAAGTCATTCATGATCCAAGGGACATTGCAATAACTATGAACGATTACTTTATAGACTCAGTTAAAAAACTGACTTGAAGCAATTCCCCCCAGATAGAATGCCACCCACCAATGCCACTAAACGCCGACAAACCCTTTCTTAATTTGTGCGTAGTGTCACAGTCACAAGTTGATAAAGCTGTGTGTGGCCTTAAAAGCTCTAAAGCCAAAGAAGCATTTTGTATGGATGTAACATTTCTAAAATATCACAAAGATCTTTTAAACGCACCCTTTAAATTTCCTATTTTAAAAAATCCATAAATGAAAGTTCCTTCCCTGAACCCTGGAAGTGCTCTGGCATTACACCAGTCTTTAAGTCAGGTAATCCTGCAATAACCAGCAATTACAGACCGACAAGCATACTTCCAGCAGTCTAAAAGTCTTGGAAAAATAGTAGCGGAGCAAATGGTAGATCATCTTAACAATAGTCCATATACCTTGACCAGGATGCAGTTTGGCTTTAGAAAAAAATCATTCTACTGAGACGGCGTTTGTTTTTTTTTTAGAAAACATAAAATCAAAATTTTGGATGCAGGTGGGTGTCCCTTGGTGCTGTTTTCATAGATCTCAGAAAAGCGTTTGACACCATTAATCACTGCTGACTAAATTGTCTAGTTTTAACTTTTCCCCAAGTACTCTGAACTTGGATTGAATCATATATATCTGCAAGATCCCCCAGTGTGTTAGGATACAGAGCAGAAAGGGGAAATCATGCAACAACAATCTTTGGGGTACCGCAGGGGTCAGTGCTAGGTCCACTGCTTTTCAGTTTTTTTATTAAAATGATCTCCCAAGCTGTTTTCCTTTGAATGTAATCTGTTTTTTTTTTCCAAAAATTTTTTTGTATGCTGATGATGCTGTTCTGTATGTCCATGCAAAGGGGCAAAAAAACATGCTGCGCTAGAGTTGACAGATGCTATGATAAATGTGTATAACCGGGTTGAGGAAAATCCCAACCAAAGGTCTTTAAAAATATCCAAGACTGTGTGTATGTACTTTTTCAAAAAGAGCAAATACTGACAGTTTGGGGTTTCCCAATGTTTTTTGCAAGGTAAAAAAATTGATGTCGGGACAAGAGTTTAAATACTTAGGAATCACTCTTGACTCCAAACTTCTTTTTAAACGACAGATAAAAAATATTGTAAACAGAATTAAGTTTAACCTTAGTCCAACGTTTTTTAGACACAATCATACTCTTGAGTCAGCAAAATTGTATTTTGATACTATGATCATGTCCCACATGTCCTATTGCATAACAAGTTGGGCATCAGCCTGTAAGACGACAGTAAAGCCGATTGAAACAGTTCACAAACAAGCTCTGAAAATATTGGATAAAAAACCAAAAACGTACCATCACTGTCAGATATTAAAAAAACATGAGCGCTTAAACTGGGACAATACTCTTACATATATCGATGCTATCTTGATTTACAAAATCTTCCATGGCAAAGCACCTCCTCCGTTACAAGAATTTGTGAAATAAAACTCAAACAGATCAACAAGAGCTGGTTCTAGAGGTGACTGTGTGGTTCCTTTTAGAAGGGGTGCCTTTAGTTAAGCCACTTTCTCTGTCTGTGCTTCTCCCACCATGAATTCAACACCAAACTCAATACGTGAACTTCTGACTCGGACCTCTTTTACCAAACATCTTAAAGCTTGGCTATTGGAAGAACAGGGCTGTTGCCACAACCAGGCCTAAACTTGCATATTTGTCTATTACTAGCATATACTTTCTGCACTCTGCACTTCAATCAGTCTTTTGATATTTAATTTTAGCTTTTTAACACTAGTAAAATACGTATGGTCCCCTGACACACTTGGCCTGTATGTTATGATCCACCAAATTTTTCAATTGTTCTTGCTTCTCTTTCTATTTTTTATCCTATTGTTTTTAAGGAACTTTTATATATCTGTGTACTTACTCTACCTGCTCATATTGCTCACAGCCATGATGGCTTACTATTCTAACTGTTGTTTTATAGTTTGTATTACTTTATGTCGTTGATTCAACCTGCCGAAGGGACTACAGATGGAAATTAGCCGTTGGCTATAATCTGGCATATTTACATGTACATGTCCATTAATATGCATTGTCCCCTCTTTTTTAAATAAACTCAAACTTAAATATCACTGAGTCTTTGGTGTTAAATGTGGACTTTTTCACATAATAATTCAGCACTTTGGTCTAATTTTGAAAATAAATAAGATTGTGTGATGCTGTATGGTTCCTCTGAGGTTCTACTCACACAATGTGATATGATCTGGAAAGAACCTGCTCATTTTCTTTTATCATGTCCTGATTTATAAGCCTTTGAAATAAAAGAGAGCATACTATACTGACTTTACAACACAATGTAAGATGCTTTGTCTAAACAAAACTGGAGTTATGAACGTTGTGTTCGCCGTTTCTGTTGGAAAGAGTCTTTGTCTGTTTTAGATACAAGTTACATGCTGATTCCTTCTCTTCTGCATCACATTTTTTGGTCACAGGAAGCTTTGAATCATCTTGTCTTTTTAAAAATGCACCAATTGTTTAAAGACCGAACACAGTGGTCACCGATAAGAGGCCCCATGCTTGTTAGGAAGACAATTACACCCAGAGCCAAATGCAGACACACCAATCCTCTTTCTTTCTATATATACACCATACAGCAGGTAATCAGTCTACAACTTGGTAGTGTTATGGTAACAAAGGTTAATGTTGTGTTGTTGCAACAGGATGGAAGCTAGAACTGCAGAGTTCTCGCTGGCCTGGCCCTCTGAGGCCACTTCCTCCCAACCTGAGGACGTTCGACTTAATAATTAAGACAGAAAAACAGAAAAATGTATTGCTTTTTACCACAAGGTTTAGATGTTTTCTAAAAGAAATAAATGAAATCTGGATGCATAACTGAATTTCATTCGTACAGACCGGTTCACTACCTCCCACATGATGGGTAGTGATGTCAGGGCCCGTATTCACGAAGATTCTCAGAGAGCTCCTAACTTAGCCTAAAGATTCCTGCCAAGGACTCCTATCTTAAGAACGATTCAGGTCTCTGCTGAGAGCGACTCTGAGAAAGGAGACGACAGAGATTCCTATCTCAGTGAGGAGATGTGGTTGACCCGTAGTTAGGTGTGACGCTGCCTTCTAAGAGCTGTGATTGGTTGTTGCAAAAACCAAAAAGAAACAAGTGCTCCTAGTGATCAATGGAGAGATATTAACCGATGATAGAATGTAGATAATGTGTTCAGAAATGATACAACTTAGCAAAATTAAATTAATTGTCACCATGGGAGTGACCTTACTGCATCTATTTCATATGAATTAATTTCACACTAATATTAAAATTCAGCCTTTTACTGTGATCTCCTTCTTGTATAATGAGGTTTAGTTTGGGAAAATGACCAAAACAAAACAGAGGAAAAAAAGGTGGAGAAAAGCGAAGTGAACAGAGGAGCAGAGCCTGCTGGTGGAAGAGAAGAGAGGAGTGTTAAAGGTAGATTTGGTCCTGGGATCACGGTGGAACAAACAGGCATTCCCAGCAGATCAATGCGTCGTTCCCTCAGCTTTCACCAGGCTGGAATGTGAGCAGCTCTGGTACCTGCTGCAGTCAGAAGCTACAGAGGAGATAGCAGCTCACCAGAGAACGTCTCCACAGATGGGAGCGTTCTAGATGACCATTTAGGCTGAGGCTGCTGACATCATCATGTACAATACAGCAGATACTTACTCACCTCATTTACATCCTACTTCTATGTATATAGTACTTAGATTATTGAACTTTCTCTTGTCTAGAGTTTTTATTTATGTATATATATATATTTTTTCATGTTTTATCATTTTTTTCCAAATGTATTTCTTGAAAGCATTTTACAGTCTGTAAATATTTAAATAATTCTGTACTTTATTGTTTGTAATTTTGTTCACTTTTTATTCATGGTTTTTTATTATTGTTTCTATTAATCCTTTACAATATTACCTTACTAGAGGTTGACCTTTAACCTGTCCTGCTGCTGAAACTATTTAATTTCCCCCTAGGGGGATGATGAAGTTGATCTTATCTCTATATTAATAATTGTATGATTGTTATAGCAGTTTATGTACTCTTTTACTCGACTACTACTTTCTTAGAATGACGTCACAAGGAGCTACTTTTAGTCTTAGGATTCTTTGTGAATATGGGCCCAGGTCTGATATGAAATTCGGTTCATACTGCAGATTAGATTTGCATGAAATTATCTTGATATGATAATCCTGAGTGAAAATATCATAGTTTCACTACTTTAGAATTATTAACAAACATGAGATTCACATCATCTGATTTTATTTAACTAGAAAACCAACAATTATTCCTCCTGCTGCTAAACTAACTGATTGGTTTCCTACAGTTACAATATTGTTGGAGATTAAATACGTTTTCATTTATTTTGATATATTTTGAAAAGATGTTGAATTTAGAGGCATAAAATAAAGAGTGGAATTACATTTCTTACTGTGATTTAATATATAGCATGTAATAATGGGCAAGAAAGTTTTAAATGTATTCATATCATTTAGATCATTAAGTCATATTTAGTAACGGTTCCACTCGTTTTCCCCCAGCAGCTCTGGTGCTCCTAAATGAAACATTTAAAAGTGGCAGATAGAAGTTTAAATTGAGTTAAAAATCCAAACCCAATCGACACTGAAGTGTGGCTCAACGGGAAGAGGGTGTGGGTTCAAATCCAGCCTCCTCCTGCCACGTGCCGATCTGCTACTGGGCAAGGCACTTTAGTTGCCTATCCATCTGTGTATCAGTGGATGAATGTGGGTCTTTAAGATAATCAGTATAATTTCATGTTTAGTCCATTTACAGTTTTAACTCTATTACTCATTATTACATGATATAAAGGAAATAGCCATTAGAAAGAAATGAGCCAGTTTGTTTAAAGATAAATGTCTCAGGAAGTTTATCACAGATTTATAGCATCTCATATTATGAATGCAGTAAAAACGTGTTTATATTTTTCAGTAATGCAGGTCATAAGGAATAAATCTAAACATTTTGACATTATCAGTTTATTTTTCTTATTGATTCTGATCAAAAGATTGAAAGGCAGATAAACAGCTCATCATATAAAGCTGGGTTTAATCTTGGGAATTTAGACTTTATTTCCCTGTCTGTTCCGATCAGATGGTCACTGGCTTTAAAAGGCACCGCAGACGACCTTTTGCCTGATAACTGTAGATGTCCAACCATACAGAGAGCCGATGACAACACAGGCTGGGCCATATTTTCTAAGCATGTTATGAGCCGCATTATTTGGAAGCCGTTTAAATGTGCTTCATGTCCGACCGAACAGACTCTGTCACTTTAAAACAAGTTCACCTCCTGATTTCTACTCCCGTCCTGATATCAGAAACTCAGCTCTCGGCCCCATTACAGGAAGGGCTGCATGCTTAGATTTTATACTTTTCAGCATAAAGCGAGGCTTAAAGGTGAGATAGACAAGCAGCGTCTTCCTAGGGGTTCCTACGGCAGGACAGGCAGCGTTACAGCAGACATTGCATTTTATTGTGTTAAATAATAATGTTACCAGTTGGTCTGTCATTTTCAGTGGGCCAGCTCTGAAGCAGGGATCAAAAACATCAAAATCAATCTCAATTCTTTCACCTCCTCATCTAATGCAGCAAAAGTAAAAATACCCACTTTTCTCTGTCCTTAAATGTGTTAAACATTTCATTACTAGCTTAAAGAAATTTACAATTAATGCTGATTTTTTTTTAAGCGCAGGTATAGTTTCTGAAGACATGTCAGGATTGGCTAAAATGGGTATCAGCAAGTGGAGAGGTTTACCAAATCAGAGATCTGATATTGGCCACAAAATGTCTGATCAGGGCATTTCTAGTGTATGACTACGACACAGAAATGGGAAGAATCTTGGAATTTTTCTGTTTTGTGAAGGATTTAAAATTATTACTTCTATCACAGAATCTAGTACACATTTCTTTTTGTATAACTCAGGTTAGTCACATTTTATTGTTGAAAAAAAATTAGGAAATGACCCAAATTGGACCTCAGAAAAAAAAAGAAAAACATGGAAATCAGCATGAGCCGGTAAAAGCCTGATCAGTGCATTTCTAGTTTTAGGTTGCAGCAAATCTTTTTTTATAACCCACACATGCACACACATATTCTAGTAAGCTTACACCTTTACTGGTGTAATAAGCAAACCAAGGAGACCAACGGGAAACTTAAAGATAAGTGGAAGGCAGAATCTAAATCACTATTTGCAGCCCAGAACCATGATGGAAACTCACAATGAAGCAGAGACTTCTCAGAATTAAGGTGAGGATCTGCACTCTCTGGTGAACTGCTGTCTACAGGTTTATAATACTAACTGTGCTACTTGCTGTTATAAGATACTAAAGACTAGAGAATCAGTTTTTCTAAGGTTTAAAGGAATAAGATCAGGTTTTACAACGACTGCTGCTGTTCATTCCCTAATTAATATAGAAAAACAAACAGTTTGTTTCTGTAAGTTCTTCTATCGAACCATCTTAGATTTGTCCCCAAGGATCTCTGAAGGAATCGCATTTTATGGCTACGCTTTAACTTAAAGTAAATGGCCAGGGGTGTATTTCCCTTCAACAGCACAGCAATTATTTTAAAAGCAGGATACAAACATTTTAAATTTTTAATGAAGGATTTCACAATAAAAACACAATAAAACACCCCTAAAGTGTTTCTGCGTTGTGAACATCTGAGTCACCGGGGGTCATAAGGTCAGACATAGATTCTCAGACTGATGCTAAAAAACGCACAAAGATCAGAGCTGGATGATGATTTGCTGGTTTGGTCAATTCTACACTCCTCACAGAATCAGGCGTGGAATCTGAAGTATTTTCATCCAGTCAGGCAGACTTTTTACTGAAGAAGAAATACAGATCCAAGAGAGGAGGCTTCCTGCTACAAGCAGTTCAGCCTGAGCCAGAATCTGACCTTGATGATCCATGAACCATGATGGGGAATGGTCTGCACTTACATAGCTCTTTATCAAGTGCAAGGACACCAAAGCGCTTTACACTACAATCAGTCATAAAGCCATTCATACACACATTCACACACTGTAGCCACAGCTGCCCTGGGGTGAACTGACAGACGTGGGGCTGCCATACAATTGGCACCACCAGGCCCTCTGACCACCATCCGCAGGCAAGGTGGTTAAAATGTCTTGCCCAAGGACAAAATGACTGAGACGGATGGAGTGGGGTTTGAACCGGCAACCCACCAGTCACAGGACGAACCTCTACCACCTGCAGCCCAGAATATGGGCACAGAGGCTGAAACAAGCATTGATAATAACTGATAATAGGATAATAATCATCCTCAGAACCGAAATGGTTATAAATCTGTTTATATTCCCATTAGATGTTGTTAATTTGATTGATTTGTCCCTCATAAACGCTGCAATCTTGGTGCTGTCACCTTAGTTCTGTGGCACGCCAGCCCAGCCGTCATACAGGTCGACTGTTAGATACATTAAACACTCTACAGGGTTAGAAACAGAGCAAAGGTCTTTATTTTGGCACCTAACTGATCTGGTGCTACTTTCACTACAGAACACTTTTCCCTTCGTGATGTAAACGATGCTTGGATCCTGTTCCTGTTGGACCGAACTGGTTCCTCTGGGCCGCTTGTCAGTCTGTCTGCTTGTCCATCATTCTCGGCAGTCATGGCAGATGAGGTGATGTTTAACAGGACACAGCAGGATACATAGTTGGTCCATCTTTCAGTCTTTGTCTGGCCAGTCAATACCAAGACAAGCTAAGCACCGAAACCACATCTGAACATACCAGCAGTTTAACAGGTTTTCTGCACAAATATTTCCAAAAAGCAGGTATTTTCATGCCAAGCAACTTCCTCAGTCCAAATACTTCATGCACTGTCATAAGGATCACTTCCTCAAGACTTGTTTGTACTCACAGAGAAGTTGAATTCCCCCACAGTTATGTCTGACCAGATGTTTGTCCTCACGCCACCAGCACAACTAGTCAGGTGAGCTTCAGAGCAGCGCAAAGCTCAGTAGAAGCTGTACAAGGTGAGTAAAATACTGAGACAAACCCTGCAGAGTGGAACCAGCCTCATAGTCCAAAAGCAGGTGGATTATTCAGCTGAGTCCATGAGCACACTTCTAAAAAGCAAGAATTCTGAGTAGATTTTGCAGCGATGCACCGATGAATTGGCCAGAGTTTGGTACCAGCCAATATTCCCATCAGTTCTGATCAGTGGTTGGCAGTTTGCATACTAAAAATCTGTGAAGTCATTAAAGTATCTAAGAACTTATATTTTCGGGCTATTAACGTTATACTATATTGCTATTGTTACCATATTATTACAGTATACTAAATCGCCAACAATATTCAATTCAATAACACTTCAAATTAAATGTTGTTGGAGCTCATATTATGCAGGTTTCTCCGCTACACACTGATGCACCTTTTCTGTTTAATAAAAATGAAATTAATGGTTGGCGCATTTAATGCAGTTCTGTTATTTTCTGTTGGATTTGTTCCTTGGTAGCAGAGTAAGTGAAATAGAATCATTTTAAATCTGAATCGGCTGTTTAGACCTCCAGGATAATCGGAAATGGGCATCAGCAAGTTAGAGCCTGACCTCTAACATCTGTGCAAGAAAAGTTCAGACTGTTAGAGAGCGAATGACTGAGGATGTATTTTGGAAGTGACCAGCTGAGCCTGTGGAACAATGGCAGAACGTGTTTATAGAGGAAACGTGTTGCGTTAAGCCAGAAACATTCCTGATGGCGCTGGAATGCCAAAAATAACACCATATAATACCACGGTTATTAACCAAGACAACATTCTAGAGCAGCAGCATGCCGAGGAGCAGTCAGAGTATCCGGGTCACCGCACACACACACACCGTTACACAGTGTGTGTGAGACTGCGGTGTGGATGTACGCACCTTGCCGCTTAGGTCGTTTTTGTGCCGCGCCGCGCTGCTCCGTCTCAGTTTGATGGACGGGGAGCGCAGCAGGTTCTTGATGCGCCTGCGGATGGTTCCGCTTCCCTCCGCGGACATATCGACGCTAGCTGCCGGCAAGTTGAGTCCGTAAGCGGCGGCAGCTCCCACGTAGGTCACGGACACGGTCAAGCGCAAATCGCCCTGTTCTCTGTCCGCGCAGCGGTCATGTTGTCTGAGCTCCGAGGCGGGCAAAATCCTTTCAAAGAGCCTGGGCCTGGTTCTGTAGGTGCTGATCCGGTTCGAATACGCTCACCATATTAGCCTGTTCGTCTGCGGCAGCAAAAGGTAAATCCAACCAGGGTGGAGCGAGACGATCCTCTCTCCGACAGCATCAAGCTGGAAGCGGCAAGTTACCCGTTTCCGGTCGTGCTTTTCAGGATAAGATTACCGAAGTAAGCTCTAGGGCTTAAACGTTTTACTGTTGGATTTTTGTTCGATTTTAAATAGTTTTTCCCCTAAATGTTTAAAAGAAACACATCAAACTCTGCCATTACATATTCTGGCTGAGCCTCGTTGATAATAGATAAAACGTTTTCTTTTGTAAACTTTGTATTTTGATACGAGAAGGAAAAGCAACTAGATGAATGAAACAAGGGAATACCAGGAAGCTTTAATTCACCTGATGCTTTAAAGCAGGTCTCACTGATTCACAGCAGCTCTTTTCATCACAGGAAGACATCAACACAGACGAGTTGAAGCCCCTCTTGATTCTTTGTATCCTGCAGTAAGTTGCTTTATTTGCACAAAATACCAGTTTGTCTTGGTGCCTTTAAACTGCTGGGAGATTTTTTTTACAGACCTACTAAAACAACTGGTGGAGTCATTCAAGTGTTTGCTTTAAACTCTGCATGGTGACAGTCCCATAAAATCATCCCCAACAAGGCCAGCACCAAAACATTGGCTTTGGGTCCAAGGCTTTCAGGCCATAACCTAGAATTACTGCTCAGTAAGAATGTAGTCAGGAAAGTCTGAGGGGGGAAAAAAGCAGCCAAGGTCATGACCTGGACCGTTACCAGGCAGCGACAATAACACTTATTAGGATTTCTCCTTTTTGGTGGATTGAAAACCAGTTTAAAACCAGCCTTTCATGCATGGGTTGGCCTTTGCTGATGGTAGATTTCTGCAGGGGCAATCCCACCTCACAGAGATGGCTGAACTGTTAACTCAATATTCCTGATTGATTTCAGTGGAGTGATGCATGTGTAGCAGCTAACATGTAGAAAGTGATCAGGAAGCCCTGCTGTCCTGGGAATCCCTTTAATTACCTAATCTTTCAGTGTGTTCTGCTACCTGTATGACCCCTTCTCTTTTCCAATGGTTAGAATCAGTCTGACAGAGAGAGGTATCCCCAATCCTTGTGGTTTTTAGTATAACAATGGCCATCAGTGGGCTCTACATGGACAAACTTTATCAGTGTATTATTTTACTTAGTACCTCTACACATAACCCATTCTAAAATGGCCAAACTCTAACACTTAGTAGTTTAATCTAACCTCCCCAACAACCCGCACCATTCAAACCCTTTGTGAAGTGCGTTGAGACGACATGTGCTGTGAATTGGCGCTATAAAAATAAAACTGAATTGAAATGGTGCAGTCATGGTGTCATGCACACATGCATGACACCATGACTGCACTGGAAAATTCTTTTAGCAATAGACTGCTGCACATTAAATGCACCACAGGGCAATTCATAGGCTTGCCAGAAAAGGCTTCTAGCATGCCTTTTCCAACGGGACTGGAAAACCCAGATCCACAGATCATCACCAAGTTATTAGAAGAAGCTCTTGGAGGATGGTTTGATCCTACATTTTATCCATGGCAGTGCTCTTGGGCAGCATTGAGAGGAAGCCCATCCCTTGGATGAGAAGAAACCTCACATGGGTTGTATCAGGATACCTATTTGTTGGCAACACATAGAACATATACTGGCTCGTTTTCTCCAGACAAGTTTTTAAACTCAGATTTCACAAACAGTTCAATCTTCTTCGCCGTATTTTGCATGCATATACTCACATCCGCCTGCTGCCAGTGTTGATCCCGCTGTGCACTGGTGACGCTGCTAACATACAATGATTTGAAACACATTGGTCCTGCGATCAATCTGTTAATTTGCTTCACAGAGTGATTTCAGCTGGACTGTTTCACCTGTACTGATAAAATGACTGAGAATCTGTGGGGGGATTTAAAAACTGATGTTTGCAGATTTTCTACATTCAGTCTGGCTGGGTTTGAGCTATTCTGCAAACTAGAATGGAGAAAAATGTCAGTCTGGTCTCAAAAGATATCAAACTAGAATGACTCTGTGGAGCTGAATATAAATGTAGGCAGAACTTCCAGCATGACGCATGAAAACTTAAAGAGACTCGGTCTGAGTGTGGACCTGTTTTCATTCCCTAGATCAAAGCCAGAAAGACGAGTTCATAAAAAAAATCTTTATTAATATTAAAGTGTTAAACAAGAGACATCATCTACTTCAAATGTTTTTTAAACAAATTAAAAAATCCTAACTTAAGGAACACCAGGCAGAACTGTTAAAGAACAACGATTTGCATTTATTTAAACTTCCAAACTAAGAAACCGAATCTAAGACATTTGATTCTGGAGATGTTAGTCAGAATAATCCCCGGTGGTTTCTGGTAGGAAGAAACAAATACTGTGTGTCAACAAACCTTCCAGTCTGAAGTCGAAACGTTTTGCAGCAAACAATACTTAGAAGAGAACTTTGTGTCGAGTCAATTTCAGGAAAAAAATATATTTTTAAAGGGAAATTAACTTATGCCGTCTCAGATATGATAAATATGGAGTTTGAGTTGCCAGTAACTAGGGAAGCTTGAGTTTTTAAATTAGTGTCTGCATACTGCTGATTCTGACCCGGTTCAGTCTGGTCCAGATTTCTGCTGTCTGATATTAAAGCATCTGTATTTTTTTTCCTTCAACACCTCTTGTTCTCCACCTGGTTGTGCTGAAAGTTTCACAGGTGGCAACATTCGCACAAGGAAAGCTTGTCTGAACAATTCGTAAATATTTTTCTTGGATCAGAACCAAAACATCTGTAGTTTATTCGCTCAGCTCCTTTCTGCCCTGCTCCAGGATGGAGAACATTATCTCAGTCCACAAAGTCTGCAACTTTATTGCTGAACTCAGCTTTGAGAACTGAACAGACAAAACATGGCCTTGTTAAAAACATCAGTCGGATCGGCCTTCAGAACCAGTAAGAATCCCGTCGGCCTGCCACAGATTTCCCACAGTCAGCTAGGAGAGTTTCCTCTCAGCCCCAGAGGAACTAGCCTCGGCATTGGCCTCCAGGCCAAACCACCGCTTCCTCCACCTCCAACTGCTGCTCCATCATTGGTGCTGAGTCCTGGCACTTTGGCCCCTCCCACCTTCATGTGCAGCAGAGGGGGCGGGGTCAGGACACCTTCAGTGGTGTTCCCTGAAGTTAGCCCAAGGTGATCTGAGGCCAGTCTCTGTTCCTCAGATCCACCCACCGAGGAACCCTGAAGGCAATCCTTCACTGCTGATGTACCTGCTATTGTATCCGTGGCAACAGTCTGCTGGTTGAGAAAAACTATTTCATTCAGGAGGGACGACAGGCTCTCATTGTCCGGGTCCTGACGGGGTGATTGTCCAACAGTTTCAGACTGTTGTACATCTAGGTGGGGGTACATGCCTGAAACTGAGCTCTGAGAGGCAGCGGGACTGAGGGGCTGAGCTAGACCCTGGTGGTGGCCTCTGACCTGGTTGCATTTAGCAGAGAGCAGCAGAACTGGAGACAGTCCTGCAGCAGGCGGGGGCTGAACCTCCTGGGTTTGGTGCGATGTGCTTCCTGGCTGAACAGTGAAAAGCCCCTTGTCCAAGTTAGGTACTGCAAGGAAAAACAATTATCAGCTAGCGGGAAAACCTCGTCCACAAGACATTTTCACATGCAACACTCTGGAATCCAGTGCCTTGCAAATGTATTTATATAGTTGATTCTACAACATTAAATCAGTTTAGGCTGTGGCATCCCTTACCCCCCCCCCCCCCCAACCCAGGGCCTGCAGACTGTAAAGCGGATAGGGTAAGGAAGAACGGTAAATGATGGGTGTATGATTTCAGTATGTTACAGTCAAGAAAAACAAGACGTAAAATAGTTAAAGTTAAAAATTTCCTAACAATAATTACATTTTATCAATATGCTCCAACATCGCAAAATGTGGCTGGTATAGAACTGACTGGAGTTATGGGTTGATTTAGTCAGTAATGATAATAGAACACAGACGATGGACGGATGGATGGCTGGATGGGTGGATGGATGGGTGGGTGGGTGCATAAATGGGTGGGTGGGTGGATGGATGGATGGGTGGGTGCATAAATGGCTGGGTGGGTGGGTGCATAAATGGGTGGGTGGGTGGATGGACGGATGGATGGATGGATGGGTGGGTGCATAAATGGGTGGGTGCATAAATGGCTGGGTGTGTGGGTGCATAAATGGGTGGGTGGGTGGATGGATGGATGGATGGGTGGGTGCATAAATGGGTGGGTGGGTGGATGGATGGATGGATGGATGGGTGGGTGCATAAATGGGTGTGTGGGTGGATGGATGGATGGATGGATGGGTGCATAAATGGGTGGGTGGGTGGATGGATGGATGGATGGGTGGGTGCATAAATGGTTGGATGGATGGATGGATGCATAAATGGATGGATGGATGGAAGGATGGGTGGGTGCATAAATGGGTGGGTGCATAAATGGCTGGGTGTGTGGGTGCATAAATGGGTGGGTGGGTGGATGGATGGATGGATGGATGGGTGGGTGCATAAATGGGTGGGTGCATAAATGGCTGGGTGTGTGGGTGCATAAATGGGTGGGTGGGTGGATGGATGGATGGATGGGTGGGTGCATAAATGGGTGGGTGGGTGGATGGATGGATGGATGGATGGATGGGTGGGTGCATAAATGGTTGGATGGATGGATGGATGGATGCATAAATGGATGGATGGATGGAAGGATGGGTGGGTGCATAAATGGTTGGATGGATGGATGGATGCATAAATGGGTGGATGGGTGGGTGGATGGATGGATGGATGGTTGGATAGATGGATGGATGGATGGATGGGTGGGTGCATAAATGGTTCGATGGATGGATGGATGGATGGGTGGGTGGGTGCATAAATGGTTGGATGGATGGATGGATGGATGGATGGATGCATAAATCGGTGGATGGATGGATGGATGGGTGGGTGCATAAATGGTTGGATGGATGGATGGATGCATAAATCGGTGGATGGATGGATGGATGGATGCATAAATGGTTGGATGGATAGATGGATGGATGGATGGGTGGGTGCATAAATGGGTGGATGGGTGGGTGGATGGATGGATGGTTGGATGGATGGATGGATGGATGGATGGGTGGGTGGATGGATGGATGGTTGGATGGATGGATGGATGGATGGATGGATGGATGGATGGGTGGGTGCATAAATGGTTGGATGGGTGGATGGATGGGTGGGTGCATAAATGGTTGGATGGATGGATGGATGGATGGATGGATGCATAAATGGGTGGATGGGTGGGTGGTACATCAATAAAACCACATGGAAATGGTCAGTGTTGTCATTTAGGAGTTTTATAAGTTTAATAAGACTCTAGCAATAATCCACTTACAAAAAAATGTTTAAAATACTTTCGAGCTGTTTTAAAATATAGATTGAGGTGTTCTCAAACCTTTAGATGTGTCCCTAGTCCAACGCACCTGAATCTATGGCCGAATTACCTCCTCAGTATGCAGTCAAGTTCTCCAGAGTCCTGCTAATGACCTAAGTATTAGATTCAGGTGTGTTGAAGCAGAGGCACCTCTAAAGGTTGCGGAACACTGGACCTCGAGGACTGCAGTTTGACACCTGTGATATAGATAATCTGGTGTACAAGCTGTACTTGAATGCACCATAAAACGGCCCCTTGTTGGGAGAACCCCTCCTCTTGGAGGGACTCCCCTCCACACAGTATTGGTCATGACCGCTCCATCCAATCTGATTGGGTCGGAGCGCTTTTAAAAAAAAAAAAATGGGCACAAAGAATCAATTTGAAGCCGAAGGTGGTTCTACAGAGTTCTGACTGAGAAGAGCTGAATACAAATAGATTTCACATTTTCAGACATTTTGATTTTGAAAAAAACTATGCACCATTTTCTTTCCACTTCCCTATTATGTAAAACTTATTGTTGGCTTAACACACAAAATCTCAAAGACGTTTGTACCAAACAGGATTTCAAGAAGTGTGACTGGTGCACTGAGGTACTGGGTTCTGTTGGCAGTACCATCTTACCCTCTTCAGCTGATGTTTTCAGAGGCAGCGTTCGATTCCTGCTGCGAGACAGAATGTTGGGAACAGTCTTTGTCCGTTTAATCGTTCCAGACGCATTACCCAAACCCTGACAGGGAGGAGCCTGTGGTGACTGCAGGGGGTCAGCAACTCCTGCAGGTGGGGCTACACAGTAGGCACCCTCCACTAGCACCTCAGCGGCCATGCGTTGCCTCGTCTCGATCTCAGTCTCCTTTTGATTGGTCTGATTGGCCAGCAGCTGCTGCAGCTTCTCCGTCCCTGCAGTCACAAACAGAAGAGATCCTTGAAAACTGCCCACAATTTAAAATCTCTCATTTTACTTTCCATGTTTTCCATCATAAAAAAAATTCCAACTTTTATTCAAGTTCTGTATTCAACTTTTGTAATGTTGTATATACTGTAAAAGCAAGAAACATCTAAATCTTTATGTTTTTAGGAACGTTTATAGAGTAAATGTGTGGATAATGCAACCTTCTATGACTTCCTGATGTGGATCAATTTAGGGATGGATTGGGCCGCTCCACAATATAGTCTGCCTTCTTTTTGCAATACGTAGGACTGACGTCTGGACCACAACATCATGGAGCAAGAGAGCTTTTACTGTTACCAGATACCACACCGATGGCATGACAGACAAGCTGATCCGTAAATATTTACAATCCTCTCCTCTACAGTTTACTGATCCCACATTTAAGCACCTTCTTTTCACGAGTCCTGGCAGGTGGATCAACCTGAGACTGTTTCTGGTTCTGTTCTTTACTGCTTTTCTAAAAGAAAAAGTTTGGTTCTCCAGAATCATCTCACTGGGTCATAGTGCATAAAGACATTTTGATGACAGAAATCGGATTATTTGTCCCTGCAAACATGGTGAAAATAAAACAACAGCTTTTTAGAACAGAGTAGGGGAAAGCATTTATGAACCGTGGGGACAGCTCTGTGTGGACCACTGACCTCCTTAACCTCTGAGAGGCGTTCAGAGTTCTGCGAGGATGTCAGACCATGTTAATACAATGCTAATGTGACTGTGTGTTACTGTTGAGGCTTTAACTCATTCTTTCTCTTTAATTAAGCAAATTAAAAAAATCATTTCGATATTTGGCTGGTCTCTATGAGTTCATGTCCAGGTTCTGATGTTCTTTTCTATGGCTCAGCTCAGAGTAGGTTTCAAAACAGAACCAGTCTGTTGGGGCTGGAGACTGCACCAATAAGAACTCTTGCTAAGCAATCAGTAGCACCAGTTCAGCACCAGAACTGGTTTGGTAGAAAAGCTCCTTGACTGGCCTGATTCTGATGTTCTGGAAACGCATAGGATGTGTTGGACTGAATGTGAACTGGACTGACACTGACTGTTCGCCCCAACAGGAACCTAGCATACACTCACTTAACAGATACATTAAAATTTGCACCTAAAAATTTTCAACCCTCACAGCAAATGTGGTTTATTGTCTACATTCTAAATGGTTCAGATGTTTCCAACAAATTACCAAACAGCACTTTATAAAGTTTAACAAAGGCAAGATGACATGGATTTTATTCAAATTCAATAAATAACACAGTCTCAAAGTTATTCAACACCTTAAATAAGATTCTTCATCAGGTATTACCTTTCCTACACAAAGATAAAGGTCCTGAGGGTTCCTTCACATACAGCGGGAAGCTTAGTTCACAAGGTTGAAGAAACAGTGATTCCGCCACCTGGTGACTGAAAGAGGAAGCTGCCCCTAGATTACTGAGAAGCTAGGTGGTCAAAAACCCTCGACTGACTGAAAAAGCTCTGCAGAAAGACTTGGTGGCTGCAGCCAATGCGGTTTCAGTTTCCACAGTAAGGAACATACAAAATGCTGAAGACCTTCATGCCTGTACATCAATACTGACCCAAAAGCAAAAGAAAAAACAGCTCCACATTCCTCACAGCTATATAAATAAGCCAAAGAGATTATGGGATTGGGTTCTGCAGAATGAAGAATCAGAACTAGAACTTTTCAGAAGGGAGGATGAAGAATACGCTGAAACGGACACTGCCTACAGAAAAACAAGATCGGTTCCATCAACCATCTAGAAATCCTGGGAAAAAATGTCCTGGTGTCTGAGGAGGCTGAAGCTTGGGCAGCACTGGATCTTCAACCAGGAGAATTATGCCAAGCATAATGTCCAGAAGATGTCCAGAAACACACTAGACTGAACATCACACTGGCCTGACTTGACCTCTTTGAAAAAGGCTCCAGCACACAAACCAAACAATATTAATAACCTGGAAATGTCTGGCCATGAGGAATGGGCTAAGGTTGCTCAGGAACGTTGCCAGAAGCTACTACCTGCTTCTAAATCACATTTGCAGCATAATAACAAAAAGCTGCTCTGCTGAGTAATGAAGATGTTTGTTGGTGTGGAATAATTTTGATGAAGAGAAATTTTGTGTTGAACTTGGAGAAACCACTTGTTATATTAGTTGTGTTGAGCTACCTACATTGTTCTGGTTTGATATATTTCACAGCACCTGGTTTGTATATTTTGACAATAAATGGGGTGTAATCTACTGGCAGGAGGGAGAGAAAAAAAAGAGGTTAGCTGGGATGTTTGACAAAGTTTTTTGCTATTTTTTTAGAAGAAAGCCATTAAAGTGAGAACTCCAATGTCAGCTGTGTGATTACTGGGTGATAATTTTAGGTGCATCAAGCATGTTTGGTGGTCAAAGAGAGAGTCGAACTGACGGAAAAGCAGTCCAATTTCCCACTTTGGAGGTACAGTGAAGGCAGCATGATGTTGAAGTTGTGCAGACATAAAACTGTAGAGACTTGTGGCAGAGGGTGTGATATTACTGATTGATTCTAAGAGGCCGAGCAAATAATGAAAAGTTAATGTCAGACCTGATGAGCTGCAGACCTCCTTGATGTGTGTGTCTCGATTATCTTTATTCTTCGAGCTCTGGATGAACAACAGTCTCTCCGTCTCTGCTGGAAGCTTCCCGACCTCCTGAGGAGCCTAAAACACAACAGTCTTGATGTTCATTCATTCCAGTTTAAGGTCTATTAATCAGCTCCATCTGATCAGCTCATATTCAATAAAACCTAACCAGTGTCACAATAAAAGCAGCAACGTTAACCTTACAGTGAGCTGAATCTCTTTAAAAAGCAGGGAAAGAAACTTGTTAATAAGAATATTCTCACACTCAGAAGTGCTGAATTACTTTAGTAATATTTAAATACATTTACTTTCACAAATTTGTACTATTTTAGTGAGCTGCTCCCTGCCATACAGGCCTGTGAAAAAGTTCTTGACCCCTTACAGATTCCTTTTGGTTTTGGTTTTTTGTCCCACGTAAAAGTTTGACATCATCAAACTAATATTGTTATCATAACCTGAGTAAATACAAAAAGCTGTTTTCAAATAATGATTTTTTAAATAGAGAATCGTCTTTGCAAACCAACCTAACCATATCTTATGGAAATTTTAGTGCCTTGCTTGATTTGCTCCTTGATACTCTACAGGAACTGACAAAAGTATTAGAACCCCTCAGTGTTGTTCAATTCTTCTCTTATATAGTCTTAGAGTAATGGTTTCTCAGCCTTCTCCTTGCAGCTGTGTGAGATAATATGTATGCCACACTGTTAAGATTATGTCTGGGACCTCGTCTCTCTGGGTCTCATGAGAGTTACCTTGAAAACTGTTGTAGCTTATAAAGAGAACCTTTGCTTTGTCTAGTCAGAACGATTTGGCAGCACTACTGAGCGCATCTCCAATGCTGTAAAAAATCCTTCTCTCTTGCAAGATTATAATAGAGCTGATTCTGAGTGACAATCATCGGTCTCTGTCTAGGTAAAAACTAGTTGTTCCTCCCTTGGCAGCAACAGTGTTAGTGAGAACTGGATGTTGGCCTTTAACCTCACTGTGGAGGAATTATGGCCCCCGTTTTGGAGAATGACTCGGCTCCTCCCCACTGAGTGTTTCTATTACTGTTTCTTTCTGGCCCAGTACTTGCTTTTTTGAGACCTACTCTGTACCAGCTGGAACCATTGAGGCTGAGTACAATAATACAAAAATTATTTGTTTTTCTTTTATGTTTTCATTTTCTATGTATTTTTTATCATTTCACATAGATTACTTTAATGTGACAAAGTCCCACAGTAACATTCATAGCAGCACAGTGCACTATACTGAGGGTTGGAGGCGGGGCTTCAAGTCATAGCTCCAGTCATTAGTGGGTCAGTGGAAATGCATCAGGTTCCGTGCTGAGGAGAGTGAGACCAAGTGGAATCGAGAGGTGTGAACCTGAAACCTTCAATGGAAAAGGTAGGCTTGGAGAGAAGATATTGGAAATAGAGCAGCCAGGCAGGAGAAAGAACCCAGAGAAGATTCATAGACATGGTGAGGAGGGACAGAGAGAAAACAGGGAAAGGATAGAGTAAAATGGAGATGGGTGATCCACTGCGGCAATCCATGAGGGAAGCAGCTAAAATTAGAAGAAGAAAGTATTTGATACACTGCTGATTTTGCAGGTTTTCCCACTTACAAAGCAAATCTTTCATTTTTATCATAGGTTCTCTTCAACTGAGTGACAGAATCTAAAACAAAAATCCAGAAATTCACATTGTGTGATTTTTAAGTAATTAATTAGCATTTTGTTGTATGACATAAGTATTTGATCACCTAACAACCAGTAAGAATCCCGGCTCTCACAAGCCTGTTAGTTCTTCTTTAAGAAGCCCTCCTGTTCTCCACTCATTACCTGTATTAACTGCACCTGTTTGAACTTGTTATCAGTATAAAAGACACCTGTCCACACACTCAATCAAACAAACTCCAACCTCTCCACAATGGCCAAGACCAGAGAGCTGTGTGAGGACATCAGGGATAAAATAGTAGACCTGCACAAGGACGACTGCACCGTATTGAGGGGAGGATGAATGGGACCATGTATCAGGAGATCTTAGCCAACAACCTCCTTCCCTCACTAAGGGGACTGAAGATGGGTCGTAGCTGGGTCTTCCAGCATGACAACGACTCAAAGCACACTGCCAGGTCAACTAAGGAGTGGCTCCGTAAGAAGCATCTCAAGGTTCTGGAGAAGCCTTGCCAGTCTCCAGACCTGAACCCAATCAAAGATCTTTGGAGGGAGCTGAAAGTCCGTATTGCCCAGCGACAGCCCTGAAACCTGAAGGATCTGGAGAAGATCTGTATGCAGGAGTGGTCCAGAATCGCTGCTACAGTGTGTGGAAACCTCCTCAATATCTACAGGAAACATCTGATAATTGCAAACAAAGGTTTCTATACCAAATATTAAGTTTTGTTTTTCATCAAGCAATAAAATGCTAATTAATTACTCAAAAATAACACAATGTGATTTTTCTGAATTTTTGTTTTAGATTCTGTCATTGACAGTTGAAGAGAATGATAAAAATGAAAGACTTCTACATGCTTTGTAAGTGGGAAAACATGCAAAATCAGCATTGTATCAAATACCCCACCGTAGAAAAGACCAGCTTGTGAGGTCTGTGTGGTTTGGAGCCCGTCTCCTTTTTATTGGTGAATCATGAACTCTGACCTTAATTAAGACAGTGGATCATAGAGAACATTAGATGACGTTATGGGTTCTTCTGTAACCTCCTAAATAAGTAATGCTCCTCACTCTGGTTGTCCCAATGCCTTAAAATGACTTTGTAACCCATTCCAGACTGATAGATGTAAATGACTGTTTCTCATTGGTTGTTAAATTTCTCTAGATCTGGGTGACATGTGTTACTTTTTGAGATTTTAGCTGAGTTCATGTTTTCAGACAGCCTCTGTTTAAGTTATTTCTTGATATTACAGGTTTGGCAGTTTCAGGTCAGGGTGTAGTTCATGAATTTGAACCAAAGAAACTGAGGTTAATCACAGAGAATTTGTGCTTTAACAAGGAAAAGTAATTACTTTTTCACATAGAGCCAGGTTGGTGTGGATAGGTCTTCATAAATGAGATCAGCACCTGAAAACGGTTCCTTGTACTTACTCTGGTTGTCTCTGATAGAATCTTTTTGATGACATGAATCATTTGAGAGTAAGAACAAATAAGCAAATAAAGAAGGAGTCTGTAAGGGGGCCAATAGTTTCACTGTATTCTATCCAGTGGTGCATAAGGTGAGATCTGGGCTTTAAGCCCTCAGTGAAAAGGGCTTGTCAGAATATACAGGAACTGCTGGGTTCCCCTGTTTATAGTAGTCCACACCTGGTCCTGCAGCCGCGTCCTTGGAGAGTTTGGGGAGTCTGCGGCAGGGCTGAGAGCTTCCACTTCAGTGTCCACACTGAAAAAAAGAAAGTCCGAGATAATACAGGAGGATGTGTTTAACAGTGTAAACCTCCTAGTTCTCCTCACATCTGGGTCACACTCCTGAAATTCCCACATTCTGGAGAAACACAACAAATAGTGGCTTCAACTGTGACCCATTATAATATAACTGTTGTTAAATTGCATCAAATGATAGAATCGCCAACACAGGAGTAGAATTAGATCATATGTGTTCATGTCATTCTGTTTTCATTTTAACACATCATGATACTGGTATCCATGTCATCCAGCACATCTTAGAAATGTTAAATATCAGGTTTCTAGAAACTGTTGACAAATGTGGACATGAATCTGTCAAGCATCAACTAAAACCACTAGTCAACAGTCTGGTTATCCCACAGTGACGTGTCTTAACTTCTTACTCTGAACTACTCATCTCCATCGTCTGCTGAGCTGTTCCATATCCACTGTTCTTCTCCAGCTTTTCCAAAGTACAGTGCCAAGCCTTCTCCTCCTCTCCACCGCTGCTGACAGGTCCTTAGCTGGCATTCACCGTTAACTCACCAGCTGCAGCAGCACCCTGCCAGAACAGTTAACACCACTCAGAAGAAGCTCCTTCAGGTAAATTCAATTCAACTCAAAACTACTTTATTAATCCCAAAGGGACATTAAATGTTGTTCTAGCTCATATTATGCAGGTTTCTTCAAAGAGCTGTTTTAGATGCTGATGGCATCTAAAACGTGGGCTTCTGCAAGGTGAGGATAACTTTTATCATTAATAGGTGAAATCTTTAGTAGAAAACTGCCTTTGTATCTACTCAGGTTATCTTTCCCTGGTATTTACATTCCTTTGATGATCTGAAATCTTTTAGGGTAAAAAACACAAAAACAGAAGAAATCTGTAGGAGATCAAATGCTTTTTCACAGAACTAATGAAACAAAGCAATATAGTAAACAGATGAAGTAACAGGTAAAATAAAATGAATATATGCCAGAAAGTAGAAAAGTTGCAGAGGTGCAGCTATGCAGGTGCAAATAACCTAAGACTAAACATATCTAATCATGACTTACATTAGTAACAGTTGTCCTGTTAGGGCTGTCCTCCTCAGATGAGATGTAGAACAGATCCTTCACATCCATCCTGGCAGCAGCGGCCCGGTTTGCTGAAAGAGAAAAACACAAAGGCAGAACAGGGTCAGCGGTGCGATCTCTGCGGAGACATTAAAGCAGCGTCTCTGACTCTCAGTTACATGTGTTTCCTTTCAGTCGATTCAATCGGTGGAACACATGTAGTATGGGATATTCTGCCCTCACGTGTCCTGGCTGTAAACACATGTTGGGCGCCTCCCCACCTATTTTTACACATTACCATCAGTATTATTGTCTTCACAGAGTGCAAAAGTTTTTTCTGTGGGTGCTGGAGCTTCATGTTTTGGCATGAGCACCAAGTTGAAGCACTGAAAGTGTCAACTGATGGATTGTTTGGGCAGTCACTCGATGCCATTCAAGCAAAGGTTGAGCTAAGACAGAAGTAAACTGAAGCACTATAATATCCTCCCAAGATGTGATGCGAGACCCAAATCTGTCATGGGTACTCGAAAGCCTGTGGTACCACCACCACAAGCAAAAGTACTTGTCTGAGGTTCCACAGAAGTAGAAGCTGCATTCATTCATCTATTGGTTGAAAGGACCTTTGTCATGGGTTACCAGCTACAGTTCAGGGGTGTTAACACCATTGAGGAAGTCGAAGCGGTGGGGAATCTGAGAGATCGCCTTCAAACGCGATCATAGGTTGGTACAGCTGTTACTTTGCCGTTCCAAAAAGAGGAGGGGGCTTACATCCTAATCTAGACGGAAAAGTGTTGAACAAGTACCTACAAACATACAAATTCAAGATGCTAACGCTCCAACAGCACCTCAATGCTGTCGAACCAGGAGACTGGTTTGAGACAATCGACCTGAGACTCTAACCATCATATGACAATACACCTAGAAAACAAAACCTTTCTGAGGTTTGTATTCAGGGATGTACACTAAAAGTATCTTGTCCTGCCACTAGCACCTTCGCCAAATGTGTGCAGGCAGCATTAGCTCCTCTCAGAGAGAAAGGCATTGGAATCTAGAAATGTATTCGCTTTCAGTCCGAGCACAACTGCCAGAGCACTGTTTGGAAGCCTTTCGCCGCTGCATCGATAAGTTTCAGTTAAGATGCAAACTGCGTTTCTAGCAGATTACTTTTTATTAGAAATTTTAGCGTTGGACTCACTCACTTGCATTGTTTGTTCCACGTCACCTTCACAGAAAGGTAACCATTACCACAGCTTGCGTATCAGCTCTTCTTCCATGTTACATTCCAGTTTCCTGTGCCAGGGTTCACCGATTGGGAGAGTGTCCATTCGCAAGTTGGTGTCCACAGACATTTCCCTCTCGGGATAGGGCTGTGCAATGGTAAAATGTTTTATTGTGCAGGTGTGTATACAACCAAGCAAACTCAAGGGCCGAGACCCACTTTTTGAGGTGGTCCTGGCCTGCTTCCAAACAAACTCTGATGTGGTTCGCTTTTCGTGTGAATACAAACCGGCCTCGATCTAACCAACGACCAAAACATACGTCTCTTTGGGCTTAACAAGCCACTGGGGTAGTAAACGTTATACTGAAATCTTACCTAAACTGCACTGTTGCCTACATTCTCCGACGGGGTTCCAAAAATATAAATAGAACGTCGCAAAATCTGTGTTGAATGAGCTGCTCTTGACCCTCAGTGATATTGCAGCTTTAATAACGGCACAAATATGCAGTACAAAGAGGCTGCTTGCAGGACTTCCTTGGTTGTTTTCCTCCATTCCAAAATCTGTGCTCTGTCCCACCCTGCTTGGGAGGGACTGATTGTATGGTGGGTAACCTTGTTAATCATTTAATGTATGCTGATGTTTGATCACTCTGTCCCCTTACAGTGCAGGACTGCAGTAGCTACTTAGAATTTGTGTTAATTATGATGTCCAGCTTGACATTCTGTTTTACCCTAATGAGTGATAAAGTTTAAGAGCTGAAGAACTCCAACTCTGTGCTCACTTTGTAATTCCCAGCTGAGTTTTTTACAAAATCATTTGCTGACTGCTAGGGTTGTCAACATACTAGATATACACTGCTCAAAAAAATAAAGGGAACACTCAAATAACACATCCTAGATCTGAATGAATGAAATATTCTCATTGAATACTTTGTTCTGTACAAAGTTGAATGTGCTGACAACAAAATCGCACAAAAATCATCAATGGAAATCAAATTTATTAACCAATGGAGGCCTGGATTTGGAGTCACACACAAAATTAAAGTGGAAAAACACACTACAGGCTGATCCAATTTTGATGTAATGTCCTTAAAACAAGTCAAAATGAGGCTCAGTATTGTGTGTGGCCTCCACGTGCCTGTATGACCTCCCTACAACGCCTGGGCATGCTCCTGATGAGACGGAGGATGGTCTCCTGAGGGATCTCCTCCCAGACCTGGACTAAAGCATCCGCCAACTCCTGGACAGTCTGTGGTGCAAGGTGATGTTGGTGGATGGAGCGAGACATGATGTCCCAGATGTGCTCAGATTCAGGTCTGGGGAACGGGCGGGCCAGTCCATAGCTTCAATGTCTTCATCTTGCAGGAACTGCTGACACACTCCAGCCACATGAGGTCTAGCATTGTCCTGCATTAGGAGGAACCCAGGGCCAACCGCACCAGCATATGGTCTCACAAGGGGTCTGAGGATCTCATCTCGGTACCTAATGGCAGTCAGGCTACCTCTGGCGAGCACATGGAGGGCCGTGCAGCCCTCCAAAGAAATGCCACCCCACACCATTACTGACCCACTGCCAAACCAGTCATGCTGCAGGATGTTGCAGGCAGCAGATCACTCTCCACGGTGTCTCCAGACTCTGTCACGTCTGTCACATGTGCTCAGTGTGAACCTGCTTTCATCTGTGAAGAGCACAGGGCGCCAGTGGCGAATTTGCCAATCCTGGTGTTCTCTGGCAAATGCCAAGGGTCCTGCACGGTGTTGGGCTATGAGGACAACCCCCATTTGTGGAAGTCGGGCCCTCAAACCATCCTCATGGAGTCGGTTTCTAACAGTTTGTGCAGACACATGCACATTTGTGGCCTGCTGGAGGTCATTTTGCAGTGCTCTGGCAGTGCTCCTCCTGTTCCTCCTTGCACAAAGGCGGAGGTAGCGGTCCTGCTGCTGGGTGTTGCCCTCCTACGGCCTCCTCCCCCTCTCCTGGTGTACTGGCCTGTCTCCTTGGTAGCGCCTCCAGGCTCTGGACACTATGCTGACAGACACAGCAAACCTTCTTGCCACAGCTCGCATTGATGTGCCATCCTGG
This sequence comes from Crenichthys baileyi, assembly GCA_036173005.1. Taxonomy (NCBI): domain Eukaryota; kingdom Metazoa; phylum Chordata; class Actinopteri; order Cyprinodontiformes; family Goodeidae; genus Crenichthys; species Crenichthys baileyi. Next base: position 1,315,402 of record JAHHUM010002018.1, on the reverse strand, counting down.
ATGAGCTGCACTACCTGAGCCACTTGTGTGGGTTGTAGAGTCCGTCTCATGCTACCACGAGTGTGAAAGCACCACCAACATTCAAAAGTGACCAAAAACATCAGCCAGAAAGCATAGGTACTGAGAAGTGGTCTGTGGTCCCCACCTGCAGAACCACTCCTTTATTGAGTGTGTCTTGCTAATCGCCAAAGATTTCCCCCCGTTGTCTTTTCCATTTGCACAACAGCAGTGAAATTGATTGTTAATCAGTGTTGCTTCCTAAGTGGACAGTTTGATTTCACAGAAGTTTGATTTAATTGGAGTTATATTGTGTTGTTTAAGTGTTCCCTTTATTTTGTTTAGCAGTGTGTATCGATATAATCAATACAGGAAAAATGAACTATTGAAAGATACCCATTTTCATCATAATCGATATAAACTGACAAATTGACATTTGCCCAAATTGTCGCACTTCTTCCAGCAGCAGTGCTTCAATTAGAGATGAACTCAGGCCCTCATCTCCCTTCAACCTCAACTGACCAAAATGATGAGCTGCTGGATGTTTAAACTCTGCTAACATAGCGACTACATCCATTAAATAAACCATATGTGACACTCTTAACTGACAAGACAGACATAAAAGTGATGCCATCAGCTGACGGCTCAGTCGACAACTATATAGTGAAGCAATGAAACAGAATCCTGTGTAGAATTTATTCATTGATTTAATGGCATTTACTTTAGTCTGCACACGGTAATATACCGTACTGTGCAAAAGTTTTAGGCAGGTGTGAAAAAATGCTGTAAACAAAGAATGTTTTCAGAAATATAGATTGTTGATTTTGATCAATTTACAAAATACTAAGTGAGCGAACCTAAACATACAGCCATAGTCAATAAGAACTATCTTCAGTGTAAAGAAGACTTACTGGGAGTGATGATCTGGCCCCACAGAGCCCTGATCTCAGCATCATGGAGTGTGTCTGGGATTACATGAAGAGACAGAAGGATGTGAGGAAGCCTCCATCCACAGAAGATCTGTGGTTAGTTCTCCAAGATGTTTGGAACAACCTACCAGCTGAGTTACTTCAGAAACTGTGTGCAAGTGTACTGTTTTGAAGGCAAAGGGTGGTCACACCAAATATTGATTTGATTTAGATTTCTCTTTTGTTCATTCACTGCATTTTGTTGATTGATGAAAATATATGATTAACATTTCCATTTAAATGCATTTTTTGTTCAAAGCATTTTTCCCACCTGCCTAAAACTTTTGCACAGCACTGTATGTTAATCAAAATATGTACAGGTAATAAAATAAATATATCCATAGTCGGAAAAGAACTGTTAAAAGGTCATTAAGATTGTAAGAAGAATCTTGCAGTATTGTTACTAACTTTATCCCTTATTCAGAGGTTAAATTAATGGATTATCTTGGTCAATCAGCCTTTAAACAATAAAGTCATCATTATTTTTATTTTCTTAAATTGCTACGAACATTTTAGTTAGATTGTTGTTGCTATGTGTTTGGCTAACGGTTGTTCTTCTGTATAGGTTTCCAAAAGATAGTGCTGGGAGGAGACGCTGGGAAGCCGCTCTGAGGAGGGATGGGTTTTCTGCCAGCTCGTCTTCAGCGCCCTGCAGCCTGAGGACTTTGACAGAACAGGTCAGACAGTGAGGATCAGAGAAGGAGCTATTCCTTCTGTCTTCAGTTTCCCAGCTCACCTCCAGAATGGTATGTATGTCACTACAGGTTGAGAGATAAATGAATGCCATACTATGCCGCTTTTTCTTTTCTGAGTGTGAAGTATTTGATTGTGTGTTTAGTAAAGCGATAAAATACTTTTTTATCCTGTTTCTACCAGAACAACTGAGACCTCAAAGAAGGCTCAAGACGCTCTGTCAGGGAGCTCCTCACTACCTGTCCAAGACACTGGTGAGCCCCTACCTGTATTCAATGTTGTGAGTACCAGCAATGGACAACCCTCAAACAGTTGGGCACATACCTTGTTAGTTCAAGTCTGTTGTCAACGCCACCACAACGCCACCACTCACTCCGTCACATCCTCTATTTGACTATCCTTTGTATCTACTAGGACCACTCCTATGCTCTACCTTCACCATCTCATGATCTGAAGGCCAGACTCATTTATGCTTTAGATAGGGTGGAGACTATGGTGAGACACAAAAGAAATGCTATTGCTAGAGAAAGGAGGGCAAAGAACAAAGTGTGAAGTGTAATAGAGAAACTTAGAGGGAAGTCCCTCGACCTGAAAGACGAGCTTGATTCATACTCAGGTAAAATATAAATGCTGATTTGCAGAAAATCTAAACCTCGTGGAATTATACTTTACTCTCTTTTTTTAGACTTCCATGTTATTTCAAGTGTCCTTAATAATGACCCAATGCTTACTGAATTTCAGATATTCCCGTAGACATCCTGTCACAAAACAGCCATAAGTACACCAAAGACCAGAGGAAGTTAACAATCACTCTCTACTTACATGGCCCTTAAGCTTACACCTATTTAGGAGAGTCTCTTAATATTAATTTCCCACATCCACATTCACTACAAAGGTACAAAGCCTGGCCTTTCCACAAACTGACTGAGAGAACTATTTCTTGTGAAGGCACCCATCTGTCCTAGGACTTTTCAACACCCAGATGTTAACCACTCCTTAACAGAAGTACATGTGCACCTATCACTTTAGCCAAGATCAGTTGAAGCTGCTCTTCAGCTCAATCAGGGGACCAGGTAGGAATTTGAAGTTTTGTTTTTTTCACTTTTGGTTTGTTTGCATGTCACGCTGACAGGAGTGAGGCTGCCATACACAGGCGCCACCAAGCCCTCTGACCACCATCAGCAGTCAAGTTGAAGTGTCTTGCCCAAGGACACAACGACAGAGCGGGGGTTCGAACCAGCAACCCACCAGTTACTGGACGAACCACTACTACTGCCACTACCATCGCCCAGTTAAGTCTAACAAGGTGACGTGAAAGCGTCGAGTCTGTGTTTTTATGTTTTCTCAGAGGGCTGGAGTAATAATGGGTTTTGTGATTCAGAAATTTTTAAAGAAGCCTTTGTGTGATGTGTGCCGTGGTAGCTTGGTCACTGATGCTGTACCTGCATCATTTGATCAGAGCTACCACTTCTTCAAAAAAACAAAGGGGGGCTAATGATGCCATCTGAGGGGACTTTGAGGGTGGTCAGATCAGCGGAGCGTTTCATTCACCAGTCTGTGTCCAGACAAGCTGTCTTATATCAATCAGTTTGCACAGGCTGATGCTGATGCTGAGGATGTGTTTGGTCTAGGTGAGCACATTCAGGAAACACAGTGTGGAATTGATAACCATCACTATGCACTGATGTCTCGTTGTTTTCTGTGTTCCACAAACTAAGCCTGCACCCTGAAAACAATACAGAGTGCAACACAAGGTAGAAAATGTGCAAAACAGTTCTTCTTCAAGGATTTTGGTGCTTTTTCTATGTCTATAGCTGTATGTGTGATATAAATAAAAAATACATAAAAATAAGTAAATTCAGAAAATTTGTTTATTTTCTTATTGCGTGTTTGTGTGAGTGTGTTTATTACTACTCGTATATGAATATAAACTGTAACATACACTGTTTCTTGCACTACTTTACCTCAACATCTGATGAAACGTGAATTACTGATGTGTGGGATCAATAAAGTTATCATAGTTATCTAAGGATTAATACATTGTTTTAGATGCCTGTTTCCAAAGAACATTAGTGTGTTTGTGTGTGAATACATAAGTGTGAGGAATTTAAGCAACTCTCTCCGCTAAAATGTGCTTTATGAACTAAAGTCACTTTAACTGTGTTAGTTCACAGCGCAGCCTTGCATCCACCAACATGGCCCTGCACCAACCCAACCCAACCCAGTCAATGAGGCGTCTACGTATTAATGTCTATGGTTGTTAAAGGCATCAGAGGCTATCGTAGCTAATGATTACACGTTACAGTGGAGCCAGACTGAAGTTGGCAATCAGAGCAGAAAACAGTAGGAACCTGTAGCAGCCTGTCCTGCTGCTGTAGCTGAGCACTAAAGAAAATATTCTGCAAAATTACCAGAAAGACAAAAAGTATACAGGGCGGCTGCTGAATACATTAGCATGGGCCAGATCCCTGCTTACACTGTAAATAATGTGCCATTTAAACTTTTGTCATATTGTAATTAACCATATTTTTGCTCTTAACTAGGAAGAACCTGTGCCTTCAAAAATGTTGCTGCCATATTGAAAATGGTATGAAGTATTTTCCTTTGTAACGGGTCATGTACAAATGTATCGTTGTCATGATACAAATGAAATTTGTATCATGACAACCTCTCTGGGTTTGGGTGAAAGCTACATGAAAACCAGGAGAAAATGTATTTCTCACTGCAACCTTTTCTGCACAGTAAGAAGAAAGAAATACTGCTGCCATAACTATTCCATCAGGTCCCACAGAGTTATTCAAATGGTGTAATCTAGAGCAGTCCTGAAGTTGTGTTAGATTCTGATTTACAACTAAAGAACTTTGTGTGTTCAAACCTGCTGATTGTCCAAGAATTGACAGGTACACAGCCCGACTCCTCTTCAGACTTCTCTTCTTCCTCTTCAGGTCTTCCTCAGAGCTCCTCAGCTCTTGGATCAGCTCTACAGCCTGCAGGAAAACACATGCTGTGATCATCTTCATCCCAATAAACATAAACAGCTGGTTTAAGGACTGATTTCACACCTTTTTCAGAATGGAGATTTTGGACATTTTGTTATTGGTAGTGGTTGGTACCACCTCCTTCTGCAACTCACGGAGCATCTGTTGAATCTGGGCTCGTAGCTTTCTCTCATTCATACTGTGTATATGGCGCTACATAAACAAACCGCAAACTGTTAGCTACAACCATCTTTAGACATAAGGTGAAATGTGTTAAAGCTGCTGAAGATGGGACTACATACCAGTCTATTTCTAGATGTTCGAGGCAGGCTGGTGTTATCCATTATATTCTGAATCAAAAGAAAAAAAGTCTAATTACTTACATGTTTCCTGATCACAACCTTCAATGACTACAGTCCCTTTGCTTTCATTTTCCTCAAATATACTAAAACCTGGTATTGTTTAGTGCTGCTAACTGATTCCTTTACAAGTACTGATGCATCACATAGAGCCAGGTTGGTGTGGATAGGTCTTCATAAATGAGATCAGCACCTGAATACTGTTCCTTGTACTTACTCTGGTTGTCTCTGATAGAATCTTTTTGATGACATGAATCATTTGAGAGTAAGAACAAATAAGCAAATAAAGAAGGAGTCTGTAAGGGGGCCAATAGTTTCACTGTATTCTATCCAGTGGTGCATAAGGTGAGATCTGGGCTTTAAGCCCTCAGTGAAAAGGGCTTGTCAGAATATACAGGAACTGCTGGGTTCCCCTGTTTATAGTAGTCCACACCTGGTCCTGCAGCCGCGTCCTTGGAGAGTTTGGGGAGTCTACGGCAGGGCTGAGAGCTTCCACCTCAGTGTCCACACTGAAAAAAAGAAAGTCCGAGATAATACAGGAGGATGTGTTTGACAGTGTAAACCTCGTAGTTCTCCTCACATCTGGGTCACACTCCTGAAATTCCCACATTCTGGAGAAACACAACAAATAGTGGCTTCAACTGTGACCCATTATAATATAACTGTTGTTAAATTGCATCAAATGATAGAATCGCCAACACAGGAGTAGAATTAGATCATATGTGTTCATGTCATTCTGTTTTCATTTTAACACATCATGATACTGGTATCCATGTCATCCAGCACATCTTAGAAATGTTAAATATCAGGTTTTTAGAAACTGTTGACAAATGTGGACATGAATCTGTCAAGCATCAACTAAAACCACTAGTCAACAGTCTGGTTATCCCACAGTGACGTGTCTTAACTTCTTACTCTGAACTACTCATCTCCATCGTCTGCTGAGCTGTTCCATATCCACTGTTCTTCTCCAGCTTTTCCAAAGTACAGTGCCAAGCCTTCTCCTCCTCCTCCACCGCCTGCTGACAGGTCCTCAGCTGGCATTCACCCGTTAACTCACCAGCTGCAGCAGCACCCTGCCAGAACAGTTAACACCACTCAGAAGAAGCTCCTTCAGGTAAATTCAATTCAACTCAAAACTACTTTATTAATCCCAAAGGGACATTAAATGTTGTTCTAGCTCATATTATGCAGGTTTCTTCAAAGAGCTGTTTTAGATGCTGATGGCATCTAAAACGTGGGCTTCTGCAAGGTGAGGATAACTTTTATCATTAATAGGTGAAATCTTTAGTAGAAAACTGCCTTTGTATCTACTCAGGTTATCTTTCCCTGGTATTTACATTCCTTTGATGATCTGAAATCTTTTAGGGTAAAAAACACAAAAACAGAAGAAATCTGTAGGAGATCAAATGCTTTTTCACAGAACTAATGAAATAAGCAATATAGTAAACAGATGAAGTAACAGGTAAAATAAAATGAACAGGTAAATTCAATTCAACTCAAAACTACTTTATTAATCCCAAAGGGACATTAAATGTTGTTCTAGCTCATATTATGCAGGTTTCTTCAAAGAGCTGTTTTAGATGCTGATGGATGTGGGCAGGAAGGATCTCCTGTAGCCACTTTGTAGCTTCAGTAACGTAACTAGATTTAATATAGAGGGTTATAATGCATGTTTTATCCCTCAAGTGCTCCAACATTAGGAACACTGTAGGTTTCAGGTACATGGATGATTAGACTTTATTGGCACACAGGAGGATTGTGGAACTGTGCAACTATCTTGCAACTATTGACTTTCCTAAATGAACTGAACTAACGTCAGGACAGTGTGTATCTGGTTGAAGGAAACAATCTGAACAGGCCATGACAACTAGAAAAAACAAAGATGACTGCAGAGAGAAAAATATGTGGCTAGAAGAGAAATGACAACAATCAAGATATTTTCCAAAACTGGGGTTCAAAGATCACACGTGGGCTTCTGCAAGGTGAGGACAACTTTTATCATTAATAGGTGAAATCTTTAGTAGAAAACTGCCTTTGTATCTACTCAGGTTATCTTTCCCTGGTATTTACATTCCTTTGATGATCTGAAATCTTTTAGGGTAAAAAACACAAAAACAGAAGAAATCTGTAGGAGATCAAATGCTTTTTCACAGAACTAATGAAATAAGCAATATAGTAAACAGATGAAGTAACAGGTAAAATAAAATGAATATATGCCAGAAAGTAGAAAAGTTGCAGAGGTGCAGCTATGCAGGTGCAAATAACCTAAGACTAAACATATCTAATCATGACTTACATTAGTAACAGTTGTCCTGTTAGGGCTGTCCTCCTCAGATGAGATGTAGAACAGATCCTTCACATCCATCCTGGCAGCAGCGGCCCGGTTTGCTGAAAGAGAAAAACACAAAGGCAGAACAGGGTCAGCGGTGCGATCTCTGCGGAGACATTAAAGCAGCGTCTCTGTCTCTCAGTCAATCTTTTTCCTCACGTGACCTACAAGCTGAGATCTCTTTTACAAAAGCATTTACAGTGACTACCGTGTTTGGGCGAAAACTACATGAAAACCAGAAGAGATGTAGGAGCTGTTCAAATGATGTAATCTAACGTCTGAAGTTGTCTTTAGACTCCGATTTATAACTGAAGAAATGTGTGTCTTCAAACCTGCTGATGGACCATGAATTGACATGTATTCATCCTGACTCTTCTTCACACGTTTTTCCTTCCTCTTCAGGTCTTCAGAGCTAATCTGGTGCTGGATCCGCTTCACAGCCTGCAGGAATATACATGCTGTGATCGTCTTCATCCAATAAACACAAAGACCTGGTTTAAGAACTGATTTCACATCGTATTTACCTTTTTCCATTTCATGAACCAGTCCTTCAACAACTCCAGAGGGTATTTTCTTTTCATTTTCCTCGACTAAACTAAATCCTGGTATTGTTTAAAACTGCAGACTGATTCAACTTTAAGTACAGATGCAATCAGCTGATGACCAGAAACAATCTATTTATCTCAACCAGCCCAGAGCGATTATTGGACGATAAAATTCAATGTTTTTTCTGCCCCTGATGCATGCACCAAAAGATCGCTCAAACTTCAACACTCTTTGATGAGTAAGATTTATCATGATCAGTGAGGTGTTTCAATGTGAAGTCAGCAGGGTTAGGGTGGTCACATGATGAGATTAATTTATATAACTTTAAATAAAATCAGGAAGTTAACTCTTCTTTAAACCTATTAAAGAAGAGTTGCTTTGTTTTATCATTTTAAAGAGTCTAATTCTATCTGTAATGGAACAAGAAGGATCTGGAGATGTTGGCAGTTCTCTGGTTATTCCAATATTATTATTCAGGGTCTACTTATTCTACAGGGAACATACACACGCAGGCTGCTGTAGTAATTCAAGCTGTGCTAATCCTGCTACCTGCAAATTTAAGGTGCTAAAGAAATTAATTCTGTAATCATGTTAACTTTGTTTTAAAATAACTGCAGAGCTGTGTAACAAAGACTGCTCTCGCTTCACAGGCACCGTGTGAAGTCACCTCTGCTGCTACAATAAATCAATGTATGAATGTTATATCTCAAATATTATGTTGGTGTTGCTGCTTTAATTTATTTTTGAGAGAGTATCTTGTTATATAGCACACTACTGGTTAAAAAAAATGAAAGGAAAAAGTGTCTGTCTGTAAATGAGATATAAGGTCATTGTTTTCAGTTAGGTTTTATTTGTGCAGATACCTCTTACCCTTAACCCGTCCCCGGAGATGTCTAGTGATGCAGCTCTCTAATCTGATCCTGTTTTATTAGGAAATTACTGTTTTCATTTTACAATAAACATTTAATAAAGAAAGTCACATTTTTAATTTATTAAGAAAGTAGGAAAATATAGTATTTGAATATTGCTACTGTCAATAGTTGAAGAAAAATGGGAAATAGGTGAAATTGTTATGACCAGATCAGAGCTTCACAAAAAGAAAATAAAACCTTTCATCGGTGCATCTCTGGACCTCTACCTGCTCATCGCTTCATCTGTAGTATTATGTAACCATTACTTCCCAAAATGACTAGCTTGTTACAGACTAAATAATCCTTCCTGAGCCAGCTGTAAATCATATTCACTTAATAATTAGAACTTCACGTTTTTTAATGAGAAAAAAACTTAAAAACTTAATTTTTCTGCTAATATTTGAGGACTCTACTTTACCTGTTTGTTTGCAATTAGCTGCTTCTCGTCTTCACAGTCAGACTCTCTGAAGTCTGACGAGTCCTCTGTCTCGCTACTGGACACTAAGTCCACCACTTCGATTGCTTCCACACACACAACGTCCAGGTCCATCTCTTGTTCAGGGTGGGGCAAATCAGAGGTGGGCTTGGGTGGGGGCGACTGTGCCGGGGTTGGAGGCATCCTGGGAATGGCAGGTTCTGTAGGTGTCTGGATGGTCGGTTGGGTTTGTGGTGAAATACTTCGGTGTTCGGCTGCCACGCCCTCAGTTACTGCCACTGATTTGACCTCCAAGTCAGCCTTTTGACACACAGGGGGATTCAGGGGGGTGTCGTTCACAGGGACAACTGGGTGGCTTGGACCCTGAGGCCCTATGAGGCTTCCTTCAGAACTCACTACCTGGGTGGGGGGCAGGTGAGGGAGTTTGATAATGATGGGGTCCTTGACAGGGTGGGGCGGGATGATTTTTAAAGTGCAGGTGCTCTGCTGGGACACAGAAGCAGATGGTTCCAGTACGGGGGCAATAAGGGGGGTTACAGAGTCAGAGGAGGAAGATGAGGATCCTGGGGATGATGAAGCTAAAAGCAGAGATGAGTATACTGCTGAAGATGTTGAAGAGGATAAGTTGGGCAGAGTTGGCCTTTTCACAACAGCTACAGGAGCCGCCTGAGAGCAGGAAGCAGGAATGACTGAGGAGGAGGAGAAGGAGTAATAAGAAGATGGGGAAAAACTCATTAGATCAAAAAAGTTACTGTCCACTGAAATCTGTAACAGAGCAATCTCGGTTGCCATGGTGAAGAGTGCCTTTTTCAGATTTCATTTCATTAAAGGCAAATGTCCAGATTAAATCCAATAATTGTTTTCAAGCTCCCAGTTTGGTTCAGGCCGTGTTCAGGCCGCAGACACCCAGATCACTTAAAAACTTGACTTAAAACTTACCTAATTACAAACAAAACTAAACCTTACTAAATAGTTGCACTGGGTTGTATATAGGGGTATCAGAATACAGGGGGAAAAATACATAAATCCAGCACAATTTACAGATGCTTGCTTATTTTAAACTGAAAACCATGCACAATTTTCCCAATGAAACTGGGGTTTGTCGCTTTAATGGAACAAAATGTGACACAGTTCAAGCAGTATGAATACTTTTGCTCTCAGCTGTATATACAACTATCCAATGGCAAGGGGAGAAAACTCTCATTTAAAGTTAATCAGTTGTTGCAACAACAATTTACTGTAACACTAACGACTTATTTAAACTGATAGAGTGATTCAGACTGGGTCTGATCAGAACTCCATTAAACTGAACCTCCTCTCTATAATTTCCCATATTGACATTTGTAATAAACAATATTTTGACAGAATTCAACAATTACCCATTAGGTATAAACACTTACCTCCCTGAATGGTTGATGATGGATTAACTGGTCTCAGCTGGTTAGTGGGAATCAGCTGGACCAATGATCCATCAGGTTTTAGATAATACTGGGTGCCTGATGATGATGACCGAACTGGTTTCAGGACCATCCTTTGGCTAGTGCTCGGAATCACCGGGGGGAGCAAATTAACCACCTTACGAGTACTTGGAACCTGAACCAACAATGAATGAGGGTCTATAGGAGGTGTCAAGCTCAGAGACGGGCTTGAAGATCCAACAACCAAGTTTGTAGGCTCAGAGTCTAGACACACATGAAACAATAGACAGATGGTTAAAGATTTAGAAAAAAAACCCAAGTTCATACAAGCCTACATTTGAGAAATTTTCATTGCAGAATGGATGTTACAAAGTGACCATGGTTCTGTGAATTCCTGGGTGACTACAAGTTGAAGAAAACAAAGTGGATGTATCTGCTCGAGTTCTGTGCAGGTTGAGATTTAATAAAAACAAAGTCTACCTGGGCATCACTGGTCTAAACAGCATGAGGGAGGCTACATTTGGTCTCCTGGACCTTCTCGCTAAGGGGAAGTTCTCAGTGATCAGTGTGACTGGCAGGAATTCACAGAATCATAGTTACTACGTAAACTCTGTTCTGTTGTGTTCCTTTCTGACTCCCAATTGCAGTAAACGAAGTGGATGACCCATTCCAGCAATACCACAAGGAATGGGATACCCACATACCGCCAGAGGCAGAACCACGTAGTCCAGTGCCGAATCTTGGCCCACATTAAGGTGGTAGAAACGTGCAAACATGTACAGCATTGCCCTGGATGCTGCCACACAACAGGAATACAAACAGAACAGCTAGTCCAATTGCCAAACAGCATCTGTAGATGCAATGTACAGCAGTTGTAGCTGTATTGGCATGTTCATGTAGCTCGGTGGCAGAGCCTTAGAAAGGAAGGTAATGTTTGGCCACAGTGTCACCTTGGACCCATCTGCCTTTCAATGCAGGCAGACAGGGGTAATAATAAGTATGTGAAGCTCACTGGCCCACTTAACTGTAGTCACACCAACAGAAAAGCCATTTTCATCTATACCAGTTTCATTGGGCTGCACGCATTGGCTCAAAGGGTGGCCCACTCAAGGACCTCAATACTAGGTCCCTTACAACTGCTAGCCTCTGTTGGAGAGAGCACAGCCTCCTTGACCAAAAACAAACCCTGTCAGTGACCAATGAAACGAAGTGCTGCCAAAAATCAGTATAGCCTTTAATGTAGAAGGAGCCATGGCCTTTTGTGGTGTCTGACGGATACAGGGCTCCAGACCGGTAAGACCGCTGCAGGGGATGGAGATGAAGCTGCCCAAAGGGTGTCATGGGCCAAGGCTGCCACCATTATTCCCAACAGTCTTAGCCACAAGTGGATCGGGGGTGCCACTCAAGAATAAAAAGGTTGGAGCAGAGAGCAAATCTGGTCCATCCTGTCTGTGGTGGGCCATGCCAGTATGACCACAGAGTCCAGTGCTATGCTGATAAAGGCTCCTATGTCTGCTATGTTCGGGACAAATACTTTCCTGGCAATTATTCTCCAACCCCAGTGTGCGCACGTGGGTCAGGACCCTGGACGTCAGAAACGCCTCCTGGGATGAGCCAGTACTTGAGTTAAGGCTGAATCTTCAATCCAGACCGGCACAGGGTTAAGGCCACCTTCATGCACATTGTAAAAAGCCAAGGAGCCAGGGACTGGCCGAATGGCAGAACTGCAAACTGGTAGACCTTGCCCTGAAAGGCAATCCGCAGGTACTTTCTGTAGCTGGGTGGACAGAAAGGTGGAAATGCGCATACTTCAAATCTACTGACGTGAACAACTATCCTGGACAGATGGCCTGTGGGAAGGAAACCAAGTAGTATGTCCCAACTGACAGTGAGGGTCGCAATCACCAAGCTTCCTTGGATGCTAATATGGGGTCCCATGCCCCTGCTGTGGCCACCCTGGACATCTGAGACCTGAGTGGACTGCCGTTGGCGCACCAGCGCCCTCTTAGCTTTGGGCCAGAACAGCTGCCCTGGCACCACTAACAGCCTCCGCAGGCTCTGCCAGCAGTCATCTGATGTAGGAGCCTGTGCCAACCAAATCAGGCGTCACGTGACCACCCAGGTTGCCAACAGACAACCAAGATCATTTGAGATCAGTCCAAAACCCCTCAAGAGCCGCATCATTGGTGTCACCAATCACCACCCCAGCCATCCCAGACTGTAGCATCTGAGGCTGGGCAAGCAGAGGCACAGAGAGGGAATTGCCAACATGAGCAACAATATTATTGGCTTGTCACAGAAAGCTGTCAGTGAACCGGCACCGGGCGCGTGGACCCAAAAGCACTGAAACTCTTCAGAGAAGGCCAGCAATGGTGGGACCTCAAACAAAGGGGTCACCGAAGAGACTGAAATTGGAGGCCCACATCGACATCATGTCCACAAATTCTCATCTGACTCCCAGGCTGGTTCCTGGATGGCAGGACTGGAGGCTGTAGCTCCCAAAAGCACCTTATGCTGCTCCACCTCAGCATTTAAGAAATCCACCTCATGCCCCGAGGGGCGTCACAGTCTCGCCTTCTTCTGCTTTGGGCTGTCATGATCCACAGCAGGCACATCCCCTGAGGGCAGCAGCTCTCCATTGAACAGCCCTTATATCTATTTTGCAAAATGCTGCAAATAATGCATGAGTCAGTCAGATCTAGCATGACCCACGCCCCGGCACTTGGGTCAGAGCTAATGGCCATCCTCCACAAGGAGATAAGCCTCACAAGTGCATGCCAACATCCCAAACATCAATAGTTGCACCAGGTAGGTAAATCTGGGCGAGAACACAGAACGCATTCGGAACCTCAAGCCACTTATCCATTGTCACCAGCTACTCCCTCTTCCCCGTGATCAGACACTCCACACACATCATATCACAAACAAAGGGAGTCAACAAAAGATCAGCAACCACGGCCTTAGAGGGCCACAAAGTGCGACTGTAAAGTAACAGGCAGAATGACACTTTGCAAAACCAAAGGTGTGCTTACCTCCTTAAGACATGCAGAAAAGCAATAAGAGCCAAAAATGCAGTCTTATAGACGCATTAACCTGCAAAGCAGCTTGTCAGGTCGACAGCGACGAGATCAAAAGAGAGCTAATGTAGTGCCTCTCATGCTATTTGTAACAGTAACGCACAGGTAGGCTACACGTCACCTACGCGACTTTGTTTACATTAAATCTTCACCTGCGCAGAGCGTGAGGAGAGATATCCACTTTGTTTACTGCCACTGGTGGTCAGAAAGTAAAACAGAACGATGAAATGGTTTCCCACCTTTCATCTCATTTCCTCTTAATATGCACTCTTTGAAGGCTGAAGCTTTTAAACATCTTTAGGGGGTTTTCATTTTGTTTATGAAAACTTTTCATCATCTGTCTTTTTTTAATCTGTGAAGACCAAAACTAAATAGGAAACAATTCATAATGACAGTAAATGTGACAAAATGTTAATAACGTTTCCCAACAACCAAGCTTTTAGACCGTGGCTCTAAACATACAAAAATGGTGCTGGCTGCAAAACGTGCTTTTTAAAGATACAGTTGGTGGGTCATTTGGTGCCAATATTGGAGCTATTTTTACAGGAAAATCACATTTTGATTTTATTATTATTAAAAATGTATTATTATATTATTTATCATTATTAAAAAACATTGTTCTTAAAGAGAAAATATTCAACATAGGAAACTTGCAAAGACCTTATCTGAAATGAACACTTTGTGCACAACTTTCAAGGTAAAGTAACAACCCCCGGCTAAAACTGGACTTCTGCAACAGTTTTAATATTTTGTGGCTGTTTTCAGTAAATGGTACTGGTGGACTTTATATAATTGCTGAAAATCCGAAAATAAAAAGAACATGAATTTCCATGCAAAATTATAGACCAAAACACTTACCTCCCTGAATGGTTGATGAAGGATTAACTGGTCTCATCTGGTAAGTGGGAATCAGCTGGACCAATGATCCATCAGGTTTTAGATAATACTGGATGCCTGATGATGACCGAACTGGTTTCAGGACCATCCTTTGACCCATGAACTGAGTGTTCGGAATACGAGGGGGGGGCAAATTAACAACCTTACGAGGACTTGGAACCTGAACCAACAACGGCTGAGGGTCTACAGTAGGTAAGTTCAGAGATGGGTTTGAAGATCCAACCACCAAGCTTTTGGGCTCAGAGTCTAGACACACATGAAAACAATCAAGACAGTTGATTAAAGACTTAAAAAACATACCCAAGTTCTTACAAATCTACATACAGTACAGACCAAAAGTTTGGACAGACCTTCTCATTCAAAGAGTTTTCTTTATTTTCATGACTATGAATATTGTAGCTTCACACTGAAGGCATCAAAACTATGAATTACTATGAATTAAAACATTAATATATAATACTAATTATATACTAATTATATACTGAACAAAAAAGTGTGAAACAACTGAAAATATGTCTTATATTCTAGGTTCTTCAAAGTAGCCACCTTTTGCTTTGATTACTGCTTCACACACTCTTGGCATTCTGTTGATGAGCTTCAAGAGGTAGTCACCTGAAATGGTTTTCCAACAGTCTTGAAGGAGTTCCCAGAGATGCACTTGTTGGCCCTTTTGCCTTCACTCTGCGGTCCAGCTCACCCCAAACCATCTCGATTGGGTTCAGGTCCGGTGACTGTGGACCATCTGGTGCAGCACCCCATCACTCTCCTTCTTGGTCAAATAGCCCTTACACAGCCTGGAGGTGTGTTTGGGGTCATTGTCCTGTTGAAAAATAAATGATGGTCCGACTAAACGCAAACCGGATGGAATAGCATGCCGCTGCAAGATGCTGTGGTAGCCATGCTGGTTCAGTATGCCTTCGATTTTGAATGAATCCCCAACAGTGTCACCAGCAAAGCACCCCCACACCATCACACCTCCTCCTCCATGCTTCACGGTGGGAACCAGGCATGTAGAGTCCATCCGTTCACCTCTTCTGCGCCGCACAAAGACACGGTGGTTGGAACCAAAGATCTCAAACTTGGACTCATCAGACCAAAGCACAGATTTCCACTCGTCTAATGTCCATTCCTTGTGTTCTTTAGCCCAAACAAGTCTCTTCTGCTTGTTGCCTGTCCTCAGCAGTGGTTTCCTAGCAGCTATTTTACCATGAAGGCCTGATTCACACAGTCTCCTCTTAACAGTTGTTCTAGAGATGTGTCTGCTGCTAGAACTCTGTGTGGCATTGACCTGTTCTCTAATCTGAGCTGCTGTTAACCTGCGATTTCTGAGGCTGGTGACTCGGATGAACTTATCGTCCGCAGCAGAGGTGACTCTTGGTCTTCCTTTCCTGGGGCGGTCCTCATGTGAGCCAGTTTCTTTGTAGCGCTTGATGGTTTTTGGGACTGTACTTGGGGACACTTTCAAAGTTTTCCCAGTTGTTCAGACTAACTGACCTTCATTTCTTAAAGTAATGATGGCCACTCGTTTTTCTTTACTTAGCTGCTTTCTTCTTGCCATAATACAAATTCTAAGTCTATTCAGTAGGACTATTAGCTGTGTACTGTATCCACCTCACGCACAACACAATTGATGGTCCCAACCCCATTTATAAGGCTTGAAATCCCACTTATTAAACCTGACAGGGCACACCTGTGAAGTGAAAACCATTTCAGGTGACTACCTCTTGAAGCTCATCAACAGAATGCCAAGAGTGTGCGTAGCAGTAATCAAAGCAAAAGGTGGCTACTTTGAAGAACCTAGAACATAAGACATAATTTCAGTTGTTTCACACTTTTTTGTTCAGTATATAATTCCACATGTGTTAATTCATAGTTTTGATGTCGTCAGTGTGAAGCTACAATATTCATAGTCATGAAAATAAGGACAACTCTTTGAATGAGAAGGTGTGTCCAAACAGCTCTGTACTGTATATACGTATACATATGTATGTATATGCACACACACATATATATATATATATATATATATATATATATATATATATATATATATATATATGGTGTATTTGTTCTGTACAAAGTTGAATGTGCTGACAACAAAATCACACAAAAATCATCAATGGAAATCAAATTTATTAACCAATGTAGGCCTGGATTTGGAGTCACACACAAAATTAAAGTGGAAAAACACACTACAGGCTGATCCAACTTTGATGTAATGTCCTTAAAACAAGTCAAAATGAGGCTCAGTATTGTGTGTGGCCTCCACGTGCCTGTATGACCTCCCTACAACGCCTGGGCATGCTCCTGATGAGACGGAGGATGGTCTCCTGAGGGATCTCCTCCCAGACCTGGACTAAAGCATCCGCCAACTCCTGGACAGTCTGCGGTGCAACGTGACGTTGGTGGATGGAGCGAGACATGAAGTCCCAGATGTGCTCAATCGGATTCAGGTCTGGGGAACGGGCGGGCCAGTCCATAGCTTCAATGTCTTCATCTTGCAGGAACTGCTGACACACTCCAGCCACATGAGGTCTAGCATTGTCCTGGATTAGGAGGAACCCAGGGCCAACCGCACCAGCATATGGTCTCACAAGGGGTCTGAGGATCTCATCTCGGTACCTAATGGCAGTCAGGCTACCTCTGGCGAGCACATGGAGGGCCGTGCGGCCCTCCAAAGAAATGCCACCCCACACCATTACTGACCACTGCCAAACCGGTCATGCTGAAGGACGTTGCAGGCAGCAGAAAACTCTCCACGGTGTCTCCAGACTCTGTCACGTCTGTCACATGTGCTCAGTGTGCTCAGTGTGAACCTAACCTTTCATCTGTGAGGAGCACAGGGCGCCAGTGGCGAATTTGCCAATCCTGGTGTTCTCTGGCAAATGCCAAGCGTCCTGCACGGTGTTGGGCTTCGAGCACAACCCTCATTTGTGGACGTCGGGCCCTCATACCATCCTCATGGAGTCGGTTTCTAACCGTTTGTGCAGACACATGCACATTTGTGGCCTGCTGGAGGTCATTTTGCAGTGCTCTGGCAGTGCTCCTCCTGTTCCTCCTTGCACAAAGGCGGAGGTAGCGGTCCTGCTGCTGGGTTGTTGACCTCCTACGGCCTCCTCCACGTCTCCTGGTGTACTGGCCTGTCTCCGGGTAGCGCCTCCAGGCTCTGGACACTACGCTGACAGACACAGCAAACCTTCTTGCCACAGCTCGCACTGATGTGCTGTTGTGGAAATTCTTTTATTTAGTGCTCCAAAGTATTCCAAAGTGCTGTGAACTTTCATTTACCT